>CM060316.1:33176161-33181161 GCA_030674155.1 Stramonita haemastoma
TGCCTGTCTGCCGTGACTCTGTAGCCGGATCCATGGGATTGAAGTCGAACGGTCATAACCACTCGGCTATGGCGTCCGTCTAAAAATGATCTAAGAATCGTCTGTTGACACTCTGTGATGGGTTTATAGGTAGACCTAGCTCTAGTGAAAGGTATATCTTTGCTCATGACAGAGTACTTTTAGTCTCGAGGTTTCTGTGCACTCTATACTGTTGTTATGTTGTGTAGCCCGCTGTCCCCCGGGCCAGGAGTATTGGAACAGCAGCCAGTCCTGCCGACACTGTCCTCGGGGCTTTTTCAATGATGGCCAGAACCCAGCCCAGCCGAGGTGTGTCCTGTGTGACTTGAGGTACATCACGTCTGGAGAAGGAGCGACGTCGGTACAGAAATGCAGCATTCGTAAGTTGCACGTGGAACAAAGTGTGTGTGTGTGCGTGTGTGTGTGCGTGCGTGCGTGCGTGTGTGTACGTGAGAGAGAGAGGAGCGGGGGGGGGTGGGGGGTGTGGGGAGGGTATCTTCCTTGAGGCGGCATTATACCTTTTCCCTTCCGTTTTATGCGTGCATTTAAGCTACCGAGGCTATTTCCCAATTCCTGTCAGGGTTAGGTAGGCTGCCAAAACACAAGATCGTAACCAGGCTATTTCCCAATTCCTGTCAGAGTTAGGTAGGCTGCCAAAACACAAGATCGTAACCAGCATATTACAGGCTCGGCCTGCGTCTTGTTTTGTTTTCCACTTTACAGTCACAGCAGATTTCTTTGTGTAAAACATGGGCTGGTATCCCCCTGGAGAGTGTGTCTTTACAAAGTAACGCCAACCATTAAAAAAATGAAATGTCCTGTCTATATAATTATGTAGGCTACTTATTTCATTCTGATAGTTGCTTTTTTCCAACAAAATTTTAGTTAAGGGCAGCTTTCTTATGTTATCATGGGTTCTTTTACATGCACTAAATTTTTGTTGCACGCAGGACCCCCATTCACGCTGTCTATAGAATGGGGGGAAACTTTTAAAGCTCAAACGGGGATTGAATCCATGATTTATTGCTTTCCACCTCGCGAGTATTACCTGCAGACCACTGGTCTACAGTGTGGTTGGTCAATTGTCTCCTTAATATATTTCAGTTTGGAAGATGTGGTGTAGCGTTTAAGGAACAATCAGTTAAAACAGCGAAATGAACTGTGCCAGAAAATAATGAAACACGTGAACTTTGCACAAGCAAATCAGACTTTGATTTGCTGAGATGATACTAGCCACACAGGATCGTGAAGCATGGAAAAAGATCTCTGTTGCGTCTTCTCTCATGTCCCCCCTACGCCCTTTGGGACATGGGACTGAGTGAGTGAGTGTGATAGAGATCACAAAACTAACGAGGAAGTAAAAACAAGAATTGAAAACACCAATGGACCATACAACGCTCCTGACTTCAGTGCCAAAAAAACGCAAACTGCAATGCTAAGGGCACGTCACATAAGCATCTGGACTGGCCAACACTGTCTTACAGGGAACAGTTCAAAGAGGGAGTTGAAGAAGCAGAGAAAACAATGAGAAGACAACATCAGAGACATACTATGGAGAGCTGAGAACCATGAGGAATGGAGGAAGCTGGTTACAAAATCTTCAGTGGTGCCCCAACCATCTACTAGACTACGGGACAGGTGAAGGTGATGAGAAGGGGTTAGCAGCTGAATGCTAGGAACAACACTCTCAACATCATATCCATAAAGCGGATGAAGTACGCCTGTGTGGTCCCAATCTTCTAAATGAGCCGTAGCCTTGACTCTGAAAAATGTCAAGACTTCTAAGGGATTCGAACCCCTGAGGAACCCAACTAACATAGTTACCACTTCGCCATGGCGGGTAGTAAGTACTGACATGACAGTCTCAAAGCGGATGCACCTCCACAGCAGCATCATTACATCATCCTCATCATCATTGATCATCATGCAATAATAAAAATTGCCTCTGATTCGGTGGCCTCCGTTGCTCTGGTCTCATGGTGACCTCAGATTCGGTTTCCCCATACGCTTCTGTGCCTGTGGTGAATTTGTGTCAAAGCCTTTGGGGTTGGGGGTTCGTGGGGAGGCGGTCGTTGGAGGGACGTTGTGGTGGTCGCCACCTTGGGTGGGTGACTCACTCAGTCTGGCTCCGCGACTGAGCTAATACTGTCGTTTAGTAGGGGGCTTAGTAGGTGGTGTCCTGCGTATGTTAGCTCAGAACAGGCACCACTGAACACCACCAAAGTGACCCAGCAGAAGTGCAGGGCCCCTCTGGCTGGTGGCCCCGCGGCGGCCTAATATTGATGAGCTCCCTGTGGACTCCCGACCCCGGGGGTGAGACACAACGAATCTGGGTATGGCTGTGGCGGGGAGATTGGGATGAGCGGCGTGGGAACAGCAGTACGGGAACGTCACAGAAGACGAGGCAGCAAAAAAAAAAAAAAAAAAAAAAAAAAAAAAAAAAAAAAAAAAAAGTACTGACATGACTTTTTTCGGGGTGGTCAGGGAACTGTAGTCAGCCAGGCCAGTATCTGGACGCGAGGCATAACGTGTGTCGGGACTGTCCTCGGGGACAGTGGCAGAACCGTAAGTGGCAGACGTCCTGTGAGCCCTGTAAAGAGGGATTCACCACAAGACACCCAGGCACAAGGGATCCATCCTACTGCTTTGGTGAGTTTTGTTTCAAAGATGTTAGTTATGTTGTGACATTGAAATTGACAGTACGAGATCTAGTGCTATTTTTTTTAATGCAAAGCTTGAGCTCATTTCTTTTTCTCTCTCCCTCTTCTCCCTGTTCAATTTCTTTTAACGTCTTTTCACAAATTGTGATATTAGACGGCAGTGTGTGTGTGTGTGTGTGTGTGTGTGTGTGTGTGTGTGTGTGTGTGTGTGTGTGTGTGTGTGTTGTGTCGTGCGTGCGTGCGTGTGCGCGCGCGAGCACTTTGTTCTAGTAAAATTATATAAACGTTGAAACAGTTTTTCTACAACTTGTGTTTCAGCTTTTTTTGTTTGTTTGTTCCGGAAGTATCATCATTGGAAACTTCTATCTGATATCAGTCAATTGTAGTTTTTTTTTGTTTACTATTACATGATAACATGAAACAGTTGGGAAAAAACACCCACAAACAACAACAACAACAACAACAACAAAACCCCTGAGAGTAATCAGGAAAATGTGATTGATGGCAGTTCTGAAGGATCAAGGGGGGATGAAGCTGACGAAAGAGGAGATAATTTTTTCCATGGCGTCAGTGCTGGCTCTTCTCATGGTGGGCAACTTCATCATCGTGGGATACTGTCTGTACAGCAGGTAAGAACAGTCTTCCTTGCCTGTGTTTCTTTGGGGATGAAACTTTGCATATTTTGAGGGGGAAAAAAGGGTCAATAGAGCATCTAAAAACCAAAACCAAACACAAAAATCAGCGCTAGAATTATCATTAGAATTGGACCATGACTGTTTTTCAGATAATTCCTAAAAATCATATCTGTGTCTGTGGTTGCTTCACTGATTGTGAAAGATATTGATACAACTTTAAGTCCGATATATACATCTGCCACCCTGTTTTTAGTTTTTCGTTGTTTTTTTTAAATTTATTTATTTTATTTTATTTTTTAAAGGAATCGTCGTCAGAAGGAGAACATCAACCCAACAGGCCAGGCCGACATATTCAAAATGACAGACCTGGGAAGTCGGAGGCCATCAGGAACTTATGATGACGCGGACCTGTACGAAACGATAAGGGACATCACCCCCTGCCAAATGAGCTCCTCAACATCCACCTTCAAACCCTCAGAAGACGACAGGGGAGGCTCAGCCCACGACTATGATGATCTGAACGTCTACCTCCAGCCCACCAAACCAGCAGGGGCCAGGCCGATGGTTCCTGACACTGCCGATCCTGCCCAGCTGGCTGTAGAGGAGTGTCTCTATGATGATGTCATGAACACCTGCCCCATCTACCAGAACTTTGGATCCAGGTCTCCGCTTGCACACAGGGATCCCTCTGACGAACTGTGGTCTTCCAGGCTGGATGTTTTGTATTGATGGTACATAGGTTTGTTATTGTTACCTGAACATTTTTTATTCCATTTGAGATAAATTACTACCTACCTTGAAACTAATGATAAACTCTCACAAGGAGACACAATCATTCAGTTATTCTTTCTCCACTCCAGTTCATTCATAGGAATGATCTTTTCCCCAAAACAGATGACACATCTGAGGTGTCATTTCATTATATTTCAATGTGCTCTTTTAAAAAGAGAGCACACTGAATATAATGAAATATACATTTCTGTTTTAAAGCACAATGCCTGGTATCAAAGTCTCTTGATACCGTTATAGCTACTTGATTTTATTATGTCATAAATAATGTAATGTCCAGACTGATGTGCAAGTTTGTGTGTGTGTGTGTGTGTGTGTGTGTGTGTGTGTGTGTGTGTGTGTGTGTGTGTGTGTGTGTGTGTGTGTGTGTGATAGAGAGAGAGGAGATTAGCTGCAGGACCAACTTCCATGAAATTCTGACTGCCCGATTACCTGATTTGGATACATATAAAAAAAGCATGTAATTTGAGGTAATCATCTTGCAACTTGTATGTATAATGTATACATCTTTTGAAATTATACAAATACATTTTAAAACATCACAGTTTCAAATGACTTCACAAATATAATAAGCTTTAGTTCACGAAATGACTGCTGCTTGACATAGTATCAACAGATTCAAAACTAAAATAAATGAAGAATGCACAATGTTTTGGAAGTTATGGTCATTTTAACCTCAATCATGATTGTTCAATTTCATAGCAACCCGAAACTTTGATCTTGACCTTTTTCAAGATAATTCCTGAAAATCAGATCATAGTCTGTGGATGCTTCACTGATTGTGAAGATATTTTTAGGCAACTTCAAATTGGATTTACTTATGTCATTGAGAAGTAACTGAAAAATGAGGTATCTCTTCACAGTATAAAATAAACGCAGTTCTTTCCCATATTGAATT
>CM060316.1:33186161-33196161 GCA_030674155.1 Stramonita haemastoma
TAATATATATATATATATATATATATATATATATATATATATATATATATATATATATATATATATATAATATATTACTATCATCTAATTTGCTTCAAAATTCTTCTCTAAGACTTTCATGTGATCAGAGACAATAAATATTATCATTAACTACTGATTGTAATAGCCGCCGCTGTAGTCTAGTGGTTAGGGCATTGGACTCGTAATCTATAGGTTGCGGGTTCAATTCCAGCTTTCGGCTATGGCGTTGTGCCCTTGGAAAAGGCACTTTACAGCTATTTTCTCACCCCACCCAGGTGTAAAAGGGGTACCAACCTTGTGTTGGGGGTTAACCCTGCGATAGACTGGCGTCCTATCCAGGGGGGAGTCTATGACTCTCAGTCGCTTAACGCCACAGAAACCGGGATAAGCACAGGCCTGATGAGCCTTAGACTCGGGACAGAGGACAGACTGATTGTAATATCATTCAGTATGCTGTGCTCATTCTTGACTAGGCACATGTATGACAATACCAAAGTACTCCCCTTTGTGAACAGTATATGGCAAGTCAGGCACTCCACAAACACAGAGGCCACTGTTGAGCACAGTCCATACATCAGAAGACCTCATATCAGAAAAAAAAATTCACTAAGTCAAAGGCTTTGACCAAAAAAAAAAGATTTTCAATAAGATTCATATAAAAGCTTTGCTTTTATATCTCTACTGTATAGTGAATACTCTACAACTATGTTTCATTCTAGACATTATATTCTAATAATTAGGTTGCAATCCAAATCTTCTTTATTGTATCTATTGTATGTAGCAGCAGTCTTTTATAAATACTTTAAAATGTACATTAACACTAAATAAAAAAGTAAACCTTCTCACTTCTGGGCCATATCTGCAATAAATAAAGCTCCCATCCTGCCAGTGCAGGCGATAATGTGAAATGAAAGAAAAACACACAAAACTGAATTCACCTTTCTTCTTCTCCCAAAAAGGGAGCAATAGCATGCTTTTAAAGAGTAGATTACATTTGAACTAAATTGTCAGATTAAGCAATGTACATGCTTGATACTATAACATCGACTACTCAAAAATTCTTGTCTGTGGCATAAAAAAGTATGAAACTGAAAAAAAACAATGTTATTACTGGGATATATTACAAAAAGGTAATGTAGGACAATCCAAATGGTAAAATATTAATTGTGTGAAACAACCTGTGCATCAAGTAATGCCATTTTAAACTGTGCGGTCAGAAAACAACAGACAATACATAAAAACATACAATAACATAAATATGTTTGTTCCCAACGGATAAAATGATCATGTTATTATTCTGTGTTTGCAACAAAAGTGACTTAGATCAATACAATGTGGATGCAATGCTGAGACTAGACAAATAAAGAAAAAAACCAAAGCGAGTACAGATAGCCTATATTAGGTACACAAAGCTGCAAAAATCTACCAGTATTACTTTACATCAGCAACTCGGTGCCCTCTAATCCATGCTTCAGTTTTGTGAATAAAATCTACATCCCCAGAATAAACATTACACCAGGGAGCAAACGGGGATAAACACTTTTGTTCCAAAACAAGGGCACATGCTTATCAGCCAGCACTCTTTACACTATCAATGCCACCTGCATGTATAATATACACAAACATGATTAAGATTTGTTCCCTTGCACTATTTGCATGCCTATACTAGCTGATAATTTATTGTTGTTCTCTACTGTACAAAAAGAGATCCTGTGATGCTGTTTGTTCTTTTTCTGACCACAACACATAAGGAAACGAAATCTGAGACTTGTTTACTGCATGAAGATCAATACGGATCGACTTAACAGCTCCCTCAACTCTAATGAGGTGTGGTTGTGACATTGCACTGAATTTTTGAGGCAGGGCATCATGGGAAAACTGAACCTGGCAGAGCCCATCCCTCTCCAGACAGCAGGGTGCATGCTAGGTATGTTTGTGCCATGAACCCCACAGCATAGTTGGCTTTCTCCTGCACGAAAGGTGGATGGGGTCTTCACACGTGTGCAATATGCTCTGCATGTGAACAAGATGAAATGACGACACAGATTTGCTAACAATCCTGGTGTTAACCAGGGCTGAGAGACAGAAGATACAGGCACGACTGGTCGGGCGATTTGAACAACAATCTCAAACTACCATCCTTGGTGTGTGTAGTGATATGTAGCTGTGTGGTCCCAGTCTGCAAACTGAGCCCACTGTGTTCTAAATTCTGGCCTGAAGTCAACTAAACCCTCCCCTGACAAAAAAGCCATAACCAACAAAACACTCCAACCAACCTTTCAAACAACAACATCAAAACAGAGACAACCCTGGCCTGTATACATAAATCCACATATTTTATATATGTATGCTCTTAGAGAACTCAAATTCATTCTTAGCAGGAAGCCAATTGCATTCAAAGGCAGTTTGTTTTCTTTGTTTTTAAAGTTCATCCCATATCTGATTCACAGTCACACAAAACTTGTCCTGGTCTTTTTTCTTATACTGAACAGTCCCACTTCATCCCCCATTTATAGTCCATTGGTCAGATATTCAACTACAGGCCTTGATATATAAGTAAACTTGTATGGATATGTATGAGAAGAATGCCATGCTGAAAGCGCCAAATATTTCATTAAAATGCACACACACACACATACACATACACACACACATACAACACACACACACACACACCACGGATCATCTAATACCCCCCCAAAGACATATGAAAATGCCACATTAGTTATAATACGCAGCTTGTTCTTCCTTCGTTGCTAATATCCCCTCAACAAGCTACTGGCGTAGCAACCCATCATACTTGTTCTGATCCAAGTTTTTCTGGACATTACAGAACATTATGGCCACCGCTGTAGTCTAGTGGTTAGGGTGTTGGACTCGTAATCTAAAGGTTGCGGGTTCGATCCCAGCTTTCGGCTATGGCGTTGTGCCCTTGGAAAAGGCACTTTACGGCTATTTTCTCAACCCCACCCAGGTGTAAAAGGGGTACCAACCTTGTGTTGGGGGTTAACCCTGCGATAGACTGGCGTCCTATCCAGGGGGGAGTCTATGACTCTCAGTCGCTTAACGCCACAGAAACCGGGATAAGCACCGGCCTGATGAGCCTTAGGCTCGGGACAGACTTTAATGTTAACAGAACATTATGTTTCTAGATGTAATACTTTATAATAAAAAATGTCCTTAGACAACAAACTTGAGCAGTATCATCAGAACAATTAGCTCAAAACAGTGAACACACATTGATTAAGTAACAAATATGATAACAGCAAAAATAACTGACAAAACCAGATACATGTGGCCTGTTTCAACCATTTAAAACAATTATTTTGTGTACAAAAAAGGAAAAGGAAAAAATCTTCAACAAACTGAACACCTCAAATACTTGCATTTCTTTTTTTTTTTTTTAAATCCTTCTCTAATGTTTGTCTACCTGTAGCGCTTTACAGCTGTGTGCTTGAAAAAAACATGCTTTACGATACTATTACAAGCGTTAATCATTAAATAAAAGGATATTTACCTTTATCATCTTTTCTTTAGGGAACGAACAAAGAAAGACCCCAAATCACTCGTAAATCATAACCATTGTTTTACATACATGGACACATGTATGTATAAGTATGACATCTGGTAGGTAGCATAAATACCATCAGCTTGAACCTTGTACTTCTCATTTGAAAGTCTAAACAAAAATCCTTGCTGGAAAGCTCATCTCCTGGCCTTACTTCTATTTCATATAGGAATATCATATATTCACAGAAACCAGGAAAAGATCTTGTTGCCAAATGCCTCAATTTTTCGGTTACAGCGGTTGAGGCACTTTTAAGGGAAGATACTTTCTCTACATAGGATTAAACAATACAATACAGCAACAATAATGAGATGACTGTAGTGATGATCAGATACACTGCTGAGTGTTCCCAGCTTAATACCTTAGGTTTCCAAGAATATACTACTTACTCATCCTGTCTGGAATTCATGGCAAGATCATTAGTGCACAGCGGAAGAGAAGATTCAATGCAAATGGTTTTAAAATTCTTTATCATAGTAGGCTGGCTGAATGCGTGCATGCGACTGGCCAAAGACAGATCAACTTGGAGATCCATCATTGCATGTCAACTGTCTTGGGACAGCACATAATCCCTCCACACATGGGCACCCATTCCGATTCCGAGATTTTTTTCTCCTTAACAGAGAGTGAAGGTTGTACGGGCTTGCAAAGGATTTAAAGGCAATCCCAAAAAAGCATTCTAAGGCAAAGAGCTCTACATTTCAAAACAGGTCTTGACACTTTGCTTATGCCGGTTACCGTTACAGCTTTTTGCCAAAGACACATCATCTGCAGTGTAAGACTAGATTTTCTTTTAAGCAAATATTAATACATTAGTAGAGAAAAAATGCACAGAGTTCATCAGATGCTTTTATCGGTGTGATAATAAAATAAAACATGAAGAAGTACTGTTTAATTCAGTAGTATAAATCTTACAGGATGACAAAATATACTGGACGGGTTTCTTCAGTTATATAAGCAGTACAAGAAAGAACAACAATTCTGTTAAAAATGCAATGGCAAGATTCATAAGTACTGCAAAATATTTACTTAAAAGGTAAAAAATTAAATATGGAAATAAGTTATTATAATGACAAAATGACTTTTAATCCTTTATAGAACAGATATGATATTTTTTCCCTATGTTTTTACATCTTTTACAATAATCCTTTCAAGGTCGCTAAAACACAATTTTTTCCTTCAATAAGAATTCCTCTCCCCCTCTATTTTCAGGTGTTTTTTTTTGTTTGACTTCTATACCCTGCAGTCTCTCTTCATTATTATCCATGCTGAACAAAAACCATACTCATAAAGTCTTGTTCAAAGATTTAGAGGTGAGTTTGTGGTGTCAATTCTGCTTAGTTTGTTCTGTTAGAGTAAATTAAATGTAAATGCTGCCTGTCTATGAAATTATTTATGATGAATATTGTTCCTCAAACCAAAAAAAAAAAAGACAGAAAAGGAGCTGAAAATAACAAAAATATTGTCCAACATATTGTATTATCAACCTAAAATGGTTAAGAAACTGTATAAACATAGCTAAAAGAAAAAAAAAAAGAAGAAAAATGAAAGAAGACATAGCAATACTGAAGATATGCAAAAATTCTATATAGATCTACCAAAATTCTAACTAAACCACATAGATCTATAAACAGCATATATCTGTCCAAAAAATCAATAAATCTATATCTTAGTATCTATCTACCTATCAACACACACTATTGAACACAGACCATTTAAATAATACATTCACCAAATAATGCTTTCCATAAAATATGCCTAGTGTTGGTTATCACATAAATAAAGCAAGCAGTGATGGCCCTTTATGATCATGTGATATGAATACAGCTCATGCAGAAAGGAATGTCAAAAACAAAGTCATCTATCACTGATCATCATACCAGACCTCAGCATCAGATGTTCACAAAAAAGCAATTAACAATCATGCTCATTTTCTGGAAAATGGGTTATTACCTAGTGATACAGGATCTTAACCTCTCTACTAAAAAATATTGATAAGATTTTACTAATGGCCATGACATTTTGATGGTTTTGCTTTAGTTTAAACAACGAGCATGTACTTGTAGTCACTAGTACAGAATGTGGATGATACATGCACTCAAATTTTGGAGAATTATCACAGACAACTATGACTAAAATTTCATCCCAAATCACTGATTGTTCTTGCACTTGTGGTTGATGAGATACAAGTTTTCATCTTTTGATCTGTGGCATGTGCTGGGGTTTTGTTGTTGAGAAGAGGGGACGACAGGCTGACAAGCCTCTGGGTGACCTCAGAACCTCACATTTTCTAACCTTCTTTGGCTGGACAGCGCTCAGGATCTACATATACTCCATCTTCTATTTTACTTCCAGGGTAAGACTACAGATATTTACTTTTACTCCTATGAACAGTGATCTACTCACTGCTAGAGCGAATTAAACAGTTTTCCATACTGTCCATGGATTGCTGATGGAATAAGTTATTCTCAAACTGTAACTACTTACAGCCTCTGGCAATTAGCCAGGGCTATAGCTAAGGGTAACGTTCATTGAATCATTCTTAATAAAATCATGACCACTGGAGGCTTTTAGCAAACACCATAGTTCCAGATCCTGGCCTTCCTGTGTAGCCTGGCTTTGAACTTAGCAGAACTGTTTCTTGACATTCCTGAATACTTTAAGTGATAGTCATTTTTAAAAAAAAAAAGAAGAAGAAATAATCCAGCAAATAAAAAGATACTCATACCAAATATACAAATACAGAGAGTGTTCCCATACCAAACCAGTCTTCAGTATGAACACAACTGTTGATCAGTACCAGCACAACTGCTTTTTTCCCGTTAAAATTCCCCATTTCAATCTGTCATTACTCATAGCAGGATCCTGCTCCTGGTCAAAGATCATTCCAATGGCACATCTGAAATTATGTTATCACAGCCAATCTACAAATCATGCCTAGTGTGGTATATATTTTGGCAAAAGCAATTAGTAACAAGGCCGTTAAGTACAACTTCATCAGAAATATAGAATACACAATGATTACAAATACATGTGTGGTGTGTGTGTGTGTGTGTGTGTGTGTGTGTGTGTGTGTGTGTGTGTGTGTGTGTGTGTGTGTGTGTGTGCTATAAATAGAAAGTATAATCAAAATTCAATACAGTCTGGGTGTTCACCACAGTCACAAAGGTTATCCTTACAGTGGACTTCAGAGTCCTTAAAGAAATATGCAAAACATAGCCCCACCTCAATATCTATCGGGAATAAGAATCAAAGAAAAAAGAACACTCAAAACAACATGCACTCGAACTTCTATGGTTTCAAAGATTGAAGACAGTTTGTCATACACATGACGAGAGTGGCGTGCTCTTTATGTCACAAGCATAACAGACAACAGTTGTGATGTTTTGTTGCAGTGGTGATGAGAGAGGTCCCTTCTCTGCTCTTAGGAATGCCTGTGGAAGAGTGTGGTCTACAATCTTACTGTTCACAACATTCCAGGTCAGTTTAGGGTACACAAGCAGATCCAATCCCCTGCAGTGCAGCCTACATTTGCTTGGAAAACACAAGTGATTCTTTCTGCTAAGATACATGCATCTTCCACTAAAAATACAACCCCTCCCCTCCACCCCCACAAAAAAAAAGAAAAATCATAACTTAACCAAAGAAAAACCTTACCCAGTGTACTCTTAAAACACAAGAGCAATTTTTTTTAAAAACAACAAAAAAAAACCCACAAAAAAAATAGTAAGGATCCAGTTCTGATATCACAAAGGAATCTTTTGCTTAAGAAGTGTGTAAGGATATGCAGATATTATGTGCAACGACAGACACCAGAACTTTCTCCTGAAACTAAACAACCCTTCCCTGACTCACTTTCCACAAAAAATTAATTCAAACAAATAAAACAAACTTACTTTTACTTTTTCACAGTGCACAGTAATTCCCAGACTGTCTTTTTTTTTATCAGTGTGAAGCAGTGGAGATTTTTGTTATGTCCAAAAAAGGTGTGAAAAATAGATCAAAAGTGAAATGTGCAATGTCTGACTGCAGGCTAACCCCCCCCCACCCCCCCCCCACAAACCCAACTTAAGAGGCCAAAAAGAATGCATGCACTATTTAGTGGATTCCTGAAGCTCCCCATACTGCAGCTTGTATCTGTAGAGCTGTGCCTGCAAGCTGACGGTTTGATCCACAGCGTCAGTGCGAGCTTTACGCTCCACCGCCAGCCTTGTGTTCAAATCCTTCATCTGGTGGGCATGCCGTTTCTCCAAAGCAGAAATCCTTTCTTCAAATGTGGCGCGCACACTGTTCAGTTCACTCTTGAGTGAAGACACCTGACAATCATACTGGGACTTCACACTGACCAGTTCTGTTTTCAGCGCCAGCACCTGGGATTCCAATGAAGTTCGCGACATCCGCAGTTTGACCACATCTGTGCCTGTGGTCACACTGTCGTTGATGACTGCACTGGATGCCTGGTCCTCACAGCCCCTGCCCGTCTGAAGCACAGAGTTCCTGCTGATTTCTCTGTCCTCGTTTTTAGTCACACCTGAACAGTTCTCACTGGTTACTTGATGTTTCTCTTCTGTCTGTTTATCAGTGCTACCTACAGTTCTCTCTGTTCCAGCTTCAAATCCATTATTAACAAAAGATTCATGGGATTTACTTTTATCAGGCAAATGCTGTGTAAAGTCATGTACAACTGGAGATGTTTCTGAATTCTGAGAAGTCAACTGACTGGATGCATCTAGTTCAAACGAGGCTGAACTACAGAAAGTAGACAGCTGTTGATTCCTTTGAAGAGATTTGGATTTCGATTTAGTTCGTTTTGGAGGAATAGGCCTTGCTCCCACTCCTGAAGCATTTGCTGAGCCAGTGTCTAAACAGCCAATTCCTCCACTGGTCTCACTAGACGCCGATTCCTCTTTCTTGTCTGAGGCACTCAGACTGCTGGCTTCAAACTGGCTGTTGATGACAACAAAAGGACTGGTTGAAGATGCTGAGGACAGGTCTGCAAACATCTCCTCATGCTGTGTGTTGAAGTCGACATCCATCAAGTCACCAAGAGCTGTGGGGCGAGTGACTGATCTAGATGTGTCTGCCTGCCTGTCTGAGGAGGTAGATAACTGCAACAAATCAGCAGTGGGTATGCTGTCTTCAGCCCCTTCAGGCTGGGTGGGTTTCTGACTGGATACGGGTGGGAAGACAGACTCACAATGATGTATGAGCATGTATGCTAAGTACTGAGTCAAATCTGTTGTCACCATCATCAGTTCAGGATTGTCATCCAAATGACGGATAAGGTTTGGACCAAATACTAGAGAAAGATTGTGTGAATCCATTTTTGTCTTTTCAGAATTGGCGGCTAAGTCGTGAAGAAAATGGCACAAGTAGGCCAGCGTTATGTAGCTGTCAGGAGGCAGTTCTTTCAGGAGGTCTGACAATCCAGTCAACTCCTTCGCTCGAACTTCATCAGTGTCAGCTTCAGAAAAACGCAGGGAAAAGTTCATCGCACGCTGGTAGAAAGTGGGAGGTATGAGAGACTCAGGTAGGTCCCGCAGGTAAGTTTTGAGCAGTGAAGCGATGGTGTGAACCTCCACATTGTCCAGCACAGGTCGATAGCCAGCGTCAAACTTTCCACGCAGCTCTTTCACCAAGCCTGCCCTCCCTGGCAACCTGGAATGGAGACCAACAAAACAATGTAGAAATCCTAGATAACGCTCGTTAAAAACAAATTCATTTCACCTCATAAAGAAACACAGCAAAGCATTCAAACAAAACATCACAATTACAGGGTTCCCACTGACATGGGTTTAATAGAGAGAAAAATGTAGGACTTTCCAGAACAACCATAACAATACCCCCCCCCCCCCCACCCCCCACGAAGAGCACGCATGCACACACACACACACACACACACACACAAACACACACACAGAGCGTGTACAGGCAAATGCACAAATGGTTATATCATATGATATGAACAGTTATCAATTACTGTGATGTACTATATTACACTAAAACATAACACTCAGTAAACAAAATATATTCCTACTTTGCTGCAAGCATCCCATAAGACCAGTTTTATCCTAATGTTTTGTCTCACTCCTTCATCCCTCATCAATGTTATTGCAATAAGAATGTTGCAATAAGAATTTGCAGATATCGCTATGCAACACTCAAAATCAAATATTTGTTTTCCCTAACACACTCACACTCAAAGACTTGTCCTTCTGAACACACTCACACTCAAAGACAAATATTTGTCCTTCTTGGCATATTCATATGCAAAGACAAAACCCCCCCAAACTTAACTTGTCATTTCTACCACATTCCCACTCAAAGACAAACACTGTCCTTCCTAACACACTCACACTCAAAGACAAACACGTGTCCTTCCTAACACATTCCCACTCAAAGACAAACACT
>CM060316.1:33203661-33206161 GCA_030674155.1 Stramonita haemastoma
ACAAACTCCACATCTTTTCTTCTTACTTCTAGGACTGTTATTTCTTTTTGTCTTTTCTTTTTTTTTCCGTTTTCCTTTGCATAAAATACCTGATATCACTCAATCAAAAAAAAAGAAAAAGCTACAGGACTTAAAAAACTGTCAATATATCATTTAGAGCCTCCTCTGAAGTCAGAGTATGGCTGCCTATATGGCCAGGTACTTGAAAACAGTCATACACGTAAACTTCTCATTCAGTGTACAGTTTCAATTTCAAAGTGACTCCCAGGTGGGATTAGTGAGTCAGAGTGCACATTCTGGGTGAACCCAGAGTGTTAAGCTGGTGAACAACAACAACAACAACATTTAGAGCCATACACTATACAGCTGAAAATGAGAACACAATACCTGAAATGAGCTCAAAGGTCAAGTCCGTACTCTTGGGGATTTCTTTGAGCTCACATTTTTCAGGACAAAAGATTTACTGGCAATGACATCATCTTCTCGGGTCAAACAGGACAGACGGCCAGAGTCCAGCACGAAGTATCGGCGCTGCCACCCTCGCATCATTCCTACGTGCTGTCGCAGCCATCCCTTCAGAGGTTTGCCGAACACATACTTCAGACCCAGAGCCTCCATTCTGAAATCACAACATCACGATTTTGTAAAACTGTCCAAGTATATTAGACATGAAGTCTATGTATAGCAGATGGGCCAAGTGTCTGATTCTAAAATCTCTAAATTTTATACATCAAATTAAATCTACTATATGTGCAGATCTGAAATCTACAACAGATTGGCCAGGGGTGTTTGATTTTTAAAATCAGAGTTTTCTTTGTTTTTTTTTTTCCAGTTTTCATATTCTCAGGTTATTTTGAATACAAATCTGATGCTGTCTTATGCTTATATGGACAGAGAAAAAAAGCACCTCACATCTGTGCACAAGAAGATCCGCTTACACATTAGTACAGATCCTGCAACTGTGAGATCAATCTTTTATCACCCACCCCTTGTTAATATTCTAATTCAGTTAATTTCTTACCAACAACCCTAAAGTCAGAATGTGACAACCTTAATGGTGGGCAAAAAGCAGTCGCATATGTGTGCAAAACAATATTGTATCATTTATTAAATTTATAGATTTTAGAATCAAGCAATTGGCCCATCTGCTGTATACAGATTGACAAGCTCTCAGCATCCCCATGGTATTGGGATCATTTTCACACAGCTGTCAACTGGCATATGATGCTTTTTTTTTTTTTAAAAATTTTTTTTTTATTTTTTTTTTTTTACTTATTTTTACTTATTATTTTTTTAGCATGTTTGAAACAGGCAGTGAAATTTCAAAATATTGCACATTTCTCAACAAATATTTTGTTTCCCAAATATTTACTTCTAAATTTCTGATAGAACACTGGTTACATTTTACAGCTGTTTGATCCACACAAAACACAAAGAACTAGTACATTTACTGTTCAATGAGAACCTATGTGTACTGATTTACTCAAACAACTAGAAGTAATTTCCACAATTCATTTTAAAACCAGATAGAAAACATAAGTCATGGCTGTAAAGATATGATATGCTACTCTTTGTATACACAAGTGCACAAAACACAGATGAATAAAAAATCTAGAAGTACAGCAATAAGTACTCAAATGATGGCACAGAAAGCATGAAAAATCAGTATTAAACACTCCAGCCGTCGTAAACATGCAGATGCCCCAGTTTCTTTGTAAGGGTACGTGCTGAAAGTCACATGCACACACACAGCTAAAGCAAAATACTGAAGGCTATGACTACACAATACAAAAAGTCTGTCGATTTGTTAATTAAATCTTCACATTACTCACTTCTTTCACATTAACTTCCTCAAATTACTCCAGAGGTGATGCCTATCTTATCTCCTCAAAAGGATTTTCATCCTTACATATGACTTGCCTCGGCAGGAAAAACAAAAAGCAGACATGGATTGTTAAGTTTGACAGAGATCCTACACTGATTCACAACAGTTTAGTTTATCAGCTGCAGACCACAACAATGTGCAGCAGCTTTACATATCCGGTTTCAAATCTGAATAAAATCTGTGCTTTTTCAGTGTAAAAATATTTTAACACGCCCTCATGAACTACTGTGGACATATTTTCAAAACTAAATGATCTACATATATGTTTTAATGCTAGAATGATGCTTATTTAAGGACAACTTTAAGTGTGGTGCTTATAAATGAGGTATCTTGTCAATCAAGTTTAAAACAGTTATGGCATAAGAAAAAAACAACACAATCTGCCAGGCTCAGACAGTGTAAGAAATGTTTCCTGTTGAGTTTTACAGTCACTCTCATCAGTTTTAAGTTAACTTAGATCACTGAGGCTTTTAAGCCTGCTTGAACACCAGAATTGCTCTCATTGTTGCACATTCTCCAGCTTAACACTCTGGGGGTGACCAAGAATATGCCGACAAAGCTAAGTGCAAAGGCTACCCCCATGGTGGGCAAAATCGCAGATCTATGCAAAGTCTC
>CM060316.1:33211161-33256161 GCA_030674155.1 Stramonita haemastoma
AGGGTTCGTGATGACCGGTAATTGTTGGTATTTTACCGATTGTAAACAGGGAATACCGAAAATTTTCGAAGCAACCGGTACCACAGTACCGATTCTGTTTGCCTGTGACCGATTAGATTTCCATCTAAAAAAAAAAAAAAAAGTCTGAAGTGACGTTTTCTGACAGTCTGTCATGCGCCTGTACTGTGCTTACGCACCTACCCCTTCCCACCACCCTTCCGACGAACTCTTATCTTTGCACCAGCCTCATTAGCCTAGCACGCAGAACAGCAAGCTTTACTGTGAAAGAATAGAGCTTTGTGCTCTTCTCGGCATGACAGTGACTTCCATTCACAATGAGTAAATGGGGCCTAGATTTATTTATTCTTTATTCTTTTAATCTTTTATATCGAGGATAATGGAATAAGCACTCCTGTGCTTTTTTACATGCAGTCCCCGTGTGTATGCAGTTTTGTAAATGTTATCTGTTCCCACCGGCACACGATGGCCTGCTCTTACGAAAAGCGAAAAGCGGAGAGTCTTTGACTATGAATTTGCGCGTTGCTTTGAGAGAGAAGAGTCGAAAACTAAATCTAAATTGAACGAAAGATCTAGATGAGCGCTAAGCATAGAAACAAGAAAAAGAAGAAGAATTTAATCACACGAATGAATGCCATGCAAAAAAAAAACCGATTTCCTGCGTGGCTTCATGCCCAAGAAGCAAGTGGCAGCAGCACGGCAGTCAAAGTTGAGAGATTCGCGTTCAATTTAGATTTAGTTTTGCTGCCGAACAATCCCCCCTCCCCCACCCCCTCACTGAATAGTTTCATTTTGTTCACAGTACTGTACCGGATTTTATTTTCTGGGGACCGATTTTGGGGGAGTTGGTCAAGATATCTCTGAAATGGCAACTCGCAGTACCGGTTTTAAAAAATCCTAGCGCGAACCCTGAGTATCAAGTACTAATTAACCACATCAGAAAATGAGAAAATCAGGTAATGATTAAAAATGAACAAACCCCAAACAAGGTTTAATGCACAGAGTAAAAAAAAATCCTTCACAGTTTACCTCCAAAAGGCTTACAAAATTTTGTTGTTCTTTATTTTGAGGACCGATAATGGAATAAGTACTCATGTGCTTGTTTACATCTAGTCCCTGTATGTATGCAGTTTTGAAAAGTTTGTCATCTGTTGCCACCAGCATACAATAGCCTACTCTTCTAAACAATGGAACAGGTTTTAATGAATTTAACATGTGTGCCAGATGTTCTGCATGCGTTTGCTTTTTTTTTCCATTCTTTCCTGCTGTGTAACTGCAGTTTTTATTTTATTCTCTCTTCCTCCTTCCTTAAAGTCATATCCCATTTTACTTCCATTATTTATTGACGGAAATTTGATTTCATATCATTTCCTTTGTTTTTTCATTTTCATGGTATGAACCAGTGATTGAGTGAAGCACTCACCATTCCCTCTATATTTCACCAAATGCTTCGTGATTTACAACAAGTGTAACGGACAAAATCATGTTTCTTCACAATGGCATTGTAGGTCTATTCTGCACCAAAATGTCAAAGATTAATGCATTCTAACTCATAAGTTATATAAACACAAGAATGCCTGTTATTTTCCTATCTGAACTTAAAATGAAGTTTGTACAGCCCTCCAATTGCACTTCCAAGTGGGGAAGATTGGATTGGATTATCACTGTCACTTAATCATTTGAAAACTGCCAAGTCTAAAGGAAATCAAAACTGTGCCTCAGTCATACTCTAAAGTAAGCTTTCACCAAGTTCCTTAGGCTACAAATTGTCAGAAGTCGAGTGAGAAGACCAACATCACTGGGCTGAGATAATTACATAATACAAGTTACCAAAATTAAGTGCAACATCTAATAATAGTCACCTCTGTCATCCTTGTCAACCCTTTTTTTAGCTGGAAATAATAATGTGTACCAAAAATGAAAGTCAATGTCTGACGACTTTAAGTAAACATTGAACACTGACAACACATCAATGACGAGTGATAAACCATTGACAAGTAGACTCTATTCACTGATTCAGACTTCAGAAAATTAATACATACCTGATTTTTCTTCAAATCTATTCTATCATGGTATTTATGGCCAGAGTTTCAAAACCACTTTAGCGTTTCAGAGCAACGAGATGTCACTGGGTCCTAAAACTTCGTTTTCGTCAATGTTACTATTTTTTCTTTCTGTGTCTACTCCCACTCTCTCTGAATTACCTCCCTTAGGCTATCTGTACACAGTCTGATGACGAAACACTTTACCCTTTGATATTTGTAAAAAGTGATAGATTATGATCTTATAAAAACTAATATAACCCTTAAGATATACAGATATTAAAATATATATGAAATTGAAATAAACAAAAATCTCGTATTGAACGTTAATGTTAAATGCACAACATTACGTGACGTCACTGTCCTGCCTTGCTAGCCACTTCGGCTGCTTATTATCAAGACGTAATATAATTGTTTGATTGT
Source organism: Stramonita haemastoma (assembly GCA_030674155.1). Classification (NCBI taxonomy): domain Eukaryota; kingdom Metazoa; phylum Mollusca; class Gastropoda; order Neogastropoda; family Muricidae; genus Stramonita; species Stramonita haemastoma. The sequence continues at coordinate 33,213,645 of CM060316.1, forward strand.
GGCTTTTGAAGGTAAGATCTCAATTCCAGAGCCAAACTGTGTCTCGTAAAATGTTTTTTGATTGATGCAGCCCCGATTGAATACACAGGAAAGAATTTCTTATTGAAAACGATTGAGTTACGCGACAGTGCACCCGCAGCCTCCCGAACCCACTGATACCTTGCAGTCTGCTAACAGCATTGTCATGTTTTCAGCTTGAGGCAGTGGTGGATTGAGATTAATGAAACGGGAATAAGTTGTTTAATCATAGCTTCATTTTTTCGGAGTTAGAAATGAGTGGTTAATAAGAAATGAAGAGGGATATGTTGGAGTACAGCCTTGGCATGAATAGACATGATTAATCAATAGATGGTTTCGATTGATCAGGTTGCTAGTGGCTTCCTCAGTACTACTTTTCCCTCATCTTCTTTTTTTAGTTTTCTATTGGCCTACGTGTTTTGAGGACACTGAATCATGCCTGTAAAAAGTGATAAGAACTTTGTTAGATGTCTTACACGCACTAATATTAAACACAGTCACACATTCACACTCATTTACTCAAGAACACTGAATGAAAATGTGCTTAGACTTCTGGACAAGTTGTTTTTGCCCAAATATGTTTTGGTTCTTTCAGACTTAGAGTGACAGGCATTGAATACTAATACTTTTGTGTGTGTGTGTGTGTGTGTGTGTGTGTGTGTGTGTGTGTGTGTGTGTGTGTGGTGAGAGAGAGAGAGAGAGAGAGAGAGAGAGAGAGAGAGAGAGAGAGAGAGAGAGAGAGAGAGAGATGCTAAAGTAAATCAGGAATGTAACATCATCTTAACTTAGAATAAAGAAACTTGACAAATACTCGACAGTTGCAAAAGGTTGTAAAAGAGCATGGTGCGCTGATGATCACAAACCTTAAATTAAAAAAATAGGAGAAAGTCATGAGAAAAATGATGGTACATACATGAACACACACTGTGCAGTGTGCAGTAAAAACTTAACCAGGAGAAGCTATGTTGCCATAGTGATGTTAAATTAAAGCAATTTATTGGTAACATTCTGTGAATTGTTGTTATACAAACTTGTGAGACAAAATGGGTAGAAAAATTACCTGCAGCACATTAAATGAATAGATTTGGGAATTACTTAGATAATACATCACTTAAAATTTAAAAGCAGCTTAAGGTCAAGGTCATGTCTCCAGTTTATAGTCAAATGAGAGAGAGAAGAGAGAGAGAGAGAGAGAGAGAGAGAGAGAGAGAGAGAGAGAGAGAGAAGAGATTGTAAAGAGCAAAGGTAATAAATTGGAGGATGGGTTATTTAGAATTTAGTTTATGTAACATTTTTTTATGAAAAGGTTGCTTTTGTATTGTAGTTTACTGTTGTATTTTATTGAATGTGTATTTTAGAATGATATTTTGCTACAGTAGGTCTGTTACTGTGTTATTGATATTTTTTTTTCGTACTATTTGGTATATGATATTTATTAATTTTTGTTATATTGAACTCATTATTTTGTATCATTCATGCATTTCATGTTTGTTTTTCAGGTTTATCAAAGGTGTGCATATGATGTCCAGGGGCGACTCCTGGTTTATCTACAGTCCAATGGCCAACACTGATAGACACATTGTTTTCAAAATTAGCAGTGAAGTTTGTTGCTGCTAGAAAGTACAGAAATAATCCCAGTATAAGAATTTAGCTAATTTAAAATCTTGTTCATGTTAAATTAAAAACATCTTGTGATATCTAGATCATAAATTGAGAGAGACTTGATTTTTTCTTGAAAATTGTGAGCCTATGGTCATCATCTTGTTGTTTTTCTTTGAATTCATTCTTAGGAATTAAGAGTGGGTAAAACTTCACACCGCAATCATGAGCAAATTACCTAATATGTATGCAACGGTGGAGAGCAACAAGCACCCAAGTCAGTTCACCACCCAGGAAGTTGGGGATTCCACATTCACAATTCTTCGTCGGTACTGCAATTTGAGGCCAATTGGATCAGGTGCACAAGGGATTGTTTGGTAAGAAATTGTATAATTTTGTTATTTGTAGAACTTTACCACATGTATTTGACATGTTGATTTGTGAGTACATATAGATATTTAGAAAGACTTTTTAGTGTTATTTGTGTGATAAGGTTTCTTGAAGGGCACAAATGTTTTAGCAACTGTGAATGTGATGTAAATAATTATGAAAGTTTGGTCGATTTGCACACTTAAAAAAAAAAAAAGAAATGTATAATATTCAACTTTCAAAAAAGCATAGCATTAGCTGCTAGCCATTCCTTTTTATCACAGAATTGTCTGGTCTTTAGCTGTGATTGTAGTCTTTCAGGTTTTTAAGAAAAGTTTCCAGTTTTTTTAAAAAAAGTTAAAAAACCTAAACAATTAAAAACCCAGTAATGTTGAGTATAATGTCAATAGCACCTGTGCTGATTTCCAGTGCCTATCACCAAGATGTTGAAGAAAGGCGTAAGACCTTATAGTGATAGCTGTGCTTTTAAAAAAAACAAAGAGGATTTTCCATGATACATTGATTGGCCGGGACACGGCAAAAGTTATGCCATTTGCTTCTGTTTATACCATTGTGATATGTTTAACTTAAGTTTCACATGGCAGATGAAAGGACACTACTGCAATCCTCTCATTTGCACTGCACATGGGAAGACAGAGTTGTTTACCTCTACAATTTTGGCATTGCAGTACCAGTTTCAGCTGTTGTGCTATGTTCATGTTGCTATGCCACTTGCTCATAACTGTTATTCTTTTTTTTCAAGTTTTTACCACTGGTTCAAATGCATGCGACAGAACAAGCAAATAGCAGATAACCAATGTCCAAAAGAGGCATTGACCGTGTGCATTAAATTAAAGTCATTCATTGATTGTCTTATTTAGATACTAAGATAAGTTTGTGTTTGTCATAGTTCAAAACAAGACTGAAATTGTGTATTAAATGCCTTGTAAGTGACTTAAGCAGAGTTCAGAGACAAAATTATGAGAGTGACAGCAAATAAAACAAGTGTTCATGGTGAGTATGAGATAATTAGTTTGGCCTGCAGGCAGAAGTGGACAGATGTGAAGCTGTAGCCAACTATAAAAAGCAGCAGCAGTCGAGCTGAGTTGACACTTTGAGTGGACTTAAGTCACTATAAAACAAATAAAAAGCAGTGAAAATTGCTGCAAAGGAGGCCAGAATCATCTGATAGTCTCAAACTCTGGTATTACCATTGAATTCATTACCTCACTGATGATGCAGGTTGCCTAGCTCTGCAACTTGCTGACTTGTTGAAATTGGATGTGGCTTTAACATGTATGGTTCTCATTCTTTATCTTCTCAGGCTCTTGCCTGTTTTGGCTTGTAAAGAGTCTTTGAGTTGTGGCATCTGCACCCAAGGTCATTTTTTGCCAGCCATTCATGAGGGCAAGTTATGCCTGGCTCTGACTTCTGTTTTCATGGCTTGCTGCTTCCATGTCAGCTGTCTGTCAGTGTCACCTCAACATAGGTGGAGTCATCTTTCACAAAATGGGTTTGCTGTTGATACACAGTGCCTGTTCTTTTGTTGAGAGGCTAAAGATAGTGTATTATGTAATCTTCCTGGCATTGATTTTCACAATGCCTCTTCATTGCTTTGTCCAGCCTAAAAAATGTTCAAAACTTGCTTTAGAAGTTAATCTGTAGTTGGCAGTTGCAAGATATTTCTCAAGGCTTAAGATGGAATCAATTGGCTCCCTGGACATTCCTTGCAGTATAGAACTCCATCTGCAATGTCAGTTATGAGACTGAATAAAGTAGGACTCGAGATGCCTCCATCACAAGAGAAGAACAAAACTGGAAAGAGTGATGTGATAAGATGGCAGTGATATTTCAGTCTTGAGTATTGGTTTTATCTCATTTTGAAATGTGGCATATATCCATGGTTCTTTCAGTTTATTAGGTAGTAATTATCTGGCGTGGTCCTTATGATTGGCTAGTGTATATATCCTCTTGGATCGACAGGATACTTGGTTTATGCCTTACTTTTATAAGTTGTATATAATTGCATTGTTGTAACAGAGAACTTTACACTTAATGTTAACACTGCAGCTGTACTCTGTTCTAAGAGAACTTTACACTTATGTTAACACTGCAGCTGTACTCTGTTCTAAGAGAACTTTACACTTATGTTAACACTGCAGCTGTACTCTGTTCTAAGAGAACTTTACACTTATGTTAACACTGCAGCTGTACTCTGTTCTAAGAGAACTTTACACTTAATATGTTAACACTGCAGCTGTACTCTGTTCTAAGAAACTTTACACTTATGTTAACACTGCAGCTGTACCTGTTTAAGATAACTTTACACTTATGTTAACACTGCAGCTGTTCTCTGTTTACTTTAAGAGAACTTTACACTTAATTAGTTAACACTGCAGCTGTACTCTGTTTCTAAGAGAACTTTACACTTATGTTAACACTGCAGCTGTACTCTGTTCTAAGAGAACTTTACACTTATGTTAACACTGCAGCTGTACTCTGTTCTAAGAGAACTTTACACGTATGTTAACACTGCAGCTGTACTCTTTTTCTAAGAGAACTTTACACTTATGTTAACACTGCAGCTGTACTCTGTTTAAGAGAACTTACACTATGTTAACACTGCAGCTACCTGTCTAAGAGATCTTTACACATATGTTAACACTGCAGCTGTTCTCTGTTCTACTTCTAAGAGAACTTTACACTTAATTATGTTAACACTGCAGCTGTACTCTGTTCTAAGAGAACTTTACACTTATGTTAACACTGCAGCTGTACCTGTTCTAAGAGAACTTTACACATATGTTAACACTGCAGCTGTACTCTGTTCTAAGAGAACTTTACACGTATGTTAACACTGCAGCTGTACTCTGTTTAAGAGAACTTTACACTTATGTTAACACTGCAGCTGTACTCTGTTCTAAGAGAACTTTACACTTTGTTAACACTCGTTGGAGTCACTCAGGTTTATGCTGTAGAGCTGTTACTCTGATGTGTTGTTTGCGTTGTTTTGAAATAAGTCACTTAATGCAAAAAAAACAAGCAAAACAAAAAAACTCTGAAAAGCTTTAACACATTCACATGCTTACTTTGACAAAGTGTAAGTATCCTTCAGTTAATCACAAACAGACAAAGCAAATAACCAAAACTGGATTAAATTGATTTTACACACATGTAAGTTTTTTTCAGCATCAGAAATCTGTTTTCAAGGTAAAAGTCACTATTTGTAAATATATAACAAATTACAAAAACATCACATAACTTTCAGGTGTTATTTTGTGCCAATCTCTTTCTCAAGAAGACAGCTCACTATGATAGTAATGGTCTGTGATAAATCAATCATTTCTGTTTCTTATCAGTAACAGTTGAAGGATTGGTCAAGAGAAATGGTTGATCTAACAGCTGGTGTAGTGTTCCTTTGAGTTTGATAAGACTGTTGGGCACTTAATGACATCAGGACTGCCCTAGCAGTAATTAGAACACGCTCCAAAGAGTTTATCTGAGTTGTAAGTCTTTTCAAGTAGACAGCCCTGACATGGCCAGCATGGCTATGATGAAAAGCATGACTATAAACTTGGGTTTGAATAGTGTCAGAGTAGTTATCAAGAATTCAATGGTTTAATGTAAACTATAGATATTCTTCCTGTGCCTTTGGTACTCTTGCTTATTTTGAGGTCAGATTTCTGTGGCACACATGTTGAGCTAATTATCAGTTAGAATAGCTATTCCTGCTCTAGTTAAGGAGATTATCTGCAAGTGATACGATCTTGGTGCATCTGCTTTTAGTCCTACCACTAGCGTCCCTCATAGAGAACCTTAGGAAATGTAGTACCTTTAAATTTACCCTGGAATGTAAGTTATCTAATAGTAGATTCAGGGACGACAATTTTCTCTATTGGCTCAGGGTTAATATCAGTTCTGTTCTCATGCGTATCCTTCATGTGACATAAATCATGGTTATATCAATATATGTGGACATGATCACATAACATGTAATATTAATACCGTTAAAAACCCATTTGTCTTCTGTGGAAGAGTAGATGATATCTAGCATGCAGCCTGGGTATGACCTGGAGAAGGATGAGCTCTGCCATGTTTTGAATTGCCCTACACATATTGCTTGAAAGTTTCAGTGCAGTGTATGCTATTTATTCAGAAAGAGCCCCTGGCATTCCCAAAAGGAAGATTTTTAATATGAAACAAAGAATATGTGGTGATCTTTATGTGTACTTTTTTTAAAACCTTTTTTTTTTTTTTTTTTTTTAACAAGTGGATTGGATTGAATAGTTTCCATTTGTTGAAAACTTTCAGACAACAAAAAATGTGAAAGTCTCACTGTTACTGCTTTTGCAAATTTGATCTAAAATATTGGTGTCTGTTTCATTCTGATATAATTTTGTGGAATTTCAGCGTCACAATTTGTGTGTGTGTGTTGTGTGTGTGTGTGTGTGTGTGTGTGTGTGTGTTGTGTGTGTGCATGCATGTGTGTGTGTGTTCTCTTGATATTTCAGTGCGGCTTGTGATACAGTGTCAGGACAAAATGTTGCCATAAAAAAAACTGAGTCGACCATTCCAGAACGTAACTCATGCGAAGAGAGCATACCGTGAATTCGTCCTGATGAAGCTTGTGAATCATAAAAATGTAAGAATCTTTTAGTTGCTAAGTTTCTTTCTTGTCTCTGTCTATCTGAATTTATGCATGATTTGTTGGCTTTTTATGCTTTTGTGAGTTTCATTCATAAAAAATTTTCTACTTTTAAAAATCCAGTTTTTCAAAAGACTGCAACAAGCATATTTTCAAATTGTTCTTCTGTGCAGCATATTGTGTGTATCCTGCATCACATGTATAAACAGAGAATTATGTGATGACTTTAAAAACACTGGTGCATAAAAAGTACTCTGCACCAGATTAAAAAAAGAAATTTGTTAACATGTGTGTTGTACATTTGAAACATTTGGAGAGAGTTCATTTCTGACAGTTCATTTCTGTTAGTAATTCTGTCTGTCAGCAGGTTACTAGTTCAGTAATAAAGAAATAGCTTTATACTTCTGTTTCATAAAAAGCTCAAAAGTTTTCTTGGTAAAGTATCTATAATTATGTTTGATATGTTGAAAAATGTAAGTTAAGTATCAGTGTTTTATATCTTCTTATGAATTCAATATTGTGTGTTTACAGATAATAGGATTACTCAATGCATTCACACCCCAGAAGTCTCTTGAGGAATTTCAAGATGTGTAAGTATTATACATGGTTTTTGTGTAAAGGTTTATGTGACTGTCTGAATTGCTTTTCTCCCCCCCCCCCCCAGTCTGTAAAGCATCTCAAATTAAATTTCTGCCCCTATTTTTATTTTATTCCACATACTTTTTAGCTTAATTTATCATGTGCAATGTAATAGCAGTGTCAACCTTTGAAACTCAACGATTGTAAGGGCATTTACGTCTAAAATGCTTTTTTCCTTACTTAGTATGTTTCACGTGCTCTGTCGTTACTTAAGGTCTAAATCAAGTGTACTTAATTAAGTCATTCCTTAGTGTGGAGCAGGTGTAATCAATAGCAGTTGACATTCAGCATAGTTGACTTTATCATAGAGACAGATTTATGTAGACTCCATTAGGGATTTCTTTGAGGTCTTCTCAAACAATGAAAATTTCAAGAAGTTTAAAAAAGAAACTCACCAATTCAACTTAAAACAAAAATCTCCTTATATATGTATTGGTTTTAATTGCTGTTTTTGGTTTGTTTGGGGTTTTTTGTTGTTTATTTGTATATCAAATCATTTTATATCTTTATTTTTCTGTTAACTTCCTGTGCATTTTATTGAACTTGATGTAAACTTAATTTAACACGAGCAGCAACATAAAATTCACTGAGATTTGCTTTCCTTTGCATTTTTTTTTCGATCCCAGTGTATGTATCACTTACATATTTATTTAGAGAGATGTGACTTTGTAAATAAAATTTGGAGGTGCAGCAGATGTGCTCTTTTTTGTGTTTGTTTTGTTTTGATGAGTAAATAGCCTAATTTTATTAAGACTGAATAGAAAAGCAGTTGGTTAATTGTTGGCTTTTAAAAGAGTGAGTCTGTTTATTTAAGAAAAAAAACTACTTTTGAAGCAGGTTTTTTTCACTAAAACTTGTGCTAAATAGGGGTCTAGAACTATACAGAGAGGTTTTGTCATTGACAGGATGGTCTAATACTTCCATGATCCGTCATTTTCATAATCAAATGAAGTCTGAAATGTTTTAATGGTGTAACAAAACGTGTTTTGTTTCACAGGATTGATTTCAGTGATGTCTTGTGTTTGAAAGTTTGTTGTTTTTCTTTTATGAGTAAGATGATAGGGACAGAACGCCACAGATAGATAGATAGATAGATAGAGAAGAGAGAGAGAGAGAGAGAGAGAGAGAGAGAGAGAGAGAGAGAGAGAGAGAATGAACTATTTGCTGTGTGCTTTCAAACATTTTCATTTTATTTACTTGAGTTACTTAAACCATACTTGGTGGTATCACTGCACTTGTTTAGAATGTAGCTGTTACTTTTTTTTTAAACCAGGGGTTAAACCAAAACATTTTAACTTCTTTTCACATTTTTTAATCCTGTGGAAGCAGTTTTTCTATAGAATCGTGTATCTTCTATGGATGGTCAGCACAGGGTTAGTATTCTTTGTTTCTTTATGGGACCATACTCGTGGCTTCTATCCTCCTCTTCTAATTTGAAGCTGGCTCTTCCTCTTAAAAGTGTAGAGCATATCCATGATCCATTGTTTGGAGAAAACCAAGAAGAGCAAAGCTTCTTTCTTTTTTTTGAATCTTTGTTATTATGATAGTCTTTTTTTATAACTGTCAAGTGCTGCTGACTTAGGTAAATCCAGAGGTATTAATGTGCTTGCACCAGAAGGAAGGGAGCAGCTCAGTTACTTTTTTGTTGTAAATTTTCTTAATACCAGCATGTTCGTTTAATGAGGGAATTATTAGGTCCAACATGTCCATTTCAATATTTCACCTGTCAGAGGAGTTGCCGGTGTCCTTAGTGTTGCACCTAATGTACAAGCCATGTTTGGACAGTTTGTTTTTGTTTCTTCTCCTTTTTCTCATTTTTTTTAAAAAGCACGGCTAGTGCTGTCTCTAGCCACTCTTGGATGGGCTGTTGGAAAGTGGCTAATTGGATGAAGAGAGCATTGTATTGCTGTAGTGTTTTATGTGACGTCTACTGATTTTAGTGTTATTTAATTGAAAACCATAAAGTGTTTATCATGCAGCTTGCTTTAAATGGTCATATATTTTAAAGACAGACTATTTTCAGTTTAAATGAGTGTTATGAATACGTGTTGTCAACAGGTATCTTGTGATGGAGCTGATGGATGCCAACCTGTGTCAGGTGATACAGATGGACCTTGATCATGAACGCATGTCTTACCTGCTGTATCAGATGTTGTGTGGTATCAAACATCTCCACTCTGCTGGCATCATTCACAGGGTAAAGAACTTTTCTTCTTTTTTTTAACACACATATGCTCCATGCCTCTCGTATGTTTTAGAATCCTTGCCTGCGAAGAAATGTGCAGTTCATGTACTTCAGATTTAATCATATTATGTTGACAAGATCTGAACTAACAAAAAATGTGTAAACCAAAAGTGTAATCTGGTAATGGACAGTAGAAAAGCTAATCTCATACAAAGTCATGGTGGTTATTTTTGTTCAGCGCAGACTCTGTCATGAGTCTTCTTAGTCTTGGTTATCAGGGTGTGGAATGTTAAAGTTCAGACCTACCAATCATGTTTTAACCATAATTTCTACTGAAAATTACATAGAAGTATAGAACTATGGCTGCAAGTTGAAAACTATAATTTTCAGTTAAACAGAATTATGATTTGTGTTTTTCAGTGCAGCTGCTATTTGTTTGAGGATTCTAGTACAGCTGCATTGACAGTGGTAGTGTTATTCTTTATCTAAGAAGGAGGTTACAGAAGCTATGTCTTGTTTAATCTCTGTGAAAAGGGAATGGAACTGAAAAATTAAAAAGAATTGTGTAAAAGGGTGTTTTGTTGATGGTGTATTTTGCAAATGTTTGGTAATTTTAATTTTTTATAATGGAGATTGGTGGTGAGACTTTATTTTTGTGATGTTGGTTTTGTCATTTACTTTCATCAGTTATTCCTTCCATAGTGACAAGTTTCTGGATGGCTGTTAGATCTAGGATGAAACTTCATGTGAGCGCTAAAGTCCTTTTCCTCAAGACTAATACTCATTCATCTGAACTGCGCCATAGCATTTTATTGATAAATATTTCCTGATTTCTTTGATTTCACTCTTGCATGTTTCAGCTGAAAATAGGCTTGTATAAGTGGATGCTCAGATGCTACATTTTCACAATTTCTGTTTCTTTAATCTCTAAAGATACAGATTTGTAATTCTTGTTTGGTTGGTTGGTTGGGTTAAAAATTAATTTTTAAAAATCTAGGATGTAAGTGGATTCCAGGTTATAAGAAAAAGGAACATTGCTTTTCCCCCCACAGGATTTGAAGCCCAGCAACATAGTGGTAAAGTCTGACTGCACGTTGAAGATCCTGGACTTTGGCTTGGCACGGACAGCAGGCACAGGCTTCATGATGACTCCCTATGTTGTCACACGATACTACAGGGCTCCAGAGGTCATTCTTGGCATGGGCTACAAGGCAAATGGTATGTTTTCAGAAGATTGCCAATTAAAGCGTATTATGCATGCTTTTTAAAAAATTGTACTAAGTATTGACTCTGACATCAGCCATTTTAATCAGTCAAGCCCGACACACTGATGACTTGTAAAAACGCTTTTGTAGCAAATATTAAAATATTTGAATAGAGAAAAATTTGTAGCAGTTCAGTCATAAACAGTGATGACAGAACAAAGACAGGAAGATCAGAATTGCACAATGTTAAAAGCTGTATATGTTGAAATAGAAACATTGTTGCTTTATTGTCCATTAAATATGATACAGCTTTACAAGAAAGGGCTATGAATCAGATTTTGTTTCTGTCTGTGTACTGACATAATGTTTTTTTTAATGTAGATAGTTTAGTTTGTATATGAGGCTTCTATGTTGATGAGAGAAGGGGCATAATGTGAACAGTGGGGTTTACATGCTGCATTTTTGTTGAACTTTTTCTTATGAGTGTAATAGTGGGAGCTACTCAATCATCAGTTAAGTTTAGGGTATCTTGAGGATTTGACACAGAAATAAAAACAGGTGAAATAAAGAAGAGTCAGGACTATTTTCACAACTGTTTATACAAAGTTATGGAAATGCCACTTCATTCCAAACATTTTGTTTTCAGTATATAGTTATAAAAAATGCATATTTTATTTATGAACATGGCATGAAGGATCCTTTAATTTGTTCAGTGATAGTGTATTTTGTTTGTTTAATGACAAATCAGATTTTCCATAAATTGTGTGTAATATTGTAGACAGACATGTCTGTATAATGAGGTTTACAACATGTATAACTGTTTGTTTCAGTGGACATCTGGTCAGTGGGTTGCATCATGGCAGAGTTGATACGAGGGACAGTCATGTTCCCTGGAAGTGATCGTATCCTTTGTTTTGGCTTGGAGTGTCTTAATGCTGCAATGTTTGTTGTAACTTGAACTATACCTCTTATTTAGGTCTTCAAAGACTGCAGTTGAAGATTTACATGATTGTATATGTGTAAATTATGACTCTCTGTTTTCTGCTGTTCTGATAATTATACTTTGTTTTTGTAAGGTTTCACTTTTGGGTAGAGTTATGGTTTGTAGTACTCCACTCACTGACAATGATTTCAGGATCAATGAAGCTGAGTTTAGTGCTTTTTTCCCCCCATTCCTCGGCTAGAGCTTGAAGGTTCATGAATGGGGAGATTTTGCATGTGCAACCATTTTAACCACCATTAAGATGGCGGCATTCCAACTTCAGGGATGGTGTCTAATGATAACACCTGTGTGCATATATATATATTTTTTGAAGTCATCCATTCCCTCTGGCATTCAATAGCCTTCTCTTCTAATAGGGTTTTTAGCGTGTGTGCAAGATGTTTTGAGTGCGTTTGTACGTAGGGCCTTGGTTTATAGCCTTATCCATCATTCTTTTAATGATATTGTTTACTTGAATTCATTTTGGGTTTATTTGTGGGTATGAAGTGAAAGATGTTGGGTAGTCTGACCAAGTATAGTGCACAGTTCCTGAACTTTGTCAGACATTGATCAGTGGAACAAGATCATTGAACAGCTGGGAACACCTAGCCAAGACTTCATGATGCGTCTACAGCCAACAGTGAGGAATTATGTGGAGAACAGGCCTAAACACGGTGGCCACAGTTTTGAGAAGCTCTTCCCTGATGTGTTGTTTCCGGCAGAAAGTGCAGAGCACCCTGGCCTGAGAGCCAGTGTAGCCAGAGACTTGTTGTCCAAGATGCTGGTCATTGACCCCGAAAAGCGAATCTCTGTGGATGATGCATTGCGGCACCCGTACATTAACGTTTGGTTTGATGAATCTGAAGTGAATGGGGTAAGTTTTGTTCATAGGATTTTCTTTTTTATTTAAACAGATAAGACACCCCCCCCCCCCCCCCAAAAAAAAAAAATTAATACTTTGTGTAGCCTTTAGAATAAAAAAAGAGAACTGAGACTGACATTATATGATTTCTAAGGCACATTAATTTTATTTTTTGTTAGTGAACCCTACTAAGCAGTATTTTCACAATCAGTAAAAGAAAGATGGCAGCAGAACCAATAATGTGTTTGCATGGAGGGGGATGAGGTAGCTGTTGTCTGGAATGCTAATTGTTTTGGTTTTGTTTTTAGCAGCAACCACTTGTTAATGAAGATCCTATTAAAAAAAAAGAAGCAAGTTTTATATCTATTGCAGAAAAAAATCAGAGGCAAAGTCTTCGTAGAACTCTCGATTTATTGCCACCCTTTGAAGTGTTGTTTGCTAAAGCTTGTTGATAGAGCTAAAAATAACAGTTTTTAGCTTGTCGTCTTCTTGATTTCATAGAGTTTGCATGATTATCCTAAAGTACAGAGAAGAGAACCTGTGGGTTTTTTGTTATGTTTTTGTTAGTAACGGGACAATTTGGAAAGAAGAGAATTGAAGGTACGTGGATTAAATGTTTTGAATATATGACTGTGCAAATGAAGTAAACGGTACGTTTTCTTTCTGCTTCTCTCTGCAGCCAGCACCAGCTCCCTATGATCACTCTGTGGATGAGCGTGAACATTCCGTGGAGGAGTGGAAATGTAAGTGGATTTGTTTGCTTGTAGGCCACAGTTATTTCTCTGCCTAAGTGGGCTTTATTCTCTGCCTAAGTGGGCTTTACATGCTCCTTATTTGCCAAAGTGCGCAGTATGTTTCAGATACAACTCTGTGTGTGTGGTGTGAAGTAGAGAGAGAGGAGAGAGAGAGAGAGACACACAGACACAGACACAGACAGACAGACACAGACACAGTTTTATTGTCCATACAGCATTACAGCCCTGTGAGAGAGAGAGAGAGAGAGAGAGAGAGAGAGAGAGAGAGAGAGAGAGAGAGAGAGAGAAGAGAAGAGAGAGAGAGAGAGAGAGCGTGCATGCGTGTGTGCGTGCATGACTGAGTGAGTGTTGTGTGTGTGTATGTGTGTGTGTGTGTGTGTGTGTGTGTGTGTGTGTGTGTGTGTGTGTGTGTGTAAGGGGGTAAAGTGGAGGAGGGGTTGTTTGTTCTAAACATTTAGGCTATTTTTCATTGTTGCATGTATATTTGTTGAAAATTCTGTGAAATGTTTTTGTTATTCTTCATAGGCATTGAAGCAGTATAGTGCAGTTTTTAGAATTTTCTTTTTAAAGAAGTGAGAAAGCAGTGCAACAATGACAGTGTAAACATAGCCAGGTTGTTTTGTTGAATGTTTGTTGGGTGTAAATTGACTTAGAAATGTTTGGTGCCCCCCCCCCCCCCCCCCCCAAAAAAAAAAAAAAGCTGCTTTTTTCACCAGATTTTGTTTCAGAGATTTGTTTTTAATTTCATGGTGGTGAATGTCATCCACTTCATTTGAAAACTTTCAGAGTCATCGTTATCATCCAGTGGAGAAGGATGCCTGGTTTGCAGTTCGATATTAAGGACAGTCTTTTTATGGATGTCTTCAATATGGTTTTCACTATCCATTAAAAAAAGTTTGATTTGAGTTATTTCAGTATTAGTTCATTGTCACCCCTATCCATCTTCTTAATAAGAACAGTGGGAAGATATTTCTTTTACTCTGAGCAGTTGTGGGAAGAAACTCCATACGAGTGGAGTGCATCACCTTTCTTTTGCTCTAAAGACCTTTCTTGTGCAAAAAAAAAAAAAAAAAAAAAAAAAAATACAGTATCCTATGGCTGGGAAATGAGGGGTTAAAACAGTAGAAATTACCACAATGTATTAGCCACAGCAGCAAGATCCCAGAAAATGTATATTGGCTTATAGTCTGGCTATAAACTGCTTGTGCTTGGTGTTGAAAATGACATTTTTGGTAATGTTTTGTGTTTGCAGCCTTGATATATGACGAAGTGATGGAGTTTGAAAGCAGGGAGAGGCAAAAAGCTATGCAACAACAGAATCACAAAGGTACAGAAATGGAATGAAAAACACTCCTGTATTTTTAACTGGAATTTCCATATTCATATTTGTGCACACACATAACTGTACATGCCCGTGCGCGCACGCACACACACACACACACACACCACACACACACACACACACACACACACACACACAACACACACACACACTTACACTCTCAAATCATATTGGTCAGTGTTCCAAAACTAGTTTTTGAACCAGATTATGTCATGTTTATTTCATATATGAAAGGAAATAGTGCCTAATAGGTTGCATGTTCAAAACTTGTACAAGGTCAAGGCCTTTCGGCTGAGTTTCTTATTTATCATTTTTTCATATTTTGCTTGCAGAAGTGTTATTTGTAGAATGTATTAAAGCAGGTAAAGAATGGTTTGTGTTTTGTCATTTACTTATCAGTGTCATTAAGCGCTTTGATTTGTTTTACAAGATATAGCGCTATATAAGTTCCATAATTATTTATTATTATTATTATTAGATAAATGTGTAAGTCAAAGAATTAAGCATATCTTCTGTTAAGAACCTCTGGTGCCTGAACATACTTCCAAGATAAAACAGATTTATTCCCTGTGAAAAAACAACTTGCTAACAAGAATGTCATTTATCACCCAGAGCTGTACTGTTATGGGCTTTGGGTTTTGTCATATCTGTAGCAGTAGGCACCAGAGGGTTAAACTGTTGATAGATTACATTTCATATGTGTTTTGTGTTTGTGTTGTGACAGATGGTTCAACTCCCAAGGGAAATGTGGATACTGGCAAGGTGACAGCAGTAGCAGGAGCCAACCAAAACCATCATTGATGTCATCTGCATAGCTGTACTCCTGTGTTTGTTCTGTCCACTCAAGGGTGAAGGGTCATGGCAGCAGCAGGACGTTCCAGGGACGTCTATTTTCCTCTGTCAGGTTTTTAACAGATGCTGTAAAGATTTTTTTTTCCAAAACCCTGGAGTGGTCTGAGCCTCTGAAATCTTTGCCATAGACGTGTAGTGTGACGAGGAGGTGATCACAGTCTTCACGCTAGCCAGTGGGCTGAACACTTGTGCTGGTCACAGTATGGTGCTCAGGCCTCCTGTAACATACACTCCATGTCTGACAAATGGCCCACTCAGGAGCGTGGACATGGACAGCCAGCCAGCCACACCTTACTGTGAGGAAGAGGGAGAGAGCATCAGGGTATCCACTTGCTTCATGCCTCTGTACCCAGCTGTTGTGTCATTGTAGTACTTCAGGTTACAAGTCATGTCAGGAACTGTCTGGGCATTGTTTTCACAGGAGTGTTATATTGCCCAATTAAAAAGAAAACAATCAACCAAAAAAAAAAAAAAGGAAAAAAAGAAAACCAACATAGAAAGCTTATTGCTTCCAATACTTAGGGAAAACGCCCTGAAGAGAAAAGCAGAAAGGTAATGGTCAGTCGCTATGAGTTGTCTCCTTCCATCCGTGAATTGGCTTTGAACTGCTACACAATTTTGGGGTGGCATATCGTCAGACTGAAATATTCTCTTTCACAAGCACCTGTATATGATATCACAAAAAGTGTACTCACTCAATCAGTCACAGATGGGTTTATATACACCCAGTTAGCCACATATCCTTGAAATTTTTTTCAGTACCACTGTGTCCTTAAAAACCTTAAAGAGATTAGGATGCTGGAGATATGATAGACTTTCAGTCACCATACCATTCAACAGAAGGATATTGTGCAAAGTAAGAAGCAATTCTTAGTAAAGTATAAAGATTGAAAAGAAACATTGGGGTTAGGATATGTATCTTCCCCCCCCCCCCCCCCCCCCCCTTCTCCATAAGAAAAAAAAAGAAATTAGGGCTTATTGTTTATCGGTAAAATCTTAAGTGTCAGCAGTCATCTGAGTGAAGAAAAAAGGATTATTTCGATTCATATTCATCTGAAGTGAAATTGTGATAAATACTGATGAAAAGAATAAAGAAAAGAGAGCTTAAAAAAAACCCCTGAGACTTCACTAAAAAAAACTGTACAAGGAAAGCACAGAATTGATGCTGCATGCAGGTGTGCCGAGTTCGTTGTTGGCAGTTTTACTGTTGTATATCTGATTGTGTTATTTATACTTAACTCGTTTCAGCTTCAGAATGCATAGAATAGTTTGGAGGTGTGTAAATTTATTTAAGCTAAAGGACTGCTTTTGAATGACATGGAGGTAACGCTGTCTATAGTTCTTGCTTCTGGGTGAAAGGTGAGCAGGAGCAACAGGATGGTGACAGCACTCACAGTTCGTTGTTGGTGGTTGAGGCCAGTGTACTGAATGTCACACATTTTTGTGAGCACCCACTGATAACGCGTTGAACCAGCTTAAAGGAAATATCTCACAAGGTACAACAAAGTAAAACTATCGCAAAGATGTTTGTTGTAGATGTTTGTGAGTGGCGTATAGTTGTTCCTGTGTGTGAGAGTGGAAAAGAATGAACACGTTAATATAATGTCTTGAACAGATTGTTAAAAAAAAAAAGTTAGTATGACAGTGCAATTTGGCATTTTCCATTTATGAACTGTGACTATGAGCATGTATTGTGTTGTGTTGTGTTGTGCTGTGCGCTAGATGTAGGCATGTTGTAGAAGTAAACATGTGTGTTTGTGTTCATAGACTCCATATGACGGGTGCAGGTTGACTGCATCCTACTGTTGTCCACATCGGCAAACATCCTTTCTTTCCCATCATTTGACAATGCAACAGTTTGATCAGCACTGTCTTGGTTGATATGAGATGTGTATTGCCATTGATATGCAGCAGTTTCTTGTGTTGTTGTTTAGTTTAGAACAATTTATTGGAGAGTCTTCTATTGTTTAAATAATTAATTTATTTATTTTCAAGTCTTTGTCCAAGTAGGTTGTGTTGTTTTTGTGTCTAGCCACTTGTGTGTGTCTAGCCACATTGTTGAAGGTGTTGATTAGTGCTCATCTTAGAAGTAAATAAAGTACAGTCTTTCAGTAAAATGCAGAACAGGTGTATAACTGCATCATTTGTAGGCTGTCTCTCTGTGGCCATTACATCTTTTGTCAGTTTGTCTCATAATGTCTTGTTTGTGTGATATCAGGACAGTTGGGTTGTACACAGTGTAAATTTAAATGATCATGGACAAATTTTGTTGTAGTTCAAGTGTTAATGTTTTGACTTTTTTGTAAGAGAGAGAGAGAGAGAGGAAGGATTTTGGTTGTGTGTGAGTTGAAATGCATGAATGTGCTGAAAGAGTATAATTTCTGGAACCATGGTTATTCCTCTTTTTCGATCTCATCTTTGACTAATGAATTTATTATCAGAAATGATTCATGCAGAGGCATTTAACAGTCCTTTCTCTGTGTTGCTCAGTTAAACGCTTTTTGAAAATAAAGTGTTTTTTTTATCATTTCTATTTGCTTGCCAGCAACTTTTTTTCTTTAGCATTCTTCCTGGCTGTTGATGTTTACAGTTTTTGCTTGCATGCTGTCATCACTTGAAATGACCTAGTAAATATAAACTGTTACTTAATTATAGTAAAGTGTTTTCTTCAATTTTACTTTCTCTTTTTTGATGCTACACAAACATCTTTTTATATATGCATGCAAAGCAACCAGTCTTTTTTTGTTTGTTTGTTTTCTTGTTTTTCTGAAATAATGTCAGGTATTAAGATTTTATGAACCTCTTAATGGTAGTGATAGTCAATTAATATTAGGCAAAAACTGCTTGTTTTAAGCAGTTCTGTATGTGTATAATGTAAAAATTGTGGTGTGCATGTGTGTAAGCTCACCAGGGGAATAAGTGTATCTGGATTTTTAAAGATGTGTTTATAAATATATTTCTGATGATGTCCGGCTGCTTGATGATTTCATCTGAAGGATCTGTTTCTTACCACCTGTTCAATTGTGCTCTCATCCTTTCAAGAACTCAAAATGTTTTTACTCATGCATGTGAACATTTGATAGTTGATATAAATTAACAAGTAGACTTAATTTATTATTCTGGTTCATACATTTATTCATACTGATGGTCATCTCAGTCTTTAGTCTGCTAACTTGCTTTCACTGTAGCTTGAGTAATAGGCAAACAGAGAGTTTACTGTGAAATAAGTTAAGTTGGATTGCTGTATTTACTTCAGTTATTACTTGAAACTTTCTTGGATTCAGGCATAGAGATGCGCATGGACTTAAAAGCAATGAAAGTTTGGAATTAACTGTTACCACATAAAGAATCCAAGGGAACTGGGAGTATTCAGCACTTGCTGGTGTACTGCTTTGATGTTCAGAAAGTTGAAAACAGAAATGTCTTCAAGTCAGCTGCATTGTTGTTTACCCATTCTTTTTCTCCATACTGCTATTATAGTTTTGGTTTCTTCTTCTTTCTTCTTTTTACATAATGTTTAGGATGGGGATGGGAGTTTGAGTACTCAGCTTAAGAAAGAAGGGTACAATTACTTTCAGGTTTTTAGAAAATCAGAAACTAAACTAGTTTTCAGATTTTGGCCCTGAAGTCAACTGCAGCCCTGGTGCGCAGACATGCTAATTCACTTGCATCATGTAAGGATTCTACATGTTACTTAATCAAATGTAACCGTTGCGGCAGTTTTGAGAGTTTATAGTCAATGCTTTGACATACCACAGTGTAAGCATTCCCTGGTAATGCTTACTGACTCTTCGAGTTCAACAGAGTCTGAAGTGATACATCTTTACAAAAGACAGTTCAACAGAGGCTTACAGCAGATTCAACAATCCAGATCAACTGATCATAACAGCAGTGTTAGAAAACAGTAAAATTTGATGTAGTGTGCCCTGAATTTTACCACTCAGTTTTTTTTTGGGGGGGTTTGGTGTGGGGGGGAAGGGGGGGGGGGGAGGAAGATGGGTTCTCATTATTAGCTGTTAAAAGGTGGTGTATTCTGAAGAATTTTGGCCAGCTAGTCTTTCTTTGGCTGGCTAGGTCTGTCTGTGGCAGTTTGAATTGTAGATGAATACTGAAAATATCGGATAAGAATACTAACAAAACATTGTTATAATGTATGTAATGATTTGGGCAGTAAAGAGGTGGTGTGTAAGGATTTAGTGATAACATTGTGATATTTAGATTGTGTGTTCAGTTTCAGGTATACAACTACCTCCCCAAAAAAAAAAAAACAACAAAAACAACAACCCCCAAAACGTTGTACGTCCAGAAATTGTGTGCCTAAGTTTTATTCCTTTTCATTTCAAATTACTCAAGATATGAGTGGAAAGCTAACTTTGTATATTCATGGAAGAGCTGAGAATGAACAAAAAAGTAATCTTGATTTAGGTACTTACAAATCTCTTGAGGGAAAACAAGAGAGGGTATTTTAAGAAATATACATTAGCTTTTCGTATGCGTATTAGAAAAAAATCTGAACAAAAAGATAGAAAAATGTTTTAGTTGCTGTGTGTTAATTTGGTGAGGGGAGAATTTTACTTGTGATGAGCTAAATGTATTGAACATTAGAGCTTGTTGAAGTTCGCACTCTTGTTTCTGTGTTGAGTTGATTAAATTCATGTTTCATCGTGCATTTGATTTCTATTAAACTGGTGGACATATTCTAAGTTTGGTTCACAGTGAGCATGGTTAATAATGTAACATAAATTTTGTAAATGTTTGAAACAACATGGTATCCTAACTGTACTTTTTCAATTACTGTATGATTAAAAGTAGGTACACAGAAAGAAAAAAAAAGCTGGTAGAAAAATGTATGGGAAATATACATTGTCACGAGTAGGAACTGAAAATTGACACAGAAGTAACTAAGTTGAAGTATCATGACCATTTTCATTGATGAGTGTTCATAACGCTTCAGTTGTAGATCAAGAGAGTGAGCATTATGTAACCTATTTCCTTTTTGATCAAATTGTCCATTTAAGAAGTCCTTATTGTAAGTAGTGTGAGAACATGTCCTGTTGATGCATGATTTGGGTTGACTGTGGCTGGTTTGCCAGCTGTCTTACTGTGGAAGAGATTTTGATTTTGTTATTTTATATCACACTTATTTTATTTGTGCATGGGTCCTCAGATAGACTGAAGGTGATGGGATCACTGGCCTGTCTGTTACATAGGAATTTAAAGACTGCAGATTTTTGAAAATATTTGGTGACCTGAACTTGAAAGTAGGCGATGTTATACTGTTAAATTACATGGTTGTACTCATTCAGAGCAATCTCCTAATCTATATTAGGATGAGGGTAAATCAGAGGGGTTTAGGAAGATTACAGTTGGTCACCACTACCCTACGCTGCTGCCCCTTTCAATTAAGCACTCAAAATAGGGTGATTTTATTTTTCTGGGCAGTTAACTGTGTTAGTTGTTTTCATTGTCTATCAGAGCACACCTTCCAAAATGTTGAGATGTCAACTGGCAGACCAACAGAATTTGGGAGAGAATCTTAATGATCCATTAGGGACTTTTGTTGCTTTTAGGTTGTGTATGTAGGGAAAAACATGGGTCTGCATTATCATCTTGGTTTGGTTATCTGGGTGTGGGGTCAATTCTAACATTGCAGTATGTCAACTCCAGTCAAGGGTTATGAGACTCTTGCATAGCAAGTATGAGGAAGTGTATTTCAGGAGAATGTTGTATTTAAACTCATCAGCTATGGATTGTTGTATTCTTGTTACTGATCTTCCTTGTAAAGGATCCGTAACAGTATTGAATCCATATGGAAAAATGGATAAATGAATGAATAGTAGATAGGTCTATAAAATTCAAAAACCAAAAACAATTATCATAAAGTATATTCACAAACATTCAAAATACCCAACATATCAGCTCATATTTATTTTTAAAAGTTTCACTGCCTTCATTCTAACTGGTTTTAAAATACTGTAATGAAGATGGTTTGTTTGTTCATTTGTTTGTTTCCTCAACAACGGCATTGATAGCTGATGAGACCAGCTATAAGACTGCTGACATGTATTTCTCATCTAATACCACAATGTCAGTTACTTAGGTAGCAGGAAAAAGCTCAAAACTGTGTAGAGAAACTTCAGGAAAGAGCCCCCTCCCCCCCCCTGTCTCTCTCACGAGGTATGAACATAGATTATACTCATGGTCAGAAGACTTTGCAATAGGTTTTCTATGCCCTCTAATTAGTGACATTATTACATAGCTTTTGTCCATCATACCTTTTATCAATGAAAGAATCATGAAACAGATTTGTGTGGTTTAAAAAAAAATTGCCTTGTGTACTTTGATGTCTTAACAATGTTCACCTATCAAAGACTGAAAAAGACAGTACCTTGAATGGGAGATAGTCTATGGAACAGGGAGTCCCAAAATATGAAAGCTGTTTCCAAGAATATGTGATAAGGAATTTCTTAGAAACTATTCTGAAAGTTATACTCAAAGGCATTCACAGTTGAGAGGTACAAAACTTTTCCTCAATTTTGTAGTTTGAAAAATCTTTATAAACATTATCAGCATGATAATTTTTGCTTCTTAGACAATGTTCTTCATCACATGCTTTTGGGACATTTCAAAGCCTCTCCTCTCACACTCCAAAATTATGTAGTCAAACTTCAGGAAAGATCGTCCCTTTTGTCATGTCATCTCTGTGGTTGAAGTTAACAAGTGTAATAAAAGACCTGAAAACACATTGTCTATGCCTATCAATTGCAGAACTTCTACCCAGCATGCCTCTATCTCAGCGAAAGTATGGTGAAACATTTTTTTTTCTGTAGTAGATCTGTTTGATGTCACAGGAAACATCCTCACTCTTAGCACACTGGGAGGTTTTTTGGTTGGGTTTTTTTTTTTTTTTTGGGGGGGGGGGGGGATTACTTTTGTATGAGTTGTAATTTGATCCATTTCTGTCACCCCCCCCCCCCCTTTTCTTTTTTTTTTTTTTTTTTTTTACATTATTAAGAATCTTTTTTTTTTTAAGGGAAATCTATGAATATACTTTATACATTGAGACAGAGGAATGATACCTCCAGAGGAATGATGCCTCCAGTCATTTTAAGGATGATGTTTAGCTGTGATAGGTGTAATGGAAACTGCAAAAACCTGGCAGTAAGTTGTGTTGTAGCTGTTACGATTCTTTGTCATTGAGCAGTAGTCACCACAATATGGGATGGAATGGAATCAGTAGTCAAATGTCAAAACTGGACATCCTTTGATATGAAAGGGCTGCCATTCAGATTTGTCAAATTAGTTTATAGCACACATGTAATTTGGGTCTCTGCTTAGTGCATATGAAGTTACTGACACTGAAACACTGTAACTGGTTGCTAACAGTAAGTCTTGTTGACAAGAGGGTGGCATATAAGGATAGAGAGCCAGAGAACAAGAACAGCAAGCTGTGTTTTCAGAGATTTAAACCAAAAAAAATTGCTGGTTTCTTAGATTCACTCAACAAACTTTAATTCGGCAAGACCATTTGAAAGAAAATTTGTCTGTAACCACTTTTTGTTTATTTAGAAAGAAAAGAAACCAAATTGCTGTAAGTGAAGTGAAAGACAGAAAGGGACAGCTGTTACTGTGCTGAATGTATATTTGACATAAAGGCTTTATGGTATTTTATACTGATCACATTGCTTTTATGTTGAATTGTTAGACATCAGTTAGCCTTAAGGTGAGGGCAGAGCCTTTAGTTACATTTTTGTGTGTGTGTGTGTGGTTTGGGGTTT
This sequence comes from Stramonita haemastoma, assembly GCA_030674155.1. NCBI lineage: Eukaryota > Metazoa > Mollusca > Gastropoda > Neogastropoda > Muricidae > Stramonita > Stramonita haemastoma. The sequence continues at coordinate 33,236,876 of CM060316.1, forward strand.
TTTATGTTCCGAAGAGTTTTATTTTGTGTGTGTGATGCAATTGCTGTATGAGAATGTATTGTTCAATGAACATTAAGCAATACAATGTATCCAACAGAGTATTAGTATGTATACGTTCATCAACGATCTGGGTACTTCAAACAGTGCATCTTATGAGTGATAGCTGCACACCTTTGTATTATTATCTTGTCATTGGGGAGTTGTGGATAGTGCAGTTAATTAAATAAATACAGAAATGCTTTGTTTGATTAGTCTTGGTTTCAAGCCTTTAAAACTTTCTTTTTGTAGGTTTGGCAAAATGATATAGTGTTTTTATTATACATATATCTGTATCAGAATGCTTGCATTTCTGTCCCAATAGATTGACTATGTTTGTTAGCAGCCTGTACATTGGAAACAAATATCATGAAACATTGTTTTTAATTATGTGGTAAATTGTCCTTTCTTCCAATCTATACACTATCAATTCAAGTCTTAAGTATGTGCAATTAGTCTAATAAATTGAAAATATGATCTGCAAAGGACAGTAAGCTTTGTTCTTGTTTTATGTTCACTGTCTCTATCTTGGTAATGGTTGTGGGATGTTTGGCAATATTGTTGGGTCTGTGTGTGTTTAAAAGGTATAGTTTTTAAACCTTTTATGGATGATTTTGTTCATTTTCCATAATTGGCATCCTAAGGTGCAGTATTGCTGAGTAGCATAAACTTGACTTTTTAAAAAAAGGCAAAAACAAAGAAATATAATTGGTGGAGGAGAAATAAGTTTATTAATACTTTGCCACCATATCAATGCAAGCATTATATCATCAAATCAACATTGACTGTAGATCAAAGGTTAACTTAGACAAATCTTTTTTTCAAAAAAATCATTAAATTTTTCGGCAAAGAAAGAGATAAAGAAGAGACTGAGAAAGACTGGGGGGGTCTATTTCTGATCAAAGAGAGCCGTATGTCTTAAATAATTAAAATGTTATTCAGGAGAGCTGTACCTCAATAAGTTGAAGAGCTGTCCCTTCAGAGTTTCTTATTTTCTTTTCTAATGAAGTGGTGAAACATTTTCTGTGAAGTTAGTCTTTTCTGTGTTCATAGGTGATGGAAAACTTTCTGTAAAGATTAGGTCTTTTCCTTGTTCATAAATGATGAGGAAAGGCCACCACCACCCTCCCAAACCTCTTCTGTCTTTCTGTGAATAATCGCTCTCTAAGAGTGTTTTTTACCCAACTGTTCTCAGGTGGTGAAGAATTATCACAGGGAGTCAAGTGAATAGACGTTGCCAACTTACTCCCACTCCTCCTCCCCCCCCCTTCAAAAAAAAGACCAAACAAAAAAACAAACAAAACCCAACCAAAAACAAAAATAAAACAAAGCAAACAACAAAAACAAATCCAAACAAACAAAGAACCCAAACCCTTCACAATTCAGTCAGTTGCTGATGAAGTAGCCAGGTATTTCTGCATAATTAACACATCTTTGTATTACTGAAGTTTTGAATGTTTTCATTTTATTCATTTTTTGTTGTTGTTCCTGAGCTAGAACTCTGGTGATATTTTGATATGCCACCAATCATTTCCCTACCATTAGGGTAGCTGTATTTTGACTTTACAGATGATGTCTAAACACAATACCAATGTGCATGCGTTTTTCAAATTCTGTCATCTATTCCTACTGGCATACAATGGCCAACTTGAAAAAGAGTTTGGGCACAAGATGTTCCATGTGCACTTGCACATTGGACCTTGGCTTATAGTCTCATCTAGAACTTTCGGGGAAGTTGAGTCAGTAATGTTAACTCAAGAGGAAAAATCCCTGTGAGCCAGGCATCACAGTGGTGGTTTATACCAAAGCTATTATGATTAGATCATAAGCTCATTGCTCTAAACACTATAGTATAATGCCCCCCCCCCCCCCCCCCCTGTTCTTTTAACATGCAGCTACCTAAATGGGGTGGGGGGCATCACATATGCAAAAAACCCCCACCTCACTATTGGTGAACCTCAGAGCTCTAGTCGAGGAACAAAGACAAAAAAATCTTTTGAACTATAATCTTTCTATTATGCTTTTGACTGATAAAAAGTGTCATACCAAAGTCTTGATTACCTAGCAATAATATTTAGTGAAGTAGCCAATTGTTGAAGAAAACCACAAAAGACCGAATACAAAAACTCGCACTACATAAGTGACATTGGACCTGGCTCTCACTTCACTTTTTGAGAGGTCATTGGGACACTGCAATTTATGTTTTTTCAGACAAGTTAAACCTTAGAGAGCCCACTGTGGGGTGCATGCTAGGTATGTTCATGTCATCCATGCCACTAGCCACTGCAGTCTTCTACAAAAAGTGGATGGTCTTAACATATGTGCAAGATGTTCCGAACTATGCTGCATCATACCCAGTAACACATGACTGTAGACCGTTGGCAACAAGGATGTTTCTGAACAAAACAGATTGCACTCTGGAGTGGAAGTTCATTATCTTTTATTTTTGTATTTCTTATATTGATGTGCTCAAATTTAAGGGCTAAAAAACTTTAATAAGTAGAGACCATCTCTTTCAAATACTTTATCAGGTGTGAGCATTGCAATGATACGGAGAATCTGATAGTTACCAGGCTCACTGACAAATGAAATCATTCAATTCCATTTAATATCCACTGGGAAAAACAAATGGACAAAAAGAGGAATTTCAAATAGCCCATATACCAGCCCAAAGTCTTGTGAAAAGGTTCAGCTTATATGGTCATCAACAGCTCATGTTCTGATTGATACAAACATATAATACTGAAAACACAACTGTGGCAATGGGGTGGGTTTTTTCATAAATATATATATATTTTTTTCTTTTTATGGATTGCACAGAGACAACTATTCTTTAAAAGTGTACAAATCTAATTCCATGATTAAAAAAAAAAAGAGGGATGAGTTTCTTTACTTAGTAGGCATCCGTCAGTCTCAGAAGACTATGGAGTTGCGCTCTAAGCTCTAGAGCACAAAGCCTGGGTAAATAAGTATGGAGGGCAAGCTGTTACTCCTGCAGCAGGCCCTGACCTGTTCTAATAATGAACATAAATCATAGAAAAGTCAAGCTCTTGTGGAGACTGTCCTCTTTCAGTCACTGGTCTCTCTTCTCTCTCTCTCTTGCGCACACGTTAAATCCTGTTCCGCTTTTCCTAAGAGTAGGCCATCGTGTGCCAGTGGGAACAGATGACATTTACAAAACTGCATACACACGGGGACTGGATGAAAAAAAGCCCAAGAGTGCTTATTCCATTATCCTCGATATAAAAGAATAAATCAAATCAAATCAAAACAAATCAATCACACACACACACATACTCCCTTTTTTCCAGATGGATCACAACACATTATTTTTTCCATACATTTCTTTCCATTCAAAAACTTAAATCACAAGCACAACTTATGGTTGGAATTAGTGGTAAATTTTCAAACAACATCAGTACTTTTTCTTTTCATTGTAACACGTGTGTGTGTGTGTGTGTGTGTGTGTAGTGTGTATGTGTGTGTGTGTTTATCATATTAAAAAAAAAAAAGCCAACTTGCTGCTTTCACCATGTAAAATTGATCATCTGTTCTCACCACAGCAATTGTCGAGAAATTGTTCAAAAAAGAAAATTAGCAAGGGTAAAATCTGTACACATTTTTCTATGTGGGCAGCAGAAGGTTGAGTAACTGAATATACTAACCAATCTGTTATAAAGAGGGGAAAAAACGGAGAATGTGTTTTAACATCTTTTTGTTGAAAAACATCTTTTTGTTTAAAAAAAAACACCTCCAACAACAACAAAATCAACATTAAGAAAAGAAACAAAAATCCGAAATAAGTTCTCACCCAACAAAGGACACATAAAAAATAGTAATCACCCAACACTGCTGATCATTAAAATTGTTTTTGTCAAAGATGATTTTCAGTCTCCATAGGGGAAATCACAGCATTAGCAAATTTCCTGTAAATTCATTACACCACATCTACTTATTACATATCTGACACACATATTTTTACACATACTCAAAGCACTGTTGAAGCCTAAATCCTTTTTATGCTGGTTCTGCAATTTTTCAAATGCTGACATGAGTCTCAAGATCTTAAAATTAATGTAGATCTTAAAATTGCTGTCTTGAGTATTCAGTGAAGAAGAAGAAATGTGGACATCTAATCTTCTAAGTGTCTACACCTGGACAGGCTGTCCAGGGAGATTTTTAAATAAATCTTTTTAGGTTTTTTAAAAACTGTAAGGTTCTGCCTTGACTTCAACTAGAACTCAAGTATATCGATTGGAAATCAAACACTTCATCAATTAAAAAATTGAGCCTGCCACAAAGATCAGGGTTTTAAAAAACAAAGAAAAAAGGCACATGCATACACACAAAAACTACCAAAACCCAGACAACAGAAGGACTTCCAGGGAGGGAAAGACTGAAGAGCAACATCCTATTTCAATGTACTGGCAAGTTAGTAAAAACAGACTCTAGCAGATCGGAACAGCCAACAGTTATTTTCTGTCCTTACTAACTCCTTGTCAGTCTTATACACCAGTCTGACAGTAAGATTCCACTGCTGTCAATGTGTTTGAATAATCACACTGCAGAGTCAAGAAGTTATTTGAGTGATATACTCTCTATGCTGGCATTTGCTTGCTTTCATGTGTCATTAGTTCAGTGAGGACTTTGTCTTGTTTCAGCACTTTAAAAACAAACCTCTCACATACAGTTAGCTGTTACTATTCACTCTACAAAATGCAAGCAATGGAAGTTATTTGCCTTCACCATAAAAAAAATTGATATCTACATCACAACCTTTGAATCTTAGACAAACCAAAAATTATAAGATCCTATCCCCCCCCCTAACAACCCCCCCCCCCCCCCAAACAAACCAAAAACTCCACTGATCTCTTGATTATACTACACAATCCAGATAATCTGAATTGTAGAACCGCATTTGGGTACATTATACAAGAAAATGATAATGCAAAATAAGGGTGTAACTATTAAAAAAAATAACAACCTCTTTTGTCAAACTAATGTGTCACAGTTTAGATGAATGAGATCAAAAGTAAAGAAAATTCTCACTTTTACCATTATACCTGTGCAGACTGGCTTTAAGGCATCATTTCAAGTCTTGGCAAAGCCTACCTCTTAATTAAGTGACAGCAGTGTTTACTGGCTCATTTAACACATCCATTGATATAAGAGTTTGACAAAAATCTGTCCAATATTTCTAAGTGAATGTAAGAACGCTTAAGAACTTCAGTTTGACATTTTTTTGGATGGAACTGTTATAGCAGATCAGAAACCAGCAAACTGAACTGTGTTGGCAACTTCCAATGGCTTGTAAATAATGACAATATATGCAACATTCTGAGAAAAAAAAGACAAAATGTGTAACAGTCTGGAAAAAGACAAAGCAACAACAAAATCAAATGGACTCTTCAATGACAAAAGAAAAAAAGTGGCAGGAGACTTTGGCAAATTAAAGCTGTCTTAAAAATTGGTGTAGAACATTATGTATAGATAATATGCTTCATGGACACACACACACCACACACACACACACACACAGAGCAATAACCCCAATTTCAATTGTGCTGGACAATAGCTCTCACTTTGATCTGTGTATTAATGCAGAAAAAATACTACCACACAAACTAGTTCAGATAAAGGAATGACAATAACCCTACTCTCAGGGAAATACTTCATTTAAATCAGATTACCTCTATAAAATCCTTGATGAGGTTGATAAACATTAGAAAATCATTGTTGAACAGAGAAATGTACATGGCTAACAAAAGATGAATAAGGCATCTAATGTATCATTTACTTCTTACTAATCTATTTCCTTTAATCTTTCTCATGGTTTCTTTCTCTATATGCAAACAAGTTACCAGCCATCTCATAAAAGTTAAATAAAAAAATAACTTAAGTATAACAAATATGCTGTTTTATACTGTGACTTTGTAGAATCTTGACGGAATCCACAAGGTTTAAAAGACCTAACATGTCTTATGTGCACAGTTTACACTGGCAACACTTTAAAATCAATTGTGCTTGAATGGAGGTGCAGACTACCAAAATATAACTCACTGAGGAACAAGTGACTGGACAATATAACAATTACTTTTGAGAGTGCACAGCAGTTCTTGTCACTTGAATTATCTCTGCTGTGTATGATGGCTTTCTGTCTGTGAGCAAAAAAACTTATCATGGATCAGTGGTAGAGGTAACGCACATACCTAGAAAGCAAACAGTCCTGGTTGGAAGTGTGCAGAGGTTCAATCCCCATTTGGGCCCAAAATATTTCCCCCATCCATCAGACCATGAATGGTGGTCTGGGTGTTTGTCTTTGGATAAGATGATGGATGAACCAAGGTCCTGTGTGTTACACATAATGATTTGGCACACATAAAAAAAACACAGCAAAAAGAGAGTTTTTCCTAGCAAAATTTTGTAGAAAAAAGCCACCCTGATAGGAAAAATTACAGTTGCTGACAGGTAAAGGAAAAAAAAAAAAGGGTGGTGCTGCTCTTGTGGCGACACACTCTTCCCATATTTCACGCAGAAAAATCTGCCATGACTTAAAGTGATATAAATGAATAAATAAATATGAATAAATAAATATGAATAAATAATCTGTACATTTCATCACTGATACAGTGTAAGAACTTAAGAAAACAATTCTCTATGGCTTTCCACATTCAAATCAAAACAAAAAAACTGAAGAAAACCCACCAAAAGCACCCTCATACACTCTTTTGGTCATCTTTCTTTTCTACAGCAATACTGATAGAAAAAGCCCCCAGATCGACAATTACAGGCACAGTTTATCAACAGTGTCAATATCATTTACCACCACCATTTACAAACTCAAATACAGACACAAAAAAAGTTTACAACACTGAACATTCTTGTCTGGTCATCATTGTATAAACAATAAAAAATACTGTAATCCAGTTTACCTAATTCAGAGATTTTTCTTATAAATCAAAGTACATATTTGAACTAATCTATGAACAGAAAAGGCCTCCCACAAGTACATTCAAAATATAACCCAAATAATGATAATTATATGAAGGAAATGTAACTGAAACCTCACAATGCTGATCCCAGTGCTGTTATCTTCTACCAGACTAACTTGGAAACCATAAAAAGTATAATCAGACAGGAATGTCAAGAAATTAAGTTTATCATCTTTTACCACTCTTCCAACAGTCTTCATTAAGAAATGACACACTGTGGTGCCTGTTTCCACCTGCAATGACACAACCAATATCACACAAACCAATATCGTTAAACACCGATTTCAATGGTGTCTCTACTAAGCTGCCACAGTGACAATCGTTAAAAATCATTTTGCAGCTAATGAATTTGTCATAAATCTGGAACATGCTTCACATTAAGAATAACCTTTGTTCTTAATCTGTTTCTTTTCTACTTCAGTGTTATAAAACAGGGAGGTTGAATAACTGTTGGGGTGCAGTTTTGGCAAGTTGCCTGCTTTCAATATCCCCTTGTTATTTGAAGAAGCTCTTGATTCTCTAGGTAAGCCATGGAGAAAAAGATCAGTAGGCAAAATTCTGTTACTTGAAAAGTGGCTTCAGTTGCTGTAAATGCTGGACCTTAGACACTTCATGGTACCTCACCCAAGTTTATAATGCAACAACACTCAAACATGAAACAGTGACATGTGAATAACAGCAAACACATTCACAATGGATTGGTAACTTCATGTGAAAATGACAAACATATAACAACAACATTAATGATAGGCATGGGAAATCTTTGCGCAGATATGTGTATTTTTAAAGAACAAGTTCATCCTTCGTCCTAAAACAATGAACATTTCACAGCTGTTACATGACAGAACACAACAGAATGATATGACAAGTTTGGTTAAAAGGGGGTATTGATGGACACATTGATTTCAAAATGCTCTCTTCCAAATGAAACATTAAAATCCTTGTGTCTGAAACTTTTCATGTTTGATGAATACTTTCTCTCTTCTCAGGAAAAAAACCCCTTATGTGCAGACCTGTCAACAATGAGCTGCCACTTTGTTCAAAAGAAGACAATGTAGCTGACTCTCCACAAAGAAAGCAAGGAAAGAGACAAAGGGACATTATGCCTCATCCACTCTGACCACTCTTGCTCACAACAATATTAGTTAACAAACAATGCTGCAGAGCAATGCTTTCAGTTGCATGAACAAAGGATTTCATCAACAGAGAAAAAGAGTTTCAAACATGACATTGGTAAAGATGTTCTTCTGGCATTACACTTCTTCATTGGAATTGGGGTGAAATTGTAACCTAACATTATCAGCAATATTCAGACTCTTCACTGCTCTCAACAGTCCCCAACATAACTTGTTTTTAAGAATGCATTTTTGTGCAACTCTTCTTCTGCATAACTGGGCTAAAATTTGTATGCATTCAGTTCAAAATTTATATTCAAGAGATTAGGTCAGCTTGCATGTGTGAATCTGTTTGTAAGCATAGGAAAACAATACTTCTATTTTGTTTATATCTCATGACGGGGAGCTGATGTCATCAACAAGGCAGATCTGTTAACCTGGTTTCAGAACTTTGAAAAAAATCATGATATAATTATTCAGGTTTTAAACTGCAGGGAGATTGATTTCTTTCCATACCCTGTATCAAAGACCAGCTTGTCATTTGAGTGTACATCCACATCCAGGAGAAAAAATATCAAAGATCATTTGTGCCACCATGTCCTCATATATACAATATACACACACACCTTAAACCATCTGTGGAAATCAAAGGGCTGGACACCAGTCAGTTCCATGTTAGGTATGTTAAAAAATCACTTGCATGCAAACAAGCATACACACACAAACACACAGATAGGTATATGCATACATAATAAATGAACAAATGCTAACATACTCTTGCATAAAATGCATAGCAACACAGTGCCATGCAAATTTACATGCATGTACATCTAAAACACAACAATGTGTCTGCTTCTCTTGTGTTTATGTATACCCAAAAATTTTGTTGAATATCATTTGTAGTAAACAGATGTTAACTTAAAGAGAAGAGCAGGCATGCATTTGCTAAAATAGCATCAGACACAAACACATGTTTTATCCTCAGTGCTACAATACACACACTTCTCACACTCAATAGAAACATGCACTTACTTTGTTCTACAAAGCTCGTTCATATTCTACTCTTTCTCTCCATCTAATTGACAGAAAAAAGTTCTTTTCTGCAGAGTTTGTGGCTATTTTGACCTGTAACTAACCCCTTGTCACTGGCTGATGGACCTGCAGTAATTATTTTCCCTATCATTCAGATTGGAAGACTTCGATGATGTTCTGCTTGATTTCTTATTTAACGACATTTTTTTTTCTTTGAAAAGACAATAGACATGAGCATGGTGCAGTAAAGAAGGCTTTCAAATACATTGTTCAAATCAGCTTAATTATCAACTAATGAACAAAACACAAAGAGCCAAACCAGCTTATCCCCAATCCCAAAGCCTTGATCCAAACCCTTTGATAAGAAAACACTGGCACTACAAAAGCTTTGGGTAATCTATACAGCCCTGTACACTATCAGCAGAACATTTCAATGTACCCCATCTTTGGGGCCCACTCTTACCACACACCTGACAACGTATGCTAATCTGCATTCTCCAGATTAACCATCTTACATGATATGCTACAAAATGCCACACGTTATGCACAGGTCATGCCTGGCACGTGCCGAGCCCTGTCATTAAAACACACTGTTGGCAGTCTCCATCAACACTGTCATCAGCGAGGCGTGGTGGCGACGGGAGGGTTTCATGAGGTCAAAGCAGATGTCGTAGTGGTCACACTCTGGGATAAGGCGTAGAGAGACATCTGCAGACACTCTGGACAGTCTTTCTGTGAATTTCTGGCTTGACGTGACGGGCACAACACAGTCGTCTGTTCCATGCACCAGGACAATACGAGGCAAGCTGGAAAAAAGCAGTGAAACTGCCTTTACATATCACTAGAGTCTAACTCTGCCATGTTTTACATTTCTTCTTTTAAAAGGCAGATACAAATATCTGAAAGGGTGGGGGGTGGGGGTTGGGGAGAACCCAGTACAATAAAATCGACACTTTATGCTTCCCTCATTGTGGCCCCACATAAAAACTTGATAGCCTTCTGAATTATTTAGGACTTTTATCCCATTTTCCAATGAATTAATGTGTCTCTGAAGCAAACTTTTCAAACCATACCAAACAGAACCACCTACCCCCCCCCCCCAAAAAAAAAGAAACTTTGGCATGCAGTACAGATGTAACACCATAGTGCTGTACAATGATAATACAAATGAACCCATTCCACCCCCCCTCCCCCGCCAACCTCCCCCCCCCCCCAAACTTTGATTCACAGTCAAAGAGTAGTACAGACCTGATAGGAGCCTCCAGGGACAGGAGAATGGTGCTGGGGGAGAAGCGCTCAAAATGCTCAGGGCCGTACATAGCAGGCATCATGCCTGACAGGTGCTCTACCCCTCGCCAGGTTTCAAACTGGTAGTGGTCACCTATATGGTACACTCCTGCCAGCCCTGCATCACACACACACATCATCCTGTGTTGGTTAGTCAGTCATACTGGCTTTGGGTAGTTTTAACTGTGACTTTTCATATCTGCCAATGGGTTCAACTCCAAGCCTTGCCCATTCTTTCCAGTTTGATGGGAAAATCAAATTGAATGTCAGAGTCCTTCTAATGAGACTATAAACTGAGGCCCAGTGTGCAAATGCACACAGAACATCCTGCACACACATTAAAAACCTGTTCTGCCTTTTGGAAGAGTAGACCATTTCATGCCAGTAGGAATGGATGATAACATTAAAAAAACACATGCACACAGATGTCATGTTTAAGTCATTATTTTGAAAATGGAATGCAGTTACCTAAATGGAGGAAAAAATGGTTGCATATGCAGAAATCTCACCACTGGTAAACTTCAAAGCTCTAGCCAAGGAACTGGGAAAAATAAATCTGCAAACTATGATATCTGTGCTGTGTTTAGGATTGCTTTACCTCAACAGCTGGACCAACAAAAAGAAATACAAAAACAACATATAAAAGAAAAATAAAGAGAAAAGATTACTGAGGTTGGTCCAGCAGCAAAAAGCGTTCTTACCGTGATTAGGGCTCACAAAGAAAACAACTGGTCATGACTGACCAATCATGCAATCAGGTGGTAGTCATTTTAAATTTTGTCAATCATTCAGGATTAAGGGTGGATGGAGTGTAAGTGAAGTTTAAGCTCTGGAATGGCTTCCAAGGTAAGCAGGGCTATAAATGAAGTGAGCTGAAATGTTAAACCATATTCTGCATAAAATAGATGGAAAGACACCATAACACCATATTTACTCTCTATAATATGTCAAATATATGGAGTCACATGCACTATTCATCACAAGGGTGGGCACACACACACACACACACACACACACACACACACACACACACACAATCACACACACCACACACACACACACACACACACACACACACACACACACACACACACACACACATACATCAGGGGTGGGCTGATCCATTGCAAACCCTGTTTGTCAATGATCACAACATGTAAGACAGTGTATAATGTATAACCTTCCAGATCATATCACTATATAAAGAGGTACAATATATATATTTATATAAAGATAACTATGTATGTAAAACGGCTTACCCACAAAAGCCTTGATGGACTGGGCAAGGTCAATCAATGTGGCGTGACGCTCAATGTCCTTGGGGCGCACGGTGACAACAGAGTCGTTGTCATCCTCCTCGTCCCCACTTTCCTCCTCCATCTCTCCCCCTTCTTGTGCAGACCCTTTCCCCCCCTCAGCATCCTCACCGCCACCTTGCTCCGGCTTCTCCTCCTCACTGCCGGTGTGCACATAGTCCCCACTTTCTTCAGAAGCCTTGGATGCCGGGGTCTGTTTCTGCAGCAGCTGGGGAGCAATGTCAGAGTGGGAGACTTCCACCATGCTGCTCATGGCTCCAGCCATGCTGCCCTCCATACTGCTTATCTCCCCTTCTCTGTTGCCGTTCCCGTTCTCACTGACCACAGCAAAAGACTCAGAAGACCCCGAGCTGTCCTCCAGGGGGTCTCTGGCACCACGGCCAGAATTCTGAGAGAACTGGCGACCGTAGTGGCTTTCCAGGAACAGCATGCTGGTGGCTTCAGGCATCTCTGGAGGGAAGGGGCCGACGTGGAGCTGCTGGTCGTGCAGGAGCTCCAGCAAGGTCATGGAGCACAGGTGGGCTCCAGAGGAGTGGCCGATCAGCATGATCTTGCTCTGGGGAACAATATCACCAGTTGGAAATGAGCAATTCATTACCTTCTTCCAAATCTTTTACCTTCTCTCTCTCTCTCTCTCTCTCCTCTTCTCTTGGCATTTCTTTATTATTGGGTGGGATGTTTAGTGCCTGGTCTTCTGCTCTGCTTTAAACTCTGTAGGTCTGCCTACTTGCCTCAGCTGACACATTCCCACTTTAGAGCAGCTCATTTTCTTTTGTTGAGGATACATATGGGTATATTCGTGTTTCCATATTCCACAGAGTGTTCACGAATTGCTGGATCTTTAATGACCATGTTTGATCTTCTGCATGTGCATATATACATGAAGGGGATGGGATAGCCTAATGGTCAGAGCGATGCACTCCTGATCTGTTGACCCGGGTTTGAATCTTGTTCAAGAGGATTTTTCCTCTGGAGTTAACATCAGTGCCGACTCCACTCCCCAAAAAGTCCTTTGGATGAGACTATAAACGAGGTACCACTTGCGAACGCATGCAGAACATCTTGCGCACATGTTAAAAACCATTCCGCTTTTCAGAAGAGTAGGCCATTGTGTGCTGGTGGGAATGGATGACAAAATTGACAAAACTGCATACACACAGGGACTGGATGTAAAAAAGTACATGTGTGCTTAATCCATTATCGTTGAAATAAAAAGAAAAAATTAAGGCACTGGAAGGTCTGCACTTTATAGCAACCGGGAGATTGTAAAAACCGCTACCCTTAATTCACCAGATGCTGCTGCCAAGACTTGAACTTACATCTTCATGGACCCATGGGGCTGTAGTCAAATGGTCTTGACCACTCCTCTATAACATCTGTCAAAACTTTCACCTTTAACACTTTCTACCCGGTACGGATTAATCCGTACCACGCGATCATCTCCCCTGGACGGGGTACGGATTAATCCGTACCACAGCAGTACTTTCACTTTCGCCTCCCATTCTGTTCTATTTCACATGGTCGTTTTAGCTTGTTGCTTTAGCTGCCACGTTGGTCGCACATCGTTCACAGCTAATTTGCATATAAATTGAGCGTGTTTTTGTTGTGTTTATTGTTGTTTTATGTGTCATATGCTTGTAGTATGGGTTTGGTACATCATACTTTCACTGCTGACGAAGTAACAGAAGTTTTAAACGAGTTATTACGTTGCCGATAAGATCGTGTTTTGGATAGAGATCATGAGAGCTTTGATCTCGTGATACTCACTGTGTTCCGCAGGAGCGAGATAGCCAGCTAAAAGGGTGGGAAAGGGGGGGGGAGGGGGGGGTGCCCTTGTACTGTGAGTACGCTACGATAAACACCAACTGTTTACATAAAATGAACTACAAGCCACCTGTGAAGTGCAAACATTCTGTACATATGAATAAAGTAGTGTAGAAAAGTTCAGAACTTCTTGGACTAGGGAGAAATGTTATCTGTATATTCCATGATCGTTATTGTGACAGTGTCGTGTCTACAGTTCATGGTTCCCTTGATTAATTACATTTGATGCATGCTGGAAGAAAACTTGTATAGTACCTATGTTTGTCCCTGTTTTTGAGATTCTTGTATAGTTTTGTTGTTGTTGTGTTGTATTGTTGCATACATTGTGTAAAAATCGTAAGCCCATCAGTGGGATCACCACTTAAAATCAGAGCAATTACGTAATTTGACACCATAATTAACATACTCTTTTTGCAATATAAATTTTATGCACGCATATAATGGCAGTCATTTACCCACACAATGCCATAGTTTCATAAGAAATGGCTTCAAACAAAAAGATATGAGGATTTTACTATGATGACCCCGTGCACACTGCACTCAGCTGCTGCAGGGCTGGTCCACAGAGACTGCAGTGCAGCTGCACACCCTTGGGTACAAAGTGTTAACATGACTCTCACATACATCCAAACTACAAAGTAATTAAAATACAAGAATCCACTCCACAGATGCTTCAACCAACACAATCCAATGATTGATGTTAATGATACAGAGCAAAAAACAAACCCCCCCCCCCCCCCCCCCCAAAAAACAAAAAAACTATACAGAGTATATGAAAAGAAAGAAATATCTAAGCAAATAAGAAGTAAAAAGGACCCTCATAAAAGAAACAACAACAACAAAAACATACGACAGACGAATCATCAATTCAAATAAATGTACACTGAACAGAAAGAAGAAAGATTAACCATAACCTAGCTAACCAACTAGGACAGGCTGAATTTACTTATCTCCTCCATAGTCATGGATACTGTTGTGGATCCACTGTATACAGTCCACAAAGTCCTGAATCATGTCATCCACACAGCCCTGCAAACCACAGGAAAAAATACAACAATGACTACTTATAAAATGAAGGAAAAAATATGAGATTAAGAGTGTCATTTATTATTCAATATAGTCTTGTTCTGACAGAAAAAAGGATAGATAAAAGAATAGATAAAAGATATCTCTAAACAAAGATAAACCAACCCAAAAGCCTCTACATGATCTGGCAAATCTTTTAAGGATAAATGAGAGATAAAGCAAGTGCACTGAATATTTAACAACAACAACAACAAAACAGAACAACAACTTTCATTTAAAAAACAAAAAAAGATGAAAACTGCAGCTTTACTGGCCACTGTGCATGCAGTGCTTGGCACACTGGTTTCATAGCTTAAGGTCATGGGTTTAAATCTCATCAAAGATGTAGGGTTCATCAGACTTCAGCCAGCTTCTACCCAGAGTGAGTTTGCTATGGGCTAAATGGGAGGAAGATGGGGATCCCACAATCAAATATCATCCACTTTATGGCATGGATGCTGAAGTTCTTGGATGTACCAAAGGAGGTAGGACAGTTGTAATAAAAAACAAACATCCTAACAAACAACCCCCCCCAAATCCACCTAAACATGTACCTGTATGGATGGGTTTTAGTATTTTACAAGGGCTGCAGCCAAAATAATAATTTTTTATGTTCTAAATCATCAACAGTAATCTATGTTCTAAATCATCCGCAGTAATCTATGTTTTACACCATCAACTGTAGTCTATGTTCTAAATCATCAACAGTAATCTATGATAGTGTGAGTTTAAAAGCTCAAAGACACACGGACTTATTACACTAACTTACAACCCCCTTTCCCCCCACACCCACTCCCTACTAATTAAGGAGGAGAGGAAGAGGAGGAGGAAGAAAAGGAGGAGGAGAGGAAGGAGGAGGAGGAGGAGGAGAGAGGAGAGGAGGGGGAGGAGGAGGAGAGGAGGAGGAGGAGGAGGAGGGGGAGGAGGAGAGGAGGAGGAGGAGGAGGAGGAGGGAGGAGAGAGGAGGAGAGGAGAGGAGAGGAGGAGAAGAGGAGGAGGAGAGGAGGAGGAGAGAGGAGGAGAAGAAGAAGAAGAAGAAGAAGAAGAAGAAGAAGAAGAAGAAGAAGAAGAAGAAGAGAAGAAGAAGAAGAAGAGAAGCAAAACAAGAAGAACAAAAAGAAAGAAAGAAAAAGAAGAAGATAAAGATGATGAAGAAACCCAACAACAACAACAACAGAAGAAAACAAAACAAAACAAAACACTGCCAACAGCTACACAAATGTTTCAACAAATACTCAGGTATACGTTCAATCACCTGTGGGTAAAGCGAGTGGTTTGGACAGCAGACCAGCACATCTAAAGTATTCACCAGCTGGGCACACAAAGCTCCATACATGTTCTTGTCCCCTGAAGACCATGCCCCTCCATACACAAACACTACCACTGGCTTGGGAGCAGGCTTGCTCAAGGGCTGCGTCAGGCGATGGGAGAGTGGTAAATGTAAGTCTAAACAGCAGTTGTTTCTACCATAGGTCAGATTCTGAGGATAAACACATCAAACAAAATGTGTTAGAATCTTTTGTGTAGCAATACTGAATAGTTTATTATTAAATATTACAATAGATGAAAAAATAATTGCTACTGAATATTCAAATGCATTCTTTTAGAAATGGCGCATGTACATGTATGCACACACACACACACACGCATGCACCACGCGCGCACACACACACACACACACAACACACACACACACACACACTTGCATGCACACATATAATCATATACAAGCACACTCTCTCTCTCACACTTACACACAAAGTAATGAGAAGAATAAGAAAGAACACACAAATGGGGATAAAACAGCCTGGCGGTTAGCCGGGTTAGGCTAGAACATTTTGCTCATGATCTGAGGACTGAGGTTTAATAAGCCTGGATTTGAGCCCCCACTGAGACTCCCATTCAAGGGGATATTTCCCCTGGTGTTAATGTAAGTGCCAACTCCACTCCACAGGAAGTCCTTTGGCTTCAGATGAGACTATAAACCGAGGTCTTGTGTGCCAAAGCATGCAAAACATCTTGCACACATCAAAACCTGTTCTGCCTTTTGGAACAGTAGGCCACTTTGTGCCAGCAGGAATGGATGTCAAATTTACAAAACCGCATGCACATGAGACTGAATGTGCAAAGGCATATGAGTGCTTAAATCCCTTTATCTTAAAAAAAAAATCTCTTCAAATTCACATCCAGATACAAGCAAGACTTGCAAGCCTCTTACGGCATATCAATGCTGACCTCTTCTGACATCATCACTAATCCCTTCATGAAAGAGGAAACTTGAACTAAGAACTTGCTGATGAACCAATAATAATAATAATAATACATGGAATTCAAATAGTGATTTCTTGTGAGAACAAATCAAAGTACTGTCAGTCTGAACTGTGTCCAGGAACAAATAAAACAATAAATCATTCTAGAAAATGACGAATCTAAACAGACTTTAAGGAAAATTTTTGTTTCTAAATCTGATAACAATATCACATAATATCAAATAGCTGCTGCACTACCTTGACCATGATGGACGGATCAGCAGTGAGATAGTACTGGTTCCACTGAACGTAGAGAGGGGTGTAGCGTACCGCCAGAGCCATCTTTCGCAGGAGGGCTATGCTGAGAGCATACACCCGCCTGGGCTTCAGTGAGCGGAGCAGGGCCCGCCCTTTCTGGGGGTCATGGCTGTACAGCATGTGGCACAGGGTGGCCACAGTGTAAGGCACCACCACCGAGGTGGACACAGCTATCACCACCATGCGGGAGAGGAAGCGAAACATGGCTGATGCCTACAAAGATCAAACCAAAATCTGTGGATTAATTTTCTGATGACATGTTAGTAAAGTTTGTAGGTAGTAATACCTCTGAAAGTGTTAACAGAAATGGAAGGAGGAGTGGGGGGGGTGGGGGTGGGGGGTGGGATGGCAGAGTGGGGAATTATTAAATAGTTTGACATTTTTCTGCTACAGCTTCAGAATATGTGTGTGTGTGTGTGTGTGTGTGTGTGTGTGTGTGTGTTGTGTGTGTGTGTGTGTGTGGTGTGTGTGTGTTGTGTATTTGTGCATGTGTGGTGTGTGTGTGTTGTGGTGTTTGTGTGTGTTGGTGTGTGTGGAGTGTGTGTATGTGTGTGTGTGTGTAAGTCAACATTTTATTTTCAGATGGTACATTGAATAAGCATAAGTGTCACTCTGTGTGTGTGTGTGTGTGTGTGTGTGTGTGTGTGTGTGTGTGTGTGTGTGTTTGTGTGTGTGTGTGTATCACTGTATGTGTGCATGTGTATGTGCGTGAGTGCATGCGTGCGTGAGTGCATGCGTGCGTGAGTGCATGCGTACATGTGTGTGCATGCCTCTGTCTGTGTTTACAGTTCAACTTTTGAAAATGTGTGTGCATTATAAAGCAACAGCTAACTTGAGCCATTAAGGCCTTCCATTTTGAGAGTGTTTTAAGTTCTTCCATTGGATCACTGTTTGAGCTTGCTATTCTCATGCTGATGGGCAGCATAAATATATTATCTGTCTACTTTCCCTTAAAAAAAAAATCAAAACAAACATTACTTTCTTCTAAAAAGGGTATGGAACCGCCCCACTGATCATGACCATGTGATACATCATAGTATACAGACCAGTGCACATTCCCCATGCTGAGTATGTTTCTGCCATCCATACCATTGACTGTAACTCGACTGCTTCACTATAGATTGAAGGGTTTATACCAAGTGCACAGTATATTGTTTACACACATAACATTAATCGCTACAGCCTAGAAAGTTTCAGTTTCCAACGGTATACTGTTGTGGTCATCACTGATTAGACCGCGGTTGCCAACCCACTCAACTTGACCATGATGGACTAATGAGACAGTATGGAACAAACCAAAGCAAAATAAACAAATGAAAAATGTATATCAGATAAATATACCTGCATTCCTTACTGGTACACTACTAAACGTTTTGTGTCTCCGATTTTGTTTACAGATTATTCTTACACTTGCCAGCCTCTTAAGTCTTACACCACGATTAAGACTTTTCGTACCTTTCTATTCTAACTCCAGTAAATGCAAAATCTTCCGTATACAACGAACGTGTAAATGTGATGGTAAGATATTTTCTTTACACAATCGTTCGAAAGTGTTGCACTTTCAACAGACACCCCTTCCTTTTGGCTGAAGAGAACAAACGAAAGTCAAATAAGACACCATTTTGGTTGCTTCAAATGTATATTTGGAAACCGTCGGAACACAAGTTCCCAAAAATGTTTGTAATTATTCGTTCAAAAAATCTGATAGAATATCAACATTACCAGTAGTTCAATTTGTAAAAATCTGGTTTTGGTTGCTGTCTTTTAAGTTATGTCTATCGCCTCTTTTATTCACTTTCAACTTTTTTATTTTTAGACTTGCAGACGACTTTGTTGACACTGATGGCAGGGAACGACAGGGAAGTTGCCGATGCTTTTGGCCAGGCCTATCAGCTCTTTGTAGCACGACATAGTCTTGTTCAAGACCTGTTCTGAGAATGAATTGCCTGTCGATGAAATCACTACAGGAATGCCACAATGAATCAAGTATTTCTTCGCACTGACAAAGGAGAATATTATCCCGGAGAAACTGTGTGCGGGTGAGGTACATTT
>CM060316.1:33263661-33328661 GCA_030674155.1 Stramonita haemastoma
TTTGTTCGATATGTTTCCATAGTTCCTGTACGACTGGACAGTCACTGAAAAAATGTTCAATGAAATCGGTGGTGTTTATGCAGTATGAGCATTTATTGGTGTCTGTTACTTTCATTTTACTTAATAGTATGTTAGTAGGGTAAATGTTGTGTAATATTTTCCAGTGCAACACTCTAAGTCTAGTTTCCGTTGTAACTGATGCTGCTCTGTTCCATGCTGATTTATCTAGATGGATTCCGAATTTTCTGAGCCAAAAAAAATATGCAGACGGATAAACTTTTTCTTTATCTCTAGCTAGTATTTGTCTAATTTGTTTCGGTTTAGTGTTATACATAACAGCTGGACAGGTTTCAGACTTTATTTCGATTTCACCCTGTAGAATCCACTGTTTCCAAGATGTGGGAATTGAATTAAACAAAGCATTGTATTCAAAGAGTGTGCTTGCCCTGTTTTGTCCAATACGGTCTTGAATTTCTTCTAAAGACAATAGTCTATTCTCATTTTCATGAATTAAATCCTTGATTTGTTCAATACCGTCATTTTGCCATTTCTTAAAAAACAGTACATTACCTTTGTATTTTATCAAAGAATTATGGAAGAGAAGCTGGGAGTGAAAGTTGGTGTGGTTAACATCAACAGACTGACATATTACTTTGCTGTCTAGGTAGGTAATAAAAGCTTCTTTCCAAAAATCATTTTTTATTTCTTCAAGATGCTTTACCTCTTTTGATCTACAATTAATATAAAATATTTTATCTTCGTTGGCTATCTTTTGCATGTGCCACTTAGGTATGGTCCACCAGTTTTCTTGTTGCCTTGGGTTGCTTAGTTTGCCTATCCACTGCAGGTAAAACAATTTTTGGAATTCGACTATATTGATCATACTGAGACCACCATTCTCTCGCTCAGATTCCATTACTTTTCTTTTTACCTTTTCAAAAGCCTTTCTGTTACTCTGCCTCTTTTGCCAGACAAACTTATACAATATAGTATTGATTTTATTTAGAACTATTTGTGGAAGGCCAACAGATTGCATGACGTAAACAAACTGGCTTATCAAAAATGTTTTAATTATTAGTATTTTACCCTGGATACTGAGATCACGCTTGCTCCATTCTTTTATTATTGTTTTTAGTTTTTCAATCCTGTTACACCAGTTTTCTTCAATATGCTTTGCCATTTTGCTATTTTCAAAGAAAATACCCAGAATTTGTATTTTTTCCACCAGCGCAAACGGCAGATTGTCTTCATTTTGCTGTGTTCCCAGCCTTAATGCTTTGGTTTTTTGTGCATTCAGTCTCAGACCTGAGAATCTTTGAAATGCTGATAAGATTTCTAATGTTATTTTAATGTCATTCGTATCTTTAAGAAATAGGGTTGTGTCGTCTGCAAACTGTTTAATTTTTATATAAATACTTTGTCTTTGGTCACCATATGGAGTTTTAATCCCTACTATTGGACTGTTCCTAATTTTAATCGCCAAGATTTCAGCTGCTAAAACGAATGCTAAAGGGGAAAAGGGGCATCCTTGTCTAATTCCACATGATACTTTGAATGGTTCGGAAATCCAACCACCATAGTTAATTGAGCTAAGACTACCTTTATTCAATACTGAGACCCACCTCCGGAAATTAGGTCCAAATCCAAATATGGAGAAAGCATGTGACAAAAATGTCTTTGATATGGAATCGAAGGCTTTAGAGTAGTCCACAGCCAGTAAATATCCAGCTTTATTAGTCTTATTTAAGTAATTTATTACGTCATCTATTGATCTAATAATTGTAGAAATATTTCGTCCCTTAATATAGCCTACTTGGTCGTTGCTTACTAAATTATTTATGACTCTGCCAAGCCTCTCTGCTAGAGTTTTTGCTAGTATCTTGTAGTCTGTATTTGTTAAGGTTATTGGTCTCCAGTTATTTAACTTGTATGTGCTCAGTTCCTTTCCCTTGTGAATTAAAGTTATTATACCTTGTTTCTGGGTGTGTGATAGCTCACCTACATCAAAGGACTCCATGAAGGCCTTCGTTAAAGTTTTACCTATTTTATTCCAGAAGAACTTCAAAAATTCGGTGGTAATTCCATCTGAGCCGGGAGCTGAACCATTTTTCATCTTTTTTAAGGCTGCTGTTGTTTCTTCCAATGTAATGATGCTCTCGCATAAAGCTGCTTCTGTATCTTCTAAACGTGGAAAATTTTCATCTTGAATGAAACTGTCAGTTGCTCCTTCTACGTCATCTACTTCAGTGGACTGACTATACAGTGTTCTAAAGTATGATACTTGTTCTTGAAGTATTTTTCTGTGATCTGTTATGTATTCCCCTGATTCGTTACATAACATAGTGATAATTTTTTTCTTGCTTCTAGCCTTTTCTAAGTTAAAGAAGTACTTAGTGTTACGCTCACCCTCTTCTATCCATTTAAGCCTTGATCTAATTTGTGCACCCTTCGCTTTATGTATTTGATTAAGATCTAGGTTGTGTTTTATGTTGGCGAGCTTAACTTGCAGATCTTTGTCATCAGGCCTACTTACCAATTGCTTTTCTATTTCCGAAATTTGCAAATTAAGTTTTAGTTCATTGTTTCTCTTCCTCTGTTTTATCATTTTTCCGTACTCACTGCATAAATGCCTAATTTCTATTTTACACAACTCCCATCGATATACATTAGTATGATTCTCAGTATTGTCATTATCAAGTAATTTATCTAACAGATTATTCATTTTATCAACAAACTCGACATCTTTCAAGAGGCTGTTGTTGAACTTCCAGTACCCTGGTCCATGGGAGAACTGGCTGTTACAGATGTCCACTATTACTGCCTTATGATCGGAATTCGGAACCGTGAGATGGTCGCAAGCAGTGCAATAGTTAAGTACAGATTCCGAAACTAAACAATAGTCTAATCGTCGGGCAATAAATGGGTTAGATCTACTCCAGGTGAATTGTTTTTCTTCTTTATGAAAGGATCTCCATATGTCAGTTAACTGTAGTGTCTTAATCATGTTGTTAAATTCTGTTACCTCAGTAGTACGATGATGTTGACCAGATATAATGTCACTTTCATTATTAAGTACACAATTGAAATCACCTAAGATAACTAGATGTTCCTCACTAAGATGAGCAAACCTGTCTTGTAATTTTTTAAAGAATGCTATTTTTTGTGATGTATCATTAGGAGCATAGACATTTGCTAGAGTCAACGTTATATTATCTTGACGTATGGAAATCATCAATATTCTGTTTTCTGCAGTTTCTAGATTAATCTCCCCAGTGTAATGTTTAGCTATTAATATTACTTCTCCTCCACTACGATTTGTACCTTCTATATGAAAAATTTTCCCTCCCCATTGTTTTTCCCACAGTGGAAGATCTGCAGTTGTGATGTGCGCTTCTTGTAAACATATTATGTCAAACTTTTGTTTCTTTAAATAATTAAATATTGCCAATCGTTTAAACTTATTTTTTAGACCTCTGACATTTAACGACGAAATGCGTAACTTATTCATGGTGAAAAAGAATTATAATATTTATAGTCGTACGCACCATGATCCATTCGTCCACAGTCCTGTCTCATAGTCCGTAAATCATTAGCAGTCGTTACCGTAAGTCAGGCGTCGTCATGGTTTGTCCGTCAACGCCAGTCCTCCGCTGTCATGCGGTCTGGCATCTTCATGGCGTCGTCAGCTGTAGGGCTTCTGGAGCGCTGCTTGCTTTGCCTCCGTAGCTTTCCTGTTCGTGCTCCTGGGCTGATCCGGTCCGTAGAGCGTTGCCGTTTGTTGGGGGTTGCTGATCTGCTGCGGGTTTGCGAGTCAAAGGAGGACAGGAGAGTGGGCTGGCGGGTGAATGGACGACTTCTGTCCCCCTGCGCCCCTCTCTTGCCGGTGCCGCCTCTACCAGCTGCTTGCTTCGGACTTGCTGTGGGCTCTGCTACCTGGATGTCCGTGTGCTCGCTTCCGCCGCCGTCTTTCGTCTCCTGTTGCTGTCTGTCTTTTGGGCACTCTGTGCACTGGCACACCGCATCTCCACGCTTGTGTCCTGCCTGTCTGCATTCTCTGCACACTACTTCGCTGGTGCATTGGGAAATGTGGTGACCAGATTCTAAGCAGCGTGAACATATAACTGTTTTCTTCATCAGCTTCTGCTCTTTGTGGTACACACTAGCTGTCAGTGCACTTACTTTCAGGATTTTGTCTAGAGGAGTTGGGGGGACGGTGATGAATACAAATCTCCTACCTGTCAGGAATCTGGTAAGCTTGTGATCGTTGTCTCTCGCTCTTTCCTGTTTCACCGCAGATCGGAGTTCGCACCCGATCTTGGTCAGAGAGTGCTCAATTTCTGTGTCCGCAACCGAGAGAGGAAGATTGTCGATGAACACTTTTGTGGAGGGCTTTTCTTCTCCCGTACCATCTCGCAGAATAAAAGGGTTCGTTTCCGATACCTGTGTAATAGTATTTCTCAGTGGTATTCCCCTCAAAAGGATTTCTGTACGTGCTTCTTTCGAAGCTGGGTAAATCCTCCATAGTCCCCTTATGTCCTGCGCCCCGATGATGGAACCCTGACCCGACGTATGCTCTGCAGCAATGCAGATCTCGAGAACGGATGGGCGCTGACTGTCCGAGTCAGGGATGGACTTCTGTTTCAGGAAGACCGGTTTCACGGTAGCGAAACTAGCCATGATCTTGCTGGCTAAACCGCGAAAACAGTGGCCTATACTACAACGACACTACAAAAGAAAACACTGCTTTGATTGCAGTTGAAATTCGCTTCGATCGTAGCTGAAAAAAGAGCTTTGTCCATGTTGTGATAATGTATTTTTATTTTATCTGTTTCCTTTCCAGGAAGTTTCTCTGCAAGTGAGAGTGGCGCAGAAAAGACTTGGTCTGGTTGTGTGAAATACAGGCTGTCTGCTAATGTTTCAGGGGCTGATGCAATGGTTGTGAGTACATTACATCTCACTGTTTTTTTCTCAGTAAAAGGGGGGGGGGGGGGGGGGGGGGGGGCAAGGAAATGGAAGAGAGGGGGTTGAAAAATTCTATGCACATGGGTTATTATTTTTTGAGACTGAAAGATTTTTTTTTCTTTTTGAAAGAATATACCCCTGTGGGGGATGCCGGAGGTCTGACAGTATAAATAGCGTCTGGGCCTTCTGGAAATTCTGTGCTAGGAATTTTCTCTTTTTTCTGCCTTGTTCCTTCTCTTCCAGTCACTTCCTTCCTGTCTTTTTTTTTTTGTGGTCTCCTTGGTTCATTCTCCTGCTTTTCTTTTTTTAATCCAAAATTTTTTTTTTACAGAAAGACTTTAAAGATAACAATTTTCCCCCATGCCAAAGTCAGATGCACTGGTCCTGACTTGCAGGTGCTGAATGGCAGTATAATGCATTTTCAGTTGTATAACGGGCAATAATAGTTTCTGTCTGAGTGTTTGATGAAGAAAAAGAAGAAAGACTATGTCAGAATTGATGAAATTGTGATATAGAGTCACATGCACTGTCACTTATGCTCTGTGCGTTCACACATACGCACGCACGCACGCACGCATGCATGCATTCACACATACGCGCGCACGCACACACACACACACACACACACACACACACACACACACACACACACACACACACACACACACACACACACACACACACACACACACAAAGTTTATCTATAGACATATTCTATTTTAAGGTTGTTGAAATCATGTTAGCTAATTAATGTTGGTGAAAGGTTTGTTTTTGTTTTATTTGTTTCTTTGTTTGTTTTTTCCCCTTTTCTTTCTTTGTTGGTTTTATTGTTTTGCTAGGGATTTTCTGCTTTGATTTTTGTTGGTTTTTTTTGTGTTGCTTTATTTTGTTTTTTGCAGTTGTTTTGATTTTGTTTTTCTTTTCTTTAGATAGATGGCTTGATGGAAAAAAGCAAATCGATGCTTACTCAATGTACCATCTGGAAATAAAAATTTGATTGATTGATTGATTGATTGATTGACACACACACACACACACACACACACACACACACACACACACACACACACACACACACACACACACACACACACACACATCTCTTTTTTTATGTTATGGGTGTCTGTTATACACTCACTGGAACGTTATGGCATTATGATGTGCATTGCCCTGTGTTGAAGGTTGAACAAGAGGTTGTGGTCATAGCAGTGACACCAGAAGCCCTGAGGGAAAACTCCATGACCCAGGAACACAGCATTCAGGTTTCCTCTGGACGATTCTTTGCAAAGAAAGTTGATGTCATTGTGAAGTAAGTGACTTTAGTGTAAGTGTGCGTGTGTGTTTTTTCTTTATACCACGTGTAAAGAGACCTGATCATATATCAATGGATTTGAGGTGGATTAGTCATTAGTTCTGAAAACCAACAAACTGTTAGTCACAGATTATGAGAAAATGCTTCTATCTTAGTGGAAACTTATGGTTGAAAACCAAAAGGAACTTTCTGGAAAGTCTTGTGAAAGATCCATATAAAATTAAAGTTACTGAAAATCAGTAGTAGAAATGTGTTGAATGTACTTGCACATGCACACATGCATGCATGCTTGCACACACACACACACACACACACACACACACACACACACACACACACACACACACACACACCACACCACACACACACACTTGTGTGCACACATTTGTGTACACACACATGTGCACAGATGTAAATACATGTGAACAAAGTTGCATGCTTAAAACTCGTGTGTACACATACCTAGAAGCACTTCACTTGAAGCAGTAACTGAACAACTATTCTGAGAACTTATGGTATTGTTGATTTTTTAAATTAGTTAATTTCCTTCCTAAATTTTGCAGCAAACACCTTTTATAGAACATATTTTTGTCTGTTCTATCGTAAAACAGATCCCATTCCAACTATGTGAAATCGGGAGAGTGTGCACGACTGAAAATGGTACTTACAAACCCGCTGAACTCTCGATCTTGTACTTTCAAAATAAAGGTTTGTATTGTGGAGCTTCTTCCTGTCTTTTTTAAATGGCCGTGTGATTATTGGAGGGGAAAAGAGGCATAATTCAGAAAATGATATTTTCACATGCACACACACACACACACACACACACACACACACACACACACACACACACACACACACACACACACACACACACACACACACACACACACTTACACACACACACACACACACACACACACACACACACACACACACACTGACACCTAATATCACTGAGTGTGAACAGACGTTAAATTGAATGAACATACTGACATACACACATCAATTTTTTTTGAGTGATGTGTTTGTGTTTGCATAAGTGTGTATGTGCACCATATAATGGAGAGGCATGATTTGATTTCAGCTCGTCAGAACCTTGACAGTGACACTGCCCTACAAACTGAAGTCAGCCTTAGAAGGATCAGGGAACCACAGAGAAGAGTCTCTGAATGTGCAGCACTACACGAAACACGTGGAAGGAGGGCCTTTCATAGTGCGGGAAATTGTGGGAGACCTATCCCAGCACAGCTCTGTCACATTATCAAAGTATGGCTGGCTTTTCGTGTCTCTGTATGTTCTAAAACTTGAGTTTTTTTTTTTTTTTTCCTTTTAAAATGCATGCCTCTCTCTCTCTCTTTATCTCTGTCCGTCTTTCTCTCTCTCTCTCACATTCTTTCTCTCTCTTTCTGTCTCTCTCACATTCTCTGTCTGTCAGTCTGTCTCTCTCACACATTTTTTCTCTCTCTTTCTTTCAGATCCATCACAGTGTCTCCTGTTTGTGGAAGTTTTCTTCTATTTTGTGACCCAGAATTATTAAAGAAATGGTGATTTAACTGTTTGGAAGTATGATTAGTTTTTTTAAAGTAATTAAAAAAAGTTGAGGTGAGATTTTCCTTATGAATTTGATAGTAGATTCCTCAAAGAGTAATTTTTGTGTAAGAAGCTGATATTATCTAAGATCTTATAGTTTGGTTGTATTTTTTCTTGTTATGTCACAGAGGTGGTGCTTTGGACAACATCATGATACCTTTGAAATCAAAGGATGGGAAGAATGTGATGCCCAGTGTGCATGGAAAATATGTTCAGGTATTGAATACACTATTTTGTATGCAGTATTGTCCCATGGCTGTCTTTGTGTGGCCTCTGCTTGTAACTGTCTGCCTGCCTGCCTGTGTGTGTTTTATTTATTTTATTTTATTCTTTTATATCGAGGATAATAGAATAAGCACTTGTGTGCTTTTTTTCATCCAGTCCCCATGTGTATGCAGTTGTGTAAATATTGTCATCTGTTCCCACCAGCACACAATGGCCTACTCTTACGAAAAGCGGAACAGGAATTAACGTGTGTGAAGATGTTTTCTCTGTGTGTGTGTGTGTGTGTGTGTGTGTGAACGTGCACACACACATGCGCATCAGTAATTGTTATTCATGTTAACCCTTTGCTGGGCACAACGCCCCAAAGCGCCCGACCCTGTCCTTGGGCAAAACGCCCCAAAGCGCCCGGCGACATAACCGTCACTTCGGAGCGATCATACAGTCGAAATTCCCGCCAATCTCGCTTCAAATCTCGTGAATATAGAAGCCACGAGACTGCCCGCGAGACTTCCGCATGTTTATTACAAATGGCGGCGATTGGAGTGAGTTTGTTGCAAGTTTTGG
Organism: Stramonita haemastoma; assembly: GCA_030674155.1. Classification (NCBI taxonomy): domain Eukaryota; kingdom Metazoa; phylum Mollusca; class Gastropoda; order Neogastropoda; family Muricidae; genus Stramonita; species Stramonita haemastoma. Next base: position 33,272,318 of record CM060316.1, read on the forward strand.
AGGAAAAAAATCGCAAATTTTTCCAAGATGGATGCTATCTTCGAACCTGACATTTACGATCGTTTTTACAGCTTCCATGCCGAAAATATGACGCTGTGAGATGTGTATCTAGGCTCAAATATCGATGTAATCGATCCTAGTAGTGTGTGCACTTCTGAGTTTGTTGACTGAAGTTCGAGAGACGACTTTGACTACGGCGAAGTTCGAGACGAAAATCGATCGTCAAATCTAACACGGCCGATACGCGTTTTGAATTCTACTCTTAGATTTGGGGAAATTATCGTGGATTTCAAGTTCAGCAATGGTTCAGAACTTGATATATTGTGTTATTTGGTTGCTATTCGGGATTTTGATACGGTAGCGGCTCAAATTTAAACGTTAAGCTGATCGCGATCATCGGTAAACAAAAATGGCGATCGTCGGAATGTTCGATGTGTTCGTGCACCATTTATCAAAAACACTAAAAAACCAACAGTAGGTTGAAAATATCTTTTCTATAATTGTTTCTTAATGTTTTAGTTTTTATTTAATCAAAATCCATGCACGCATTCTAATGTTATTGCAACGCTAACTGTAACACACACAAACCAATCAATGACTTTGTATGTTTATGCATTATAATTCTAAAAGAAAATAAAAATAATGACAAAAATTGGGTATTAGCAATTTCTTTATTCATTTCTGCATCTTGCTGTTTTTATTTCATCAAAATCCACCTGACCATTGTAGAGTTATTGCATGTTAAATACATACACCCACTCACAAGCCATCCACCTCCATTTTCTCTGCCCGGCAGGAAGGTGACAAATGATTTTGCTGTGCCCAGCAAAGGGTTAATGCAACTTCTATTTTAGTTTTTGAGATGTAATCAGCAAGGTCATTTTATTCTGTTATCATGTTGATGTATATCACTAGGTTTTACTCTGTTACAAGAAAATAGTTTTCAAAATTATATTTGGGGGGTGGGGGGGAGGGAATAGCTTGGCTGATGACCCAGGAGCAATCTCAGGTTGGAGTTACAACTGAGATGGGGGATTTCCCCCTAGAGTTAACACCTGTGCCAACTTCACTCCCCTGAAAATCCTTTGGAGGAGACTATGAACTGAGGTCCCATGTGCAAAAGCACACAAAATGTCTTGCGCACACATTTAAAACCTGTTCTGCCATCAGAAGATGTTATTGTATACTGGTAGGAAATGGGTGACAACATTTAAAAAGCACAGTCAGACTGGTGTTGTGTTCAGACAATATCCTCAAAGTCAGAATGCGGCTACCTGCATAGTGGGTAAAAACAGTCGCATGCACAAAATCTCACCTTTGGTAAGCATTGGAACTCGAGATGAGGGACACACAAAAAGGTATAAAGTGCACATGTTTAATGTTTATTGCCCATACAATTTTGATGTTTAACTTTGAGATCTTCAATATGCATGTTTAGCTCTGCATAGGTGTCCAAAGCAGCAAGCAATGCTTACAAGTGCGCCATTGATACAAGGGGATGACAAAAAAACTATGTTGAAATTTGCTGATTAGAGTTGCATATTTAAGCAGAAATTTAAGTTGAGATTTGAATACGTCCAAGATTAAAAGGCAGTCGTTACCTTTCTTCTGTCTGCACAGTGTGACTACAGCTTAGAAGTGAGTCTACAAGTGGGAGACAATAATGCTCAGTCTGTGTCCTGTCCCATCTTGGGGGTGCTTCCTGTTGAAAATGCTGAGGTAAGAAAGGCATTGGGTTTGAGTTTTGATGTTCAGAGCAAGCTTCGTCAAATATATGTAGACCTAGCCCTTGAAAAGTACAGTGATTCATAATGACTAATAACCAGTCTGGCAGCAAATACAATGAAAATTATCATTTGGGTTAGGTATTTACTGTTCAGATATTGAATTATTGATGAAATAAAATTGTTTTACAAGAGGGAAGGTGACAGTATGATTTAGGTGTTCACCTGCCTAACAAGTAAACTGCGAGTTTCTGGGTTAATTTCCTAGCCTTGCCCTTTCTTCCCTGTTTGGCAGAAAAATTTAACTGAGTGTCGAAGTCTTTCAGAGGAGGTTCTAACCCAGTTAGACGTGTGTGCTTACAGACCTGTGCACGTCAACCCACAACAGTTGAAAATTGGAAAAAAGGGGGAGGTACATGCTAACTGCCCTGATAAAATTAGTAGGTTCAATTCCCAACTGTATACCCTAAATTGGAATACAGCTACTTTATTGGTTGGGAAAAATTGATCACATGTGCAAAAATCTCACCATTGGTAGACCTTGGAACTCTGGCTGAGGAATGAAAAAAAGAGATTGTTTCAGATTGTTTCACTATAGAAACAATGATTAATTTTCTTCATGAAGTCATGAACACAATGCACAGAGACACACAAAGAGAGAGAGAGAGAGAGGAGAGAGAGAGAGAGAGAGAGAGAGAGAGAGAGAGAGAGAGAGAGAGAGAGTGTGTGTGTGTGTGTGTGTGTGTGATATTGTGATTTGAAGGGACAGCTTCCATTAATTTTGGAGAGATGGAGGGTTAGTAAGTGATTGAGTAAACAACAGATGAATAACAATCACCGAAGTTTGTATCAGCACAAAACACACCAACACACCTAGAGGGAATTTCTGTGGGTGAGGCAGCACTTGTAGAGGTATTTGTCTTTTCATCCTTTACATGGCCTTCTTAGATCCTTCTAAATTTCATCTTCTCTTCAAAGAAACAAAGGAAAACCTTCAAGTCTTCTAAATGGAAATGGTTCAGTTAACCTTCTTGTGGTTGAATTCTACAGAGTTAAACTGCCTGTAGATTTTGAATTCTCTGAAGGTTTTGTACCCAGAACCGACTTAGTTTATTCTCATGACAATTTTGTGTGTGCATGATAAGCTTGTTACAAGCTAGATATGAGTGGTGCTTTCAAGAGACTTGTCATATTATGAGTCACAGTAATTTTATGAAAGCTGATCTTTTGTGTTAAAGTAGACAGTTTGACAGTATCCTTGGTTAACTTTTCTTTCTATCTTTTTTGCCAGTGGTTGTCCTGGAAAACCCAGCAATGGATGCACACTGCTGATGTGAAACTCAACAAATATCCTGGACCAATCTCACCTCCTGAGCAACTTTTGGGTAAGATTTCTAGCCTTGAAAGAAATCATATTTGTGAAGCTATGCAGGGCATTTGATAAAGGAACAAGCATGAGGGTACTACATTTCTGTGTTTGCCATTGTTTTGTGTCATGTTGTTTTCATCATATAATTTGCAAACTTCAGATTATCACAAGAAGTTTTGGAATATGTGCAATAGACGTATAAGAAGTCATGTTCAAAGTATTCTGTATGATTCTCAGCCATGTATCCTTCTATCATCTGCAAGTTCATGATGTTTGTCACCCTTCAACCCCCTTCCACTCATCTACCCCTTTTTCTTTACATTCATAATGCAAGTGCACATTTGTTTAAATCATCTTTTAGTGAATGAACATGGAACCAATAAGAACACACATTAAACAGAATGAAAAATATTCTTTTATACATGCATACTTGCACATATGTGAAAGCACATTCACAGACTGCATGAATATAGATATGACACCACAGAGATATTGAATGTTGCAAATTTTTGTTCTGAAAACTTCAGGTGACAATTCTTTTAACTATTAGCAAAAGACTTGAGAGTCAACCATATAGAGGCAAGCAGTTTCAAGTCAGTACTCACAACTAGCAACATACAGCACACACCTACCCATACCATCTTCTTCTATTCATTGTCAGTTTAACTTGAATTTGTGTGTGTGTATGTGTGTGTGTGTGTTTGTTTTGTGTGGAGTGGGTGTTATTGTAGCTTGCAATCAAGTAAGTAATAGGCTCATGGTGAACAAATGTCTTAAAAAAGAAGGCGGCATATGTTCAACACCCCCCCCCCCCCCCCAATTTGCATGTTAACATAGCTACAAGGACAAGAGTTACATCTAAACATAAATCAACTTTAGACAGTAGTATGCTGCTTCTCTGTGCACAGAAGAACAGCGCAGAATTGTGAATCTTCGTATAGATTATGTATTTAAAAAGGCCAGGAAATGAACAGAAGCAGAGGCGAAAGAAATGTAAAAACATAAAATAAGATTTTTTCAAGATGGCGCAAGCACTTTGATTTTGAACATAATCCTACCGTAACATTGAAGAAATAAATTTTCCTGATGGCTGAGCTTGCCAGGTTGTGTAGCTTTTGTCGTGACTTCTTGAAAGTCCTGGTCATTTGTTATGCAGCTCAGTTAACTGTGTGGTGCCATCTTTTTTGTTGTAGGTTTTTTTTTATGCCTTTTAACATTTACATGCTTTTTGATGGTGTTAAGTTTTGGTGTATATTCTCGTTTGTTATGACCGATTGTTTTTTGTGTTTATATTTTCAGAGAGTGAAGCATTTAGCCGTTTGCCAGGGTTCCAAGATGACTGACTGGCTGAGAAATGTCAGGTGATGCAACTGTGCAATAACGGCATGATTTGGTAACCACAGCGTCCCACAGTATTCAGGGTAGTTTTGCTACCAATGCTTTCAGCACACGAATCCACAGAGTTTCCAGTCAGGATAAGTTTATGCTCAAAGATGAATTTGTGCTGCTTTTTGATTGACATTTGGCAGAAATGCATTGACTCAACCTTCTCTGATTATCAAGGCAGCAGATTTTGCTGCTTGATTGTTGTGCGTAAAGTGTCAACTTCTAGGGGTGGGGGATGGGGAATAAACTTTTTTTTTTTTTTTTTTTTACCTACTTTAAATGGCCATATCTTGTGATGCCTTTTTCTTAGTGGTTTTTGACAGTACAGCTGTAATGAATCACTTTACTCAGCAGAAGGATGAATGGCACTTTAAGTGGATTGCTGAGACAGTGGTAAGTAAAGAGAAACAATGGGGAAAGATGAGAGAGCAAGACAAAAATGCATTGTTGTGTATTCCTGTGTCAAAGTCAAGGTAAATTCTGTAAAGCTCTTGGAGGAGTAAAAAAGGCCCTTGCAAGAATAGAAATAGGGTAGTTTACACAAGAGAGAGAGAGAAATGGAGTCACCCAAACTTATAATTGTACATGCATAATGTATTGTTGGGTGTGTGTGTGTGTGGTGTGTGTGTGTAATTTTATATGTATATTATATGGACAGGTGACTTTTGTTGCCCTTTTGTTTTCATATAACATTATTGTTGGTTTTTTTGTGGACAATGCACCATTATTTGCTTTGATACAGAAGATGGTATTTGCACCCTGCAAATCTTTGGTGAATGAAACTTGGTAAATTTCTTTACTGAAAGCTTTAAGATTCCTTGTGCCAACAGGCTGCTGCAAAAAGATTACGAAAGTTTTATTTGATGTGTGAATTGTACAGGGTTGAGACTACTCCAGTAGTTAAAAGGTAGAATGAGCAAGTTCCTGTAAATGTTAGCAAAAGTCAGGTTGAGGTATGAAATAGAAAAGTATAGCCTTCAAATTGTTAGATTTTTTTTAGACCAAGGGTTGTGGAAGATCATGCAGTAGAGATTAGATGTAGAACATTAATTTTTTTTATGAAGTTGGCTAAAAAAAAAGAAGAAAAAAAAAGAAGTGTTGTGTGTCAGAGCTTCTAACATTTACAGTGCATTGTGCTGATCTATTTCATGTAAAATCTGGGGGGAGGGGGTTATGGCCATTCCATTCTACGATTTTGCTTATCAGATATTTTGTCACAAAAATCCTACACTTCATGGAGTATAATTACCATTAAGATAGGAAAATATTTTCCTGTCATTGCTTATTGTGAATGTTTTTGTTGACAGAGTACAATACAAGCTCCAAGCTTGTTGTTGCTCTGAGTATCCTTATTACTGATGATGATGTACAAATTTTGTGAGAATGAAATGTTTAAACCAAAGACATGCCCGAAACAGACTGATGGGAGCATTTAGAAAATTGTACCATAAAAGGTTTAATTAAATGGATCTTTGTTGATACACCATAAGATAAAACCCCAGGCCACAGAAAATATGGAGCTGTAAACAAGATCCGTGACGAAAGTCAGGAAGACTAAACCAGGGAAACTGCCAGACCATTAACCTATTCCTTGCCTATAAGACATCTGCTGAGGTCCCATAGTGCTTCTTGAGCACTAACAGGAAGTTAGCTGATAATTTTATTAGGATTTTTCACAAGTTCTTGTCTGGTGCAAAAGTAAAAATATATTCTCACATGGTTAGAATAAGGTATCTTTTTATCTATTTATTATCTTTTCATTCTTTTATTTTGAGGATAATGGAACAAGCACTCCTGTCGGGTTTTTTTTTTTTTTAACATCCAATCCCCATGTGCATGCAGTTTCATAATTTTGTCATCCATATTAAATTAGGAATAGAATCCCTCTATGTCGCAGTGAATGTCACTATTTCTTTGTGCTAGTTGACAACTGGCAAAGTTTGGTGTGTATATGCTGAGCGCCATGTGGTAAGATGGACTCTCAACTTCATGCTCAACAGTCAACCAGTCGCTCACCTCATAGAAACATAACACTACTTTACAAGCATTACAGATAATTTTTGTTGAAAATAATAACATGGAGGGTGATAATCTTTTGTCTCATGAATCACTTAAAAATGACAATGATTTTGACAGTGATAGTAGTGGGCAACACTTGCTGGATGCTATGCAGCAGATGAACTTTTCAGCAGACAAGTTCACTCATAGTGACAGTGAGTCAACTGACTGTTATAGTGATAGTTCATGTTGGTCAAGGCATGATGCAGTAGAAAACAAGGGGAGGGGATGTGTACATGGTGTAGTTCATAGGGTGAATAGAGTCGAAGCCCAGAGTGGGCAGGAGGGCACATTTCCATGTCAGCAGGGCCAGAAAAGTTGAATTTATGTATTATAATGAAATATGTACATGTGGATTTGATTAAATTGGTACAGATGATCTCCAAAGACTGACTATTTTTACTCTTTGTGGTTTGTCTTGCGTATCTATGGTCAAGATATTTGCTTCAGTGTCGGGCAAAAGTTTGCATAAATCATAATTTCTAGTTATGTGTATGTTATGTCATGTTAAGTGATCAAAATTTTAAAGATTCAAAGAGATACAGATTCCTCATTCATTTTCCTAAAAAAAACCCAAACAAACCATCAACCCCCCCCCCCCCCCCCAAACTTATAATGCCTGTTTTTCTATCTCAAATACTTTTCATGCCAGAATTTGTTGTTCATTTTCTTGGGGAAAAAAAGAATCTCTAGCACTGGAAAGAACCTTAAATCAGAATTTTTTGGACAGTGGTTAAGCACCACATGAAAGGGCACCTCAGTTATCAAAGCTCTTCCCTAACAGCCATGGTAAAGCATGGCAGATCTACCCTGGGTATGCATCTCTGTGGAAAATGCTACAAGCTTGGCCAATAAAATCTTGAAAGTATTCCGGTTAAAAAAATATCAGTAAAGTGTTTGAAAACATGCAAAGAAATCCATTTTGGAACAGAAAAATAGAGAAGCTTTAAAAAAAAAAAATGTCTCCCTGGCATTACTATTGCCATGAGAAGTGACCTGTTAAATAGAAGTTGTTTCCATCGTTCCTCTGGAGTTGACCTGTGGCATGATTGAAAGCTTGTAGGAATCAGGAAAAGTGGACACTTAAGGTCAGAGTCACTATTTTCAATGGCATTGTCAGAAAACCACCTCTTTTCAAGTACATTTTGTTGCAATCTAATACAGCTCTCAGCTTCATACAGATACATATGTGATTGTACACACACAAAAACATTGTCATATATTTCTTTTTGCATATTTGTATTTTTTCCAGTATATTTATGCATTTTTAAAAACATTTATTTGATAATTTATGTACGTATGAAGGGAACCGTTCAAGTGAGTAAATTTTTGCGCAGATTAAACTCACACTATTTTTGTGTATAGAGAGAGAATTATTTGTGTTGATAACTGAATATTACAGCAGCTAATAAATTAGATTGTTGTGAGGATATACAAATCAGTGAATATCTTTTTTTTACCAAACATAACTGAAGATGTAGAATATTGTTGTGATTGTCTTCCCAAACTCTTCCCAGATCTGTTTTGAAGTCTTCCAAATTGTTGACTATTATTATACAGGGCTGAAATGAATTGTCTTTAAAAGTTACAGGGGCAATATTTTTCATTAAAGATGTAAAATGATGATGGCTTGCATTTGGTATCTGTACACATGCGATTTGTATGTATTATCAGCATGCATGGTTGTTTATTCTGATGTTTATGCCACAGTTCTGAAATACTTTTGAAGAGTGTCAATATTGTATTGCAGGAAGAGAACATGAATTATAATTGTGATTCACAGAGCTCTACAAGTTACCAAAAATATAACAAATAATATACAGAAAAAAACCAACACAAAAACAAAGTTCCCAGTGAGTGGTATTAATGTGAACATACCACTGGGACAGTTTGGTATTACAATATACATAAAAAGAAAAAGCCACTGAATGTGTAATGTAAGTAGAAACACGCATAACAAATTTTGGTAGTTAATAGACAATTTATTTTTCAATTTTGACTTTTACACCTCACGTATCTAATTTGTCAAAAACATTTCCATGAGAGGGAAATGGTGACAAAATTCATCCGTTCAATTCTGTGGCACTTGAACGAGGCATTTGTTGTTTTTCTTTTTTCTGGAAGTAAACATTAACCCATGTAACCAAGCAAGAACCTTCTTCACATGAAACATTTCAATAATAGCAGACAAAGTAAAAAGTTGTGTCACAACTACTGTAATATTCACTAAAATGGTGCTTAACACATTAGATCAAATATATAATATACAGGTCTGACCCCAGGCTTTTAAAATAAGTCAAGTAGTATCTCAGTACATGCCATCACAACTTCCAGTGCTTCAGAAACTCTAAGCAAGTCCTTTTGGTTTACAACCAAACATGCAACACAGGAAATTGCACAAAAAAAGCTCCAAGCCATTCATTTAATTCAATATAATCAGATGATTACATTTTTATTTTTTATATTTACTTTCTTTTTCCATTCTTACTGACTGAATTTTGCTAAACTTTTGTTTCCATCATGTGAGGATGGCCAGATGTAAACAGAAACTTCCACAACATTTTAGAAAGAGCAAAATGTTACCAATCAATGATAACAATAATAAAAATGTTATTTTCTGAGGGTAATAGTAAGTACAATCAATAAATCAAAAGATACTGAGCAAGTGCTTTCACAGCCAGTCACTGCTCGACTATACACAAGATACCCTGTGAACTGCTGAAGACATCTGCCAGCTTACTATGGATTTTGAAAAAACTTGTCTACAGCTACTAGAATATCTCTCATCATAAAAAAACTTATTTTAGAGGAATCCAAGGCATACAAATCAGATCAGTAACAGTAAAGACAATCTTGGTACTTATTTCACTTTTAAAGTTTCTTCATCGCAATGGACCTAATGTGAAACAAGTCATGTTTAAATCAATGAATTATTAACCAGAACACCACAGTATGTTTTCTATTACTGGCTGTTTTTTGGCTATGTGTTGAAATAAAACACATAACCAATACATCATTAGTTAATTACTACTATCCTGTTCATACAACACACTCTGATTAAAAAGACACTGATCCCTATACAAAGAAAGTCATGTTTAGCTTTTGGATAAAAACATATAAATCATCAGCAAGCATTCTTTTTTCTTTTTTATCTTTCACTGTGTGTTTTGGTTTTGTTTTTTTCCCTTAAACAAAGGTATCATAATTTAAAACAAAACAAAAAACAAAAAAAAGAAGGTTAAAACTCATCTAAGAAAAAAAACCCCAAAACCAACCTATCTACTTGGCCTGGTATTAACTATGAATTCCTTATCTCGGCTGACTAGACAGTTTATCTCACATGTTCAGTGAGGACTGTATTATACACTGTATAAAGTCAATTGTGTTTCAACTAACCTGGTGCTAATAATTCTATTTCTTATTCTACACCTATATGCACATTTCTATCAATGTAAGCTTTTTCAGCAGCTTCTGAACTCTTCATATGTTTGTTCAACATAAATAGAACAAATATGACAATTTTAATCAGATAATCAGTTTGGTCAAGAGACTGACCCTATGAAAGGAATAAAAATCATTTGGAGATTTCAACACTTTTGTGTAAAAGATAATATTACTTTAAAAAAGAAAAAGAAAAAGCAGAAAATTAAGTGAAACACATGTTGGTTTTACTGATCAAGATTTTAGGGAGAGAACTTGGAAAAATCAGACAGAAATCCGCCATGACAAAAAATGTAGGTGGAAGCACCAGGGCCAAGACAACACTGTAAACACCTAGCAAGGCAGCAATGTTCAATGTTGGGTCAGGATTTCCCCTTGGACTTGGCAGCTGCATCTTTGGCGTCCTCTTTAGCTGTAACAAACACATGAACAAAGTATCTTTTATTGCTATACATTTATATCCTTGTTTTCTTGTTTAAACTCAAAATTCTGTGTCTGGCAACTTGTCCATCCTATTCATTACCAGACTCGTCCAAAAAGTTATATTGTTCATTTCCGTCAGTTGCATCCTCACACCTATAAAATGTAGTTTGTACTTAACCCTCACACCTACACAAATGTAATTCATACTTTAAAAAAAAACTAAGGTATAAACACCACTTAATTATGACTGCAAACACTTTGCATTGACAGTCTGAGCTTGCAAACTCAGTACATTTTCCAACAAGTTTCTTATACATCAGAATCGTTTTTTGGCCTCTTTCAATTCAAAATATACAGCACTGACGTCTTTGTTACATTCTTTAAATTGCGAAATAAGCATGCATGAAGAGAAATATTTAGCAAATTCAATTTGCTACTGCAGCCCAAAACTTTATATTAAAAAAAAAAATTGAGAGAAGCTCATTTCCAATGTAAACGGCTATCATCAGAAATTGAGTACATCTAATGAGAAAGATGATCATAGGAAAGAACTCTTGTAATCTCTTAGTTATAATACATTGTACTCATTTTAGGTTATCTGCATAGCACATTCTGACAGCTGGGCAGGATGGTGGTCTCCTGTAAACCTACATTGGAGGCTAAAAGTTAATATCAGGGTTTAAAGATAGTTTGGGATGAGTGTGGGTCAGTGGCAAAGCCATATTTCTGCATGCAAATGCCTTCCTTTGGGAAAGGGCCGAAAGTCCCTGGCAGCACATCTCCCAGAAAGTTTAAAAAATGTAACTTAAACCTGTGCAATATGGTGCATTTTGGGTGTTAACTTGAGAGCTCATGAAACAGGCTGAGCATTTGTAGGCACAAAATTAAAAATGCATACATGTACAAGAAAAAAAGGCTGACTTGAGCATTTGTTCCTGACAGAAAATGCAGTCCCACAAGGAATATGTTTTAACCTTTAGCGCCCTGCAGGCGCATCGTGTCGCTGAACGAATTATTTCCCTTGCATCTGCAGGCGCACTGTGTCGCCGAACATAGGGTGTTTAAACTTCGCGGTTCATTGGCTGAGATTCCCTTACTATTAATAGCAATAGACGTCACTTTTGATTCAAAACGAGGCTAGAGTTTCCTCTGCTGGCAGCCATTTGCATTTTCTTCAACACAACATGCGACAGTGAATTTTTGAAAATAAAAATCAACTTTCGGGATTTGTCCATCACCAAAATGGCGGACACCGATTTGGAACGATTTTTGCTGGAAATATCCATCGAATCTGACTTAGAAAATGATTTTGAAGGCTTCAAACTTGTTAAAATAGACTTTGAAGTGACGGTAAGTGATCTAGGTCACAGTAATAGTGTTTCAAGTGAGATCGATGATGATCGCGAATACGATGTACCAAGCGGCCGTAAATATTTGTCGCTGGCCGGTATCATGGAAATTTTTGGTCGAAATGAGATGCCTGATGGTATTTCTGAAGGAAAAGTGTTTTATTTGTTTATAACCGATAAAATTATCACTTTGAGACTGACTTAAGTGCCACAGTCCGGTAGAAAATGATTGCGAAGACGATGTTCGTAATCGCCATGAAAACTTTTCGCGGATCGACTTCGACGAAACTTTTGGTCCAAAGGAGATACTTCGTGCTATTTATAAGGAATAACTGTTTTGTTTACTTCTAAAAGACGACATAATCACTTATTAGTGACTGAAGTACAACAGTTTGGTAGATAGCACACAAAAACTCCATTCAAAGTGAAAAAATAGTAAGTCAACACGGTTCCGGTTTTTGTTTTTATGTCTGGTTTTTTTTTTTCAATGTCAAAACATGCATGCAGAACATATTGCCTTATATGAAAACATTCCTCATCCATTCTTTTATTAATATACAAAATATCAAGTCTCTACATTAAATTCATCCACTTTTATAAAGGTTCTAAACAAGTAGGTGCTCTCAGTTTTTGGTAACCGGAAAAAGAATGCAGGGAGAGAGGAAAGCGGTCACCAAAGAACACAGGGTGCTAAAGGTTAATGGGCAGAAAGATTCAATTTTGATTTTTCACAAAGGGTTCCAATGATGCAGCTGATACTTACTTACTTTTATCATATAGTGAACTCTGTATGTTTACACACATACGAAGTAACCAAAAGACAGCAAGAGACAGAAAATTAGTGTTTGTATTAATCAGTTTAGTGCTTAACCAGCCATGAAAATATTTTCCTTAATGCTTTTGTTGCCTTCTGTTACGACTCTTGACCACTTTAAAAAAAACAACTTTTCATGTACTTGAGACGTACCTTTCCGCTCTTCATCTCTTTTTTTCTGAGCTTCTTCACGCTGTTTTCGAATGATTGCTAACCGTGCCAGGTCAGCTTGCGCTTCTTCTGTTTTGCCTGCCACGTGCATCTGCTGATACCGCCTCCGAGCTTCTTGTTTTTCCAGTTCTTCTCTAAAAACCAACAAAAAGAAACAAATCTAAGAAGGTAAAACAAAAGAAATTACAGAAATGAAATCTTCTCTAATAACAAACAAAAACAAACAATTCAAAACAGGCTAAACTATAGAAATTTCAGAGATGAATGAAATCTTCTCTAAAATGAACAAAAAGAAACATCAAAACAGGATAAACAATAGAAATTACAGAAATGAAATCTTCTCTCTTAAAAAAAAAAAGAACAAAAATAATCAATTCAAAACAGGCAAAACATGAATAACAAGAATAACAGAAATAAAACTGTCATTCAGAAAATTGTAAAATACTCTCACTGACAAAATGGCAAAATATTATCTATGCTTTAAGTTTAACACTTTAGTCATTCCTAATTACATGTAACTCCATTGAATTTTTTTGTCTTCATTTTTTTGTTTTCTGCCTTTTTATGTTTCAATGCGGTTAGATTAATCATTTAATGATGTTCATCTTGATTTCACCACACACACAACCACAGACATTCTTGTTCTGTAATCTGCCAGGGTCTATTTGGAGCTACTGATGTTGAACTATCTTCAGGCAACCAAGCACAACGCATCATACACTGATGCTGGGATTATCACTTGTGTGGTTTTCAGTGGAGCCTGCCTGATCCAGCATGTGCAAGTCCATTAAGGCAACAACAGACCAAATGATAAAAACCCTGAAAGCAAATATGTGACACTCCACCACGAAATGAGTCGCTTAGCACATAATCCGCAAGAAGCCATTAAAGGCAGGTGGGGTGAGGTTGGCAATTTTCAGATTTTGATTGAGTATAAAACCATAGCCATTATTCTACCTTTTAATGAAATATCAAGTCATAATTTTGTATCCTTTTGCTTTTAAACGTGCTTTAAAAGTGCCCAAGCCCTCATTCTGACCATTTATTATGATGCTAAACTTGTCCATTTCTCGTTTTGTCATTTCCTGCAGTCTATCATTTGAACTTGTAATAACTTTTCATAGAATTGTCCAATTTTCAATTTGTTTTTTCTCTTGTATAGCCATTTCATTGCAGATTAATAAAATGTCAATAACTAAAATTGACCTCTGGTGCAATGCAACTCCTTATGTGGTGGAGTGTCACATATAGTCATTTTTCTCAAACCTGAGAGCAGCTGCATTCCTCCTCTGTATACAGAAATTCACCATTTTTAAGGTGGTTACAGATTTTTCACCATAGCTACGAATCGTGCGGTGAGACTTACATCAACTTTTCTAGTGTATTTTCACATCTCAGTACATTAATCATATTGTTGGCAAGCAAGATGTGTGTGTCTTGGCTGCAAGTCATACTTGTGATGGGTATGTTTGTGTAAAATCTATTTCAATCACTCTTATTGCACAATGCAAGATTACATAATCTAAAAAATTCCTGTTAAAATCATGTATTTTTGCTAAATTGATAATATAATATATATGAGAGAGAGGGACAGGGAGAAGGACTGAGATTAAAAGAATAACTGCACTATTCTCTGACCTTTCTCTTCTAGAAAGATTGGTTGTAGTAGTAGGAGCATCCCCAAGCTCTGACACTTTCTTGTTTCGCTTGCCAGCAGCTCTGTTCGGATTTTCAATCGTTATCAGATGTTCTACTCCCTTTGATTTTGAAGCATCCTGTTGAGAACAGGCACAAAACAAACATAAATGCTCTTTCGTTCAACATCAACATGAACAAAACATCTTGTACAAACATGAAAGACTGGACTATATGGTCAATTCATAAAACATGCTGTGAGAAAAACAAAGAATAAAATTTTCTGACCAAAAACAAGGCTACACAGGACACTAGTTATGTAATCATGTAAATAAATCACAATATGAAACTATTTTCAAAAAAGAAAAAAGGAACTGTGACTTAAAATTAGATTCTACACTAATTATCTCAAGTAAATAAGCAAAAACCCTAGAAAGAGAAAAGTCTGGGTCGGAGTGTGCGTGGTTTGAATCCCATTTGGGCCCAAACTTTTCCCCCATCCATTAGACCATGAGTGGTAGTCTGGGTGCTAGTCTTCAGGATGAGACAATAAACCAAGGTCCTGTGTGTCACATAGCATAATTTAGCACACATAAAAGAACCCACGGCAACAAGAGGGTTGTCTCTGGCAAAATTCTTTAGAAAAAGCTACTCGGATAGGGAAACAAATACAACTGCTTACAGGTAATAAAAAAAAAAAAGAGTAGGTGCTGCACTTGTGGTGACAAGCTCTCCCCGGGGAGAGCAGCCCCAATTTTACTAAAAGAGAAATCTGCTGTTATATCAGTGGTTCATACAGACTTTGTGTGAGCAAAATTTAGGGATTTTTAGGCCTTTTTTTAGGCACTTTTAACAATTATTTAGGGTAGCCACGTGCGAGAGAGTCAAACAATTGTTTAATAAGCATACTAAAATACACTTTCTTTCACCAAATTTAAATTACATTATATATATTTACAACTCAAACACAGTCAAGTGAGCAAAGTCACTTATGTGGAAACTGAATGGTCGATATCGACATACTTATGTTATTCTAGTAGAATGTCTTTCAATATGGATACAACAAAAGCAAGGAGTGATAGCGCAAGTTAAAAAGGAAGGTGGGGGGGGGGAATTAACAGATGTTGTTGTGATGTGTTAGTTATTGTAGTGTTTTGTGGGTGGTGATGGTAAGAAAGTGTGGTGTGTGGTGGTGTGTATGTGTGTGACTGTTTTGATTTATTTGATTGATTCTTTTATATTGAGGATAATGGAATAAGCTGTGACTGTGAGTGAGAGTGAGTGAGTGAGTGTGTGTGTGTGTGTGTGTGTGTGTGTGTGTGTGTGTGTGTGTGTGTGTGTGTGTGTGTGTGTGTGTGTGTGTGTGTGTGAGTGCGTGTGTATGTGTGTGACTGTTTTGATTTATTTGATTGATTCTTTTATATTGAGGATAATGGAATAAGCTGTGACTGTGAGTGAGTGAGTGAGTGAGTGAGTGAGTGAGTGAGAGTGAGTGAGTGTGAGTGAGTGAGTGAGTGAGTGAGTGAATGTGAGTGAGTGAGAGTGAGTGAGTGAGTGAGTGAGTGAGTGAGTGAGTGATGATAGTGAGTGAGTGAGTGAGTGAGTGAGTGAGTGAGTGAGTGAGTGAGTGGAGTGAGTGAGTGAGTGATTGTTGAGTGAGTGTGTGTGGTGATGTGTGTGTGTGGTGTGTGTGTGTGTGTGTTGTGTGTTGTGTGTGTTTGTGTGTGTGTGTGTGTGTGTGTGTGTGTGTGTGTGTGGTGTGTGTGTGTGTGTGTGTGTGTGTGTGTGTGAGGGGTGGGAATTGACAGTCAAAAACTCTGAAAAGTGGGGGGGTCCAGGGGGCTTTGCCCCTGGTGGGGTCAAGGGCAGAGCCCCTTGTGGGGGTCAGGGGGCAACGCCCCGCTGAAGCTGAAGGTTTTTCAAACATTTCTAGCTGTTTAACAGCCTCTCCTTGAGCTAATTTCAGTTTTTGATACAAAGCAATTTCTGCCTAAAATAAGCTCTCCAAGAATGACTTTCTGTCATTTCTTCAATCTAAAGGAGGTTCTATACCCAAGTAATCACATAGCAAAATTAGTATATTTCTAGACAAATGTGCACTAATGCAGATACGGAAGAAAGAGAAAGTAAGTACTGACACATAGAGAAGCAGAGAGAAAAAAACAGAGAAAGAAAGGGGGGGGGGGGGGGGGGGGGGGGGGGGAGAGAGGTGTGTGTGTGTGTGTCTGTGCGTGTAAGAAACAGGGAGAGGTGGAGAAAATGAGACAGAGACAGAGAGAGAAGTGTGGTGTGTGTGTGTGTGTGTGTGTGTGTGTGTGTGTGTGTGTGTGTGTGTGTGTGTGTGAGGGAGAGGGAGAGAGAGAGAGGGAGAGAGAGCGAGATCAATACACTCTTATGAAGACTGAAGAAGATCCTATGTCTTTCTCATTTTAAAATCAAGTTGAAGCCCCCGTACAAAAGCAGATTAAAAATTCATCTGATTTCAGAGTGAACTCACCATGACAGTTTGCATGGCCAAAAAACAAGTTCTGTGTATGTGTGTACTTTCCGGCTGTCCGGTACAGCGGAGGCTGTGTTCCACACAATGTTAACTTTAGAACAGTCACTCTGCCGTTTTAACGATCAACTGATTTCCCGATGATGCGAAAGGGTTACTGTTCCATGATTTGCCAAGAAATTAGTGCTTCTATAACTAAAGTGCCGTGTTTGTTATTTTCCGACCGTGTTCCAATTTCCGACACCATTTGCTAATGAAAGCTCAACTTTCACTATCAAGAGACATAGCGCAAGTTTTAAACATTGCTCGGCAAAACGAACCAATTTTTCTGTTTGTGCATCTATATCGGCAACTGTACCTCTTCTAGCCCCATCATGGACTGTTAGCGTCATTTTGCGTTTATTCCGCGTCTTTCTTTGCTTGTAAGTGTGTCAGTTCGATCTGTTTTTCCACGAAAGTCTACACTACTTTCCGCCATTTTGTTTTGAAAGAGATGCTGTGCGCATGCGCTATAAGGGGAGACAACTGAACGATAGGATCTAGCAGACGACATAATGCATCTCATCGCTTAACGATAGAAGACTATATTTTTGATTTTCGGATTTTTTTAAAGACAAAAATTGGATTTTTATTAATTAAACTGTATTTTCTTATTTTACAACTTTTTCCGGAACAAATACGGAAGGTGCACAGGTCTGCACAAGGTTGCACACCACTTTTTGCGAAGCAAAGCGATCACATTTCCAAGGGAGGCAATTACTATTACCTCCCTTTACGAAATAGGTGGCCTGAAGCGAGTAGCAGACGACAAGCATTCTATCAGCGATAATACGATCTTCAGACACGCTTCTCGGATTTATTTCTTCAAAGTTTTATTTTGAATATATATTTTTTAATTTTTAAAATAAAATCTCACACATGACTTCCATTTTTAGGGCTTTTTAGGGCCTCCAGGCAATATGTCTCATTTTTAGGGCTTTTAAGGGGCCCTATTTTGGCGTTCCCAAAATTAGGGCTTTTTAGGGCTTTTTAGGGACTTGTGCGAACCCTGTATATAAAGTGGTATAAAATTATTTTTTTAATCTTAAATTTTAAAAAAGTAGAATTTTTTTTCCCCTTTAAATTTTTTAAATTATTTTAATGTGATTGGCACATACTTGTGCGAGAGAGTGCAAACAATCTGAAGGATTCTTAATAATGCAGTTTATTTTTCTGAATAATGATATCATCTACCCAAATTAAATTTTTTTGAGCCTTGAAACTACTTAGAAAACCAAACATAGGTATCAAAACTATGAATGCTTGAGAAACAAATTGTACACGATATCAGACAAATGTTTAGATTCACCCCTCAGATTTTTTTTCTAACATAAAGCATAAATAAATAAATAAAAGATGTAAGGGGAAATTAATCAGAGTTGTCTGTGAAATGTGTCTAACCAGTTCCATCTTATCACCATACCCCAAAAAAGTTACTTCCAGTGGGTGGTGAGAGAAGAAAAAGTGGGGGGGGGGGAGGGGGGACAGAAAGAGAGGATTAAGTTATGAGTCACAACAAAATGAACATATTCAGGCTGTAAATTATCTTGGGGAAATGACGCAATAAATGAAACACAAAATCAAAAGTCTTACATCATCACTGCTTTCGTCTTCTGAGGATGATGATGATGCCTTTTCAGCAGGAGCAGGACCAGATGCCCCATCCTCAGCTTTTTTTCTTCCTTTTTTTCACCTCCTTCCTCCTCATCACTGTCAAGGCCTCGTTGTCTCTGTAAAAATAAACATTTACATGCACCAACATCCATGCATGAACATTTGTGCACACAACCAACACAAACATGACCAGCCTTTAATCTAAATAGTTTGAAATAAAATCAGCAAGTCAACTGGCTAAAATGAAAACCCACTCCCAAACAGTTTTTTTTTTCTATTTCATAACTAAATCCCCAAATCTGTTATAGATGTTGTTAAATAGACAATACAACTGGATTATAATACTTCACACATGTTCCAATTATTCCAGCAAGAGTCATGGCATGACAAGTAGTTACTTCATGTACGAAACTTTTTCAGTTTCAAAGAAAAGTATAATCATATTCAACAGTGGCCTTATTGGACTTGATGCCCTGATAATGTCTCTTACTAAAAAAATAAGACCAAAGGCTTTCAGGAAGCACCCGCCACAGCATGTATTACTTCCTCCTAGCACCTGTTCTGAAAATGTCAATGACCTAATCATTGTCAAAATGACCTCAATGATCAAGCAATGGGAGGCCTTTGTTCCCCAAAGCAAAGAAGAGATGGCAATGTTACCTACAGAACATAGTTCCATTAACTTAGTACTTACTCTCCACTGTCGCTCCCGTTCTTCCTTCTCAGCAGCAGCTTTGAGATCTTCAGGCTGTGTGAACTGACGCCTCTGGCCTTTATGGCTGCGCTTTCCTCCACGTCCTCCTCCTACATAATACACAGAACCAATAAGCAAGGAACAGACTTGCAAAGGGGTTTCCTGGCAGGTGACTTTTAAGATTATTTTCTATCTGCTTTTCATGTAAAACAATAATATGGTAAAAGGTAAAGGTGTCCCATTATCCTATGTGGTCGTAGGGGAGCAAGGCATCAGAGCCCTTAGCTTCTCTAGGGGCCAGCATATTGAGGGTGGAGCCCTTTTCCTCTTTCTCACTGCTTTACCTTCCCTGACCCTAAAGAGAGCAGGTGCCCATTTACAACTGGGTGAACTAAGGCACTGTACTGAAGCCAAGGTGTGCAAACAGTCACCCATCCAAATGGTAACCACACTTGATGCTGCTTAACCTTGGCTGGGGGAAAGCGAGTGCTCTAACCACTGAGCTATCCCGTCCCCTGTATATGAATAGAAAGAAAACATTTCAATTTATTTTAAGTTGTGAAGATTATGAAAAAGAGCAGTATAAAACAACAACAAAACAAGAAGTCTTTCAATTAAGAATCCATGGACAAATGAAGCACAAAGGCACAAAATCAGGAGACACTTCTTTCTGAATTGTTTCTTGGAACAGTTTTTTTGTCCTTGATATTAATTTGTCTTTTTTTAAAACAAAAAACAAAAAAACCTTTTCATCCACTAGAATGGCATGTACTTTATTCAAAACATATGAACTTACTGGATTCAAATAAAAACCTAGCTGTCACATATACATATATCCTCCCCCATAGGGATGCTGGGGTGTGCAAAAATGGCGGCCACAGTGAGTTTCTTTTTAGCAAGACACACAATTCATTTAGTTATTTAGTATTTACACACTTTGCCTATCTATGACATACTAGCCACAAAAATTAAAAATGCACTCTGTGAAAAGAAGAAAACATTTGAAAACAAATATTGATACTTAAGAAATACTAATAATGCTTTTTAATCAGTACAACAGAAGCAGAGTAATAACTAATAAGGAAGTGAAAGGACAGGAAATTTGACAGTTTTTAGCTGTGATACAGCATTTGTTGGGGGCTGCTGCTACCTAGTATGAAGGGCCTACTTGATAGATTTAGGGGCCTACTTGATAGATCTGTATCACTATGTGTGTTATATGATGACATCAGCAAGAATCTATCAAAACTTAACACCAGAAAGAAAATTTATATAAACCTGAATCTATGTGACAAATCAAGCAACATAATCACAATCATGTGACAATGCTAGTATTGCTACTCTTGATTCATTATCAAGCATAAGATTAAGACATAATAATAATATTAATGATGTAAATAGAGAGAGAAAGTGCAATAAAATATTCTGAATTTGATTCAGTCATCAGCCTTGTGAAGTTTACTTAATATTCTAGAAAGTCTCTCTTTATATATATACTATGAATACTGACTAGGGTAGTATAGCAGACCTGTTGCTCTCACATCTCTTGCGATGAAAACATTAGAAAAATTGTAAAATCTATCATTCTTTCCGTTACAGAGAAAGACCTTGACCCACTACAATTAGCATACACTGGTCTAGAAGGAGTATGAAAGATGCCAAACTATTCATTTTGAACAAGTTGTACAGCCATTTAGAGACACCTGGCTCTCATGCCAGAATATTGCTTGCTGACTTTAGCTCAGCTTTCAATACAATGCAGCCTCATGTTCTGGTTAACAAAATACTTACAAATTTTGATGAAGGCAATCAACTTGTTTGTTGGCTGATTGAATTTTTAACTGACAGACCATAACTTACAAATTTTGATGAAGGCAATCAACTTGTTTGTTGGCAGATTGATTTTTTAACTGACAGACCACAGCGTGTTTTTTGCCAACAAAATGTCTTCATTGGTTAGATTTACCTGCACTGGTTCTTCACAGGGCTGTGTCCTCTCGCCACTTCTGTAATTCTATATTACACATTTACAGAGAACAGCAGACGCATTTGAAAATTCCTTTCTGGTAAAATTTGCAAACAACAGTGCTGTGTTGTCTCTCTCTTATCTGGATCAGTTCTAGACCATGGTCCAGCCTTCACAGAGTTTGTACATTGGTGTGATGAGGCCTATTTGGAGCTAAATGTTTCTAAAACTAGAGATCTTTCTATTGATTTCAGTAGATATACTAGATTGCAGCACACTTCTGAGAACAATATTATCCATAATCAAGAAATTGAAAATGTCTCCTCTATACAAGTATCTGGGAACTGTTTAGTGTTTTTGACTAAAGGTTAAACTGGGAAGTAACACTGACGCTATTGACTTGTCAAAAAAGGGCAACATGTGTGTATTTTCTAAGGAAGCTCAACTCTTTTTTTGTTGACAAAAAGATTCTTTCTTTGTTGAATTACAAGTCTTACATAGAGAGTGTTCTAAGTTTTGCTTTCATTTGTTGGTACAATAACCTTAGTATTAAGAACAGGAATGGTCTATAGAGATTTGTGAGAGTCTGCTAAAGAATAATTAGAGAAGAACAAAGATATTTTGAGTCGTTTTGTAATCAGCACTTAAACACAAACCAACAGCCATTTTGGCCGATCCTTCCCACATTTTGTTTTCAGAATTTTAATTGTTGCCTTCAGGCTGCCATTTTCAGTGCCACAACAGCAAGCCAAGTAGAATTTCTTTTGTGCCAGTAACCATTTGAATTCTAAATTCCCAATAGGTGAATAACACTGACTACCCAGTTTTTACACATGGGCTCTGAATAACAGTGAATTACTGGCCTGATTGCCATTGTTATGAGTCTGGCCAATGTGTGTGTGTGTGTGTGTGTGTGTGTGTGTGTGTGTGTGTGTGTGTGTGTGTGTGCGCGGTGCATGTGTGTGTTGTGTGTTGCGCGCGTGCATGTGTGTGTGTGACTATATGTGTGTGCATGTGCGCGCACATGTGTGTGTGTGTGACTGTGGATGTGGTTGTATGTGTATAATCAGATGTAAGCATGTAGATATAATTATATGCACGCGCATTTGAGTGTATGGGTAAGTGGATGGGTGTGGGTATAGATTCATATTCCTGCCTTCATGCAAAAGAGAGAAAATACAAGTTTGTATTTGTATAATTTTCCCCCTTCAACCTCATCATACATGTGTGCATAAATTGACTTGAAGTTCACTCCTTCTGTATTAGTGTGTGCTTGTGTGTTTGTGTTTGTTTGTGTGTGTGTGTGTGTGTGTGTGTGTGTGTGTGTGTGTGTGTGTGTGTGTGTGTGTGTGTGTGTGTGTGTGTTGTGTATGGAGGAGGAAGGTGTTTGTGCACACATGCACATGATATCTTATGAAATCAGGGTTCGCGCTAGGATTTTTTAAAACCGGTACTGCGAGTTGCCATTTCAGAGATATCTTGACCAACTCCCCCAAAAGCAGTCCCCAGAAAATAAAATCTGGTACGTACTGTGAACAAAACTATTCAGTGAGGGGGTGGGGGAGGGGGGGATTGTTTGGCAGCAAAACTAAATCTAAATTGAACGCAAAATCTCTCAGACTTTGACTGCCGTGCTGCTGCCACTCGCTTCTTGGGAATGAAGCTACGCAGGAAATAGGTTTTTTTTTCTAGCGCCTGTGCAACTGTCTGTGTCAGTCTGTTGTTTTGCATGACATCATTCGTGTGACTTGTATTCTTCTTTCTTGTTTCTATGCTTAGCGCTTATCTAGATCTTTCATTCAAGTTAGATTTTGTTTTCGACTCTTCTCTCTCAAAGCAACTCGCAAATTCATAATCATAGACCGTCCACTTTTCGCTTTTCATAAGAGCAGGCCATTGTCACTGATTGTGTGCCGGTGGGAACAGATGGCATTTACAAAACTGCATACACACGAGGGCTGGATGTAAAAAAGCACAGGAGTGCTTATTCCATTATCCTTGATATAAAAAGATTAAAAGAATAAATAAATCTAGGCCCCATTTACTCATTGTGAATGGAAGTCACTGTCATGCCGAGAAGAGCGCGAAGCTCCATTCTTTCACAGTAAAGCTTGCTGTTCTGCATGCTAGGTTAATGAGGCTGGCACCAAAGATGTTCGTTGGAAGGGGTGGGAAGGGGTAGGTGCGTAAGCACAGTACAGGCGCATGATAGACTGTCAGAAAATGTCACTTCAGACGGAAATCTAATCGGTCACAGGCAAACAGAATCGGTACGCGGTACCAGCTGCTTCGAAAATTTTCGGTATTCCCTGTTTACAATCGGTAAAATACCGACAATTACCGGTTATCACAAACCCTGGAAATAAGTATGTCTTCTTTTTGGCTTGATTGATTTTTTGAATTGTTTGTAAGTTTATGCCTTTTCCTAGCCAAAGGTATTATAACATTATATTCATTGGTGTGTGTGTGTGTGTGTGTGTGTGTGTGTGTGTGTGTGTGTGTGTGTGTGTGTGTGTGTGTGTGTGTGTGTGTGCGTGCGTGCGTGCGTGCATAAACTATAAGTTTGTGTTTTTTCTTGTAAATGATCTTAACAACACTGTATTCCTACATTAATCAATGTGAGTGTGAGTGTGAGTGTGTGTGTGTGTGTGTGTGTGTGTGTGTGTGTGACTGTGTGTGTGTGTTCCTACTATCATCACTGCTGACTGTTGTTTTAGTGTTTGTGATATTTTTTTCCATCTCCATTGGTGGAAGACCCCTTTGCAACCTCAGATTTGCAGATGACATTGACCTCATGGGCAGCAGCAAACAAGAACAGCAAATCCTCACAGACAGTCTAACAGATCGAGCGAGCGCATACGGCATGGAGGTCAGTACAGAGAAATTGAAGATCATGGTCAACAGCGCGAGTAATGACAGCACGGAAATAAAGATGAATGGAGAAATATTGGAAGAGGTGAGCCAATTCAAATACTTAGGCTCCATCCTAACAAAAGATGGCACATCAAACAATGAGGTGAAAGCTCGCATTGCAACAGCAACATCTGCTCTAGTCAGACTCTAGAGGATCATCAGAAGCAACAACATCAGCTTCTGCACCAAATACCACCTCTACAAATCCCTCGTGATATCTATCCTCCTATATGGCTGTGAATCATGGACTCTGACAGCAGAGTTAGAGAGAAGAATCCAAGCATTCGAGAACAAGTGCCACAGAAGACTCCTCAAAATATCATACAAAGAACACAAGACCAATAACTATGTGAAAGAAGAAATCAAAAAGCGTGTGGGCCCCCAAGAGCCTTTGCTCTCCACCATAAAGAGGAGAAAGCTGATGTGGTTTGGTCACACCACAAGACACAACACCCTAGCAAAAACCATCTTGCAAGGAACAGTCGAGGGCAAGAGAAGAAGAGGCCGCCAAAAGAAATCATGGGTTGACAACATCAAAGACTGGACTGCCCAACCCCTGCAACGCCTCCTACTAGCCACACAGGATCGTGAAGCATGGAAAAAGATCTCTGTTGCGTCTTCTCTCATGTCCCCCCTACGTCCTTTGGGACATGGGACTGAGTGAGTGAGTGAGTGAGTGTGATATTTTTTAATTGAAGTTACTTGGAGGGCTTGACCCAATATGAAATGTAATCTTGTGTCTTACAAGACGATGATTCGAATGGACAATAAGCTTGTCAGAATGAACAGTGTAATTGCCATTCATGATTCATCATCATAAGATGATTATACTATAGTGTTTTTGACTTGACATAAAACTTAAAGTCTGGTTGAAGCCCGCTTTCTAAGGACTTTTGAGGCCTTTAAAGAGGTGACCACCATCATTAAGGAATTGTTTGTTTATTTTTTAAGGGCCGTGTGAACCCTGAAGGAGAGATAAAGGCTGTCACTGTGTTACTCAACTTGGTAATAGTTACTGTTACACTAGTGTTGGGCAACCCGCAGCTGGAAGAGAACAGGAGCGGCCTTAATTTCTTGGATCATCAATATTACTGCCAACAGTACTAACTGAGTACTACAGTTATGCTGCGAGAATGATAAGTCTCCTTCTTACCTCTAGGCATGATGACTACTTTTGTAAAAGTTGGCTGGCAGATCGTGTCAACGCGTTGTTGCGCTCTTCAACGGAAATGGTTGCGCTCTTCAACGGAAATGTTCCTACCTCAGGGGGAAGTTATTATACATTTATAAGCTCTACAATTTTGTTTAATTTGTTGTTAAAAAATAATTTTAAAACATGAAAACAAACATAGTATATAGCTTTGTGTATCGTTTAGTACAACTATTTTCTACCATTTAAAAAGTAAATAAATCCCTTTCATAAAATACCGAAAGACCCCTTTGGGCAACCGGAAATAGAAAGCCAACGTTGAAGAGTGGTCTATCTTGATTGTTCCTTTAGGCCTACTTATTTACGGGTTATCTAGATATTACATTTTCTAAAAGTAAAAAAACAGACAGGAAAGAGATCATGCCGAAAGTGAGACGAAGCAGGAAGCCTCCACCGGATGGATGGGAACTAATTGAACCAACAATAGACGAGCTTGATCAGAAAATGCGTGAAGGTGAGTTGACCAAGTTTACTGTAGGCTAATTCGATACGAAAATCTCATGGGATGGATGCAATTCTCTGTCGTCGTATTGACGTTGTTCAAACTGTGAATGACGTACTTGCTAAACTGTTCACAATGTCACACGTAGTTTTTTTATGAGATAAGAAAACTAATCAAGAAATGAATTTGTAAGTTAAGAGATGCATGTAGTGTGAGTGCCATAAATTTAGTTGCTAATTAATGATTGAACATATTTTTACTTTTTTTAATTTGTAGTTTTACTTACTTTGCCAAGAGCAGTACAAATATTCAGGGCATGTTATGATATATAATTTAAAAATAACAGTATGCTATGGGTGTGAATAACCCACACCCCATGAACAAAAAAGGCATATTTTATTCTTTATCACAAGAATGTTTTGATGCTGCTTCCTTGAAATTTCATGACTTTAGTGTGTCAATATATTATTGAATAACTAAGCCTCTGTCCAACACATGCACAGATTAAACAAATAAAAATAAAAATAAGATAAATAAAATGAAATTATTTGAAAAGCATTCCAGTATGTCCTGGTTGTGAGCATACCCACGCTGTTGTAAATGAGGCCATGCTTGTAAATTACAAAGATGCCACTGTCCCCGTGATGCTCTGTGTATATGAATATGTATGGCATGGTTGCTTGGAAATCAGCCCTTGTTATGAGAATCTGTGTTGCCTGTTAAGTCAGTCATCTCTGATACTTTTTTTACTTTTCCGAGATTAAAGTAGTAAACCAAGTGTGTGTGGGTGTGTTGTGTTTTAAGATGAGTCCTAAAATGATTACTCTGAATAGTTAATTACTGATGCTACTCGTTTTTAGGATTTTCATCCTTGAAATTAACTTGCAAACTTAGTCTATCCTCAGTATTCTGGGTATTAAATAGTACTAGAATTTATATCATGTAAAATAAAAAAAATATTATACACACAAAAATTAATAGACCAAAAGTGTATACTTCTTTTGATTGAGGCCAGCTTGTAAAGTTTGTTTAGAGTCATAAATTGATAAAATAGTATATATATTATAACATAACTCTTAATTGATAAGCCATGGACAAATGCTACATGATGTATTCAGTATACTTTATTAAGCTTAATCATGTGCATCTCATTATTTTTTTTAATTTTGCAGTAAAGTAATGATGCCTACTTATTATTTTACTTTTTCAGTTGTCACTAAACTATGTTACTTTTTTTCTTTGTTAGTGCATTTTATTCATAAGACAAGAGATACTGCAGACTTAATTTACTTGTTCAGTTGTGTTTGAACAATTGTCATTTTTTTTCTTCAGCTGAGACTGAACCACATGAAGGCAAACGTAAGGTAGAAGCTTTGTGGCCCATCTTCCGTCTGCATCATCAGAAGTCACGGTATATCTTTGACCTGTTCTATCGACGCAAGGCTATCAGCAGAGGTAAGTAGTTGCATCATGTGATGACCAAGCATCAGATATAACTCCCCCCCCCCCCCACCAAATACAATTGTAGTGTTGATTATTTTGCTCTTAATTTTTGTAATGCTATTAAACATTGAGATGAGCATTTCAAACATCAAGATGAGCATTTTTCATTTCATTCTCATTCCTGGTATTGTATTGGACTGGATTTGTTGTACTGTATTGTATCAATTAGGTAAAGAAATTAGATTCTCAACAGATGAAGGGGGGGGGGGGGGGAAGGGCTTGAAATTTGGGCAGTTTGTTTCAAGGTTAGTATGTTAAATTACAAAAACTCTGTACACGGTTATACAGGGTTCGCGCTAGGATTTTTAAAAACCGGTACTGCGAGTTGCCATTTCAGAGATATCTTGACCAACTCCCCCAAAATCGGTCCCCAGAAAATAAAATCTGGTATGTACTGTGAACAAAATGAAACTATTCAGTGAGGGGGTGGCGGAGGGGGGAATTGTTCGGCAGCAAAACTAAATCTAAATTGAACGCAAATCTCTCAGACTTTGACTGCCATGCTGCTGCCACTCGCTTCTTGGGCACGAAGCCACGCAGGAAATAGGATTTTTTTTCTAGCGCCTTTGTCACTGTCTGTATCAGTCTGTTGTTTTGCATGGCATCATTCATGAGACTTATATTCTTCTTTCATGTTTCTATGCTTAGCGCTCATCTAGATCTTTTGTTCAATTTAGATTTAGTTTTCGACTCTTCTCTCT
Organism: Stramonita haemastoma; assembly: GCA_030674155.1. NCBI lineage: Eukaryota > Metazoa > Mollusca > Gastropoda > Neogastropoda > Muricidae > Stramonita > Stramonita haemastoma. Next base: position 33,300,267 of record CM060316.1, read on the forward strand.
CAAAGCAACGCGCAAATTCATAGTCAAAGACCCTCCGCTTTTCGCTTTTCGTAAGAGCAGGCCATCGTGTGCCGGTGGGAACAGATGACATTTACAAAACTGCATACACATGGGGACTGGATGTAAAAAAGCACAGGAGTGCTTATTCCATTATCCTCAATATAAAAGATGAAAAGAATAAAGAATAGATAAATCGAGGCCCCATTTACTCATTGTGAATGGAAGTTACTGTCATGTCCAAGAAGAGCGCGAAGCTCTATTCTTTCACAGTAAAGCTTGCTGTTCTGTGTGCTAGGCTAATGAGGCTGGCGCCAAAGATGTTCGTCGAAAGGGGTGGTAGGAAGGGGTAGGTGTGTAAGCACAGTACAGGCGCATGACTGACTGTCAGAAAATGTCACTTCAGACTTTTTTTTTTGAGACGGAAATCTAATCGGTCACAGGCAAACAGAATCGGTACGCGGTACCGGCTGCTTCGAAAATTTTCGGTATTCCCTGTTTACAATCGGTAAAATACCGACAATTACCGGTTATCGCGAACCCTGTTATATATATTTAAATTTTTTTCATTTAATTTTTTTTTTTACAGAATAAATTCCTTGCATGCATGTGCATATATGATGGGTATCTTAATTGTTTTTGTATGAGAATGGCCTTTTTTAAAATGAAATTTTACCAGAGGTAACTTTTATTGCCGCAGTTTCTTACAAGTACAAAATGCATGTTACATACTGTATATATATCATGGGGCTTAAGAACCACATTATATGCATGTGATATTTTTCATAAGATTCAAAATTACAGAAGAATGTCAGGAAATATAGAAGTCTGCAACTGAATCTGAAGATGTGAATCCTGGTGAGTTTCCCTAGTTATTCAGCTCACATCTACCCCATCTTTTCAGTCAGATGGGAAATCATGAACACCACTTTTTATTAATATTTTTTCAACTTTTTTTCTTTCAATCCCTGTTCAAACTGGCGAGGGGATAAATTAGCCTGATGGTTAGAGCTTCATGCTTGTGATCAGACAATCCATGTTCAAGCTACTACCAAGACGCCTTTTCAAGGGGACTTTTTTCCTGGAGTTGACATCAGTGCCAACTCTACTCCCCCAATAGTCCTTCACATGAGACTGTAAACCAAGGTCCCATGTGGGAATGCCCACAGAACATCTTGCATGCATTTTGAACAAGCTGTAGTCAGAACCAAGTATGTTTTAAAGTAACCAAAATGCAGAGACTGCTTTATTCTGTTATCACAGATATTAATTTTAAATATCTTTTTTTCATATTACTAATGTTGATAATCTTACTGATTTCCCCATTTGATTTGTTTCTGTGGGAAGTGTCTCTTCATGTGTTTGACTCCCTCTGGTTTTTTTTGTTGTTGTTGGAAAGGCTTTTAACCTGTTAGTCACTCTCTATATAGAATGTGGAACATGGCAGACCTGTAGTGTACTTTGAACACTTTCTTATCTCACAGAACTGTACGAGTACTGCCTGAAGGAGAACATTGCAGACAAGAACCTGATTGCAAAGTGGAAGAAGCAGGGCTATGAAAACTTATGCTGCCTTCGTTGCATCCAGACCCGGGATACCAACTTTAGCACAAACTGCATTTGCAGAGTACCAAAAGCAAAGTTGGAGACAGTGAGTACATAACATTTTTGCTTCTATTCTTTAACAAATTTAACTTAAATAAAACTTCAAAAAAATTGTAGATAGATAAATAATTATAAATATCTATAAATAATGCCTGGCTCACATTTGTGCCTGTGCTTAATCACGCACACACACTTGTGTGCTTGCTGCTGTCAAACTATTCACATGTGATAAATATGTATTTAAGTTGAGGAAACATTTAGAAATCAGACAGAATGTGTCATTCAGTTTGTGCATAGACTGAGAAATCTGACAAAGAGTATACGGTAAAACTAGGTATGTACTTATCCAAACTATGTTTAAAAAAAAAAAAAATAAATAAAAGTCTAAACAGGAAAATTTAGAAACACTAAGTTTGTGGGGAATTTTTTTCTTCATTTATGCACTTCTTATTCGTGTCTAGATTCAGTTTCAAGTATAATGTTCAATAGTTTGGTTTTATGTTTGGACTCTTGATGACTTAGTGTAGAGTAAGTTTTCAAAGTTTGGGTAACTGTTTAGATTCGTAAATGATAACAAGATAAATGTGTTTGTTTCAGGGCAAGATTGTGGAATGCATTCACTGTGGCTGCAGAGGCTGTTCTGGATGAGTGGGGTCTTTTAAAGTTTTCTGTTTTCTTCTGTTCTTCAAGTGGTGACTTTCATAGTAAACTTGCTTCAGCTAGAATAATCTTTCTTCTGAATCATTTTGTTTCAGGGTTTTGAATCATTTTTTGAAATTTACTTGAATTGATTTTTTTTGTAAAGAACCCAGTCATCTGAGTACTGTGTAAAGTAGCAATAGTTATAACTAGAAAAACTGAGTAAACTGAGAAGTGTGACTTTTGTGATATATGTAAACCAACCATAATCAGCTGAACACAAAGTTGAAGAGTGTCAGTCAGTCTGCAAAGACTACTCAGTAATGAGAGCCTCCAATATACAGCTCATAGAGCATAAATTTATTCACAGAAAGTATTTTATGGTGAATTTTGTTGCTATGTGGAGTGAATAGATATACACACACTGTGGTTGCCTACATCAGATTAATCCTTTCCTTTGGTATGCTCATCATTTTAAAGCACTTTGGTTATGGTCATCCCTTGGAGACGAAATATGTGTTAGAAGATTTTTTTGTTGTTTCAGTTAAGAATATAGATTAATTAAATCCTAGAATATATCAAGTCTAATTTTAAAACTTAAGGCAACCAAAATTGTTCAGAACCATGGTAAAGATTATAGTCTCCAATCTGTGACATGCTAGTCTCCCGTGGGGATGCCGGGGGCTCTTTCAGTATGCATAGCATCCTCACCTTCTGGAAATTCTGTGCTAGACATTTCCACTTTTCTATCTCTCTCTTTGTTTCTGTCTTTTTCCTCATCTTTCTATAATTTCTTGTGCTTATTTTCTGCTCTCCCAGTTGACTCTACCTTTTTTCAAGCAACTCTTTCAAACAATTTTATGTTTTCATTATATAACACTGCCTGTGTTTTTTTGTTCTGGCGACCAGGTAGTGAGACTTAAGACACTGGGATGGCACAGGGTGCCCATTCTGCAGTGGTATTTGCCCATATGGCACTTTTTATGTATATTTTTTAACTTTAACATGTTTATCCTTTTTAACATTTTTTTTGTAATCTGGGGATGATAAATGCGAAATGGCTGGCGTCCTCAGCACAGCCTGGTTTATTTGCCTTAAGGAATGAAATAGTTCAAGTATTGTGTCATTTAATGTTGTTTTTGCAGATGCATGGTGTTAGAAAATTTGAAAGTATTAGGAAGTGTTGGTTTTGAACCTGAAGTTGAAAGCTACCGAGCCACTGAAACTAAACGAGGTGACAGCCCTGATATGGCTTTTGAGGTCGATAGGGCTGTAAACAATATTATGGTATGGTATGCTACATGCTTGTGGACAGTTGTTCTTGTTCATTTACTTTGTATTTGAATGCTGTAATGTGTGGAATTTCCTGACAGATTCTGTAAACAAAAAAACCCCGAAAGACAGAAAGATAGGTACAAAGACGGCAGTATTTGGAATTGGGCTGTTGTAATGTAAATTGGTATGGTTTGATTTCATCAGGTCTTTTCTGCAACAAAATGCATGAAACTTCTGGATAGCTATTACCCTAATGCTCTCTGTACCATTTTTAGTTTAACCACCACTTCCCATAGAAAAAAAAAAGATGGAGCAAAGCCTGCCACATGTTTAATACAGAGACTTTTGATAGTTTGGTTGGCATGCATTCCGATGGGTTTTTTTTAGCTGTGAAAATATTACTGTAGTGCATACTCTGTGTTTTGCTCACTACAATCCGCTTCACAAGATGCAGTGATTTTTTTGTTTGTTTGCTGTACATTCATAGATGTTTAATGCAGATAAACTGTGTGTCCAGAAACACTGAATCTGAAGAGTGGACTGAAAAATGTTTCATTTGTATCATGTTCAAAAGTTATTTGATATTACATTTCAGCCATTCTCGTAAATAAAGAAAAGATGGCCAAACATTTTGTTGTGTCTTGATGTTTTATACTGTGAGCATACATACATTTGGTCAGACTGAGAAAAACTATAGGTGATTATTTACACTTTGTAAATCTGTTCTTTCAGAAGTGTTTATCAGAGACCATTTACCTCCAAGCACTCCATTTACAAAAACGGGATACTTAAGTGGTCAAGGCACTCGCTTTTCCAAAGCCAGTGTTAAGCAGTATTTAGAGTGGTTACCAAGTGGATGGGTGATTGTTTGCACAGTACAGTTTACTTCAGTACAGTCCCCCAGCTGTAAATGGGTACCTGTCCTCTTTAGGGTCAGGGAAGGTAAAGCAGCGAAGGAGAGGAAATGGGCACCACCCTCAATACGCTGGCCCATAGAGAAGCTGAGGTCTCTGATGCCTTGCTCCCCTACGACCACATAGGTTATGGAACACCTTTACCTTTACCCCATTTAAATTCTGCTTTAGCCACCTGGGACCAGTGATAATAGCAGAAGACCATCAGCTGGGATATTTGAACCCCATCAGAGGCTGGCTATGGAATTTTGAGGGTCGTGGGGGCTGATCTGAAGTAAATTGTTTGTAAGTAGTGCAGTAGCTATATGTCAGGCCTGGCCGATACAGAAATGATATTAGATTAAAAAAAAGAAAAGAAACAAAAGATGTACATCACTCTCAAATAGTTTCAAAACCAAAGCAGATCTTTTGTCTGTAGGCTCCTCATCAGATGTGCAAGTAAATGTGCTGCTGTTAAATGTTGTTCTTGGTTTTATAGTTTTTACATTTGTCTTTACTCAGCTTCAAGATTTGCATGACTGTACTTGATCTTATCACAGTGACCTTGTTAGATGTCATGATCTTTGTTTTGCTGATGCTCTCAGAATTTATTTCAAAATTAGTCACTTCTTTTCCAGTTTGAAGGCTTTGGCCTGGAATCGGCTTTCTGTCACTCTAAATCAATACAGTTTTTAAAAAAAACATGGTAAGGCTGCTTTAAAAATGGTTATATTGATTGATTAATGACCTTACAGCTGAAAAATGAGATGTTCTGAGTGGTAGTCTAATTGGTTAATCTTTTTTCTTTTTTCTAATTGGTTAATATGATGTACACTGTGTGACTGTAAGGTATGCATATATACATCTTTTGACACAAACACAATTGGTAAAATAATGCTTTATTTCATGCGCACTCACCAAGAAAAATACATTTCATATCAACATAACACACTTACATTCCCAAGATTCAGCAAACTTGGACACTTTCAAATCATTTACATCACAAATGGGTGGTAGCCATTCTCCAGATACCAAAAAGTACAAGAATTCAAAAACACCTTTAGGTTGAATGCTTTTGTGGATTCTTACTGGTATTTACATAATGATCAAATTCATTTTAGAGAGTGCAAGGATACTACAGTAACGTGAAATATGGGTTACCTGATCCTTTTAATGCACACAACCCCCAAAAAAATCCCCACACAAACCTCATACAATTTTTCTGAAATCTTTTGATCATTCATGACAAGAGACTCAAGCTGGAAGCCCCATCTCAGCATTAGGATTTGGTTTAATGTTTGTTTTGATAATTTTCAGTCAGGTGAAAACAGGAAGTGAAACTGTAAGAGTCATTCTTACAGGGATTCTGTTTGCAAAGCTTGCTGCTTTTAGAAAACAAAACTTGCAGTCATCGTTTAGATGACTTGGTTTCATATTCTGCTTCAAGCAGGCTGAAAAGACTTTGAGGGAGACTTGACGACTGATGGGAATGATCATAAGACTGCTGGAGTGTTTAAAAAAAAAAGTTTCTTCGAAAAAATCACTTTTCGTACTGCACAGCATTTTACTGACAATCTGGTCCCAGAGTTGAAAGCAGAGCGGTATGCTAACAAAGGTCTTGCTCTTCTTTCTAATCTCTGCTGTAGCTACTGGATAAACTAAATATTCATTGGTAAAAAAAGCTGAGTAATGGCCAAAAAAAAAAAAATGACCGTCAAATTTGTTTTCCCACATACACTCACAAAAAATAATGTTGATTCTAGGGTGTGCCTTTGTGTGATTCCCGCATTTTTTTCAACATTGCTGCAAAATAATGTGACAGTGCACCCTAATGGACGCAAGAAAAACATGGACCATGCATATTAAATTGTTCAAATATTATTTGAACAAACAGTGGGCCATTGCAACTGCCATTTTTATCATCTCTAAAATAGAGCACTGCCTGCATCGGTCATTAGTTGACACCCAAGGGACAGCAAGATTTACTGACTGGCACCTACAGTCGTCACAGTGAAGCCTGCTGGTCCTACTTCGTTATCCTATTCATTAACATAATTTTCCAAGAAGCTTTGCACTCCTGAAACTAGTGACGTCATTGTGACACAAATCGTTAAGGAGATCTACATATAGCAGAAGAAGCTGCGTCCCAGCAGGGTTCAGAGCTGGTAGACCAAAGAGGGTTTTTATGATGGTTTTCCAGATCTGGCTAGAAGTGGCCCTTGCTTGAGAACAATGATAGTGGCATGCCATTGGCTATTGTTCCTGTATCAAAAATGGAAAGATAGAGAACAGCATTTGGAGCATCAGGCAAAAAGTATTGGTGATCACCAGGAGGCTGCACAAGATGAAACTAACATCAGTTAGAAGACTCTCTCTCTCTCTCTCTCTCTACCATCTGGGGAGAAAAACAAGACTGATATTGGCTGTCACCTCTCTTCTCATCTAGAATCTAGATCTCTTTCTCTTCAGCTCTGGAAGTGGAAATACAAAATTGACTTTGACACCTCTTTCTCTCTCTCTCTCAAATAGGATGATAAAACGAGTCTTTGATATTGGATTTCACCTCTTTAAGTCTTCTAATCTAGATCTACATCTAGTTCTCCTCTCTCTCTCTCTCTCTAACCCTGAAAGTGGAAATACAAAAATGTCTGCAGAACTAAGCATGTTTACACCAGGTAAAGGACAGAAACATTCAAAACTGGTCATTAGTTACTCTGTTTATTATTGTGGAAAAAGGAGGAGGAGAACAAGTGCAGATAACCAGTAACAATCTCTATTCAAACTAAGTAAACAATGAACTCTTCAAGTGAGGTTTTTTTTTCTTTGACATCAAACGCTCCGACAGCATGAATTTGTTATAGAGTTTTGATTTTGATTTTGCTTTATTTTAAGTTACACACGGTGGCATCACTGTATGTGGAATATTTCGTGTATGAAACATTATATCGGCCTAAAACAAATCCACTAAGCACATGACGAATTGCAAAACCGAATGCGCATAAAGCTTCAAATGCATACAGCAGGACATGTTGAGTTTCCACATGTGTATAGTATACACTCAAAGGGGATGAAGGCTCTGGAAGTTATTGACCAAAGTTAATGTGAGAGATGGAAAAAAAACCCAAAAAACTCTTAACCCAACGGCATTCCTGATTTGGAACCAGTGACCTAAAAGGTCTCAGAATTGTAAGAACTCTTGATCACTTCATCTCTTCAACCACCTCACCTATATGAAAAAGCATTTTCTTGATGCCCTGGGCAACTGAGGTAGCATATCTGCCAAGATCAGTATTTGTCTGGATAGGTTAACGGTTAGTGTGAGCATGAACATACAGGTGGTATAGCTTACAGTTACAGCAGTAGCCACAACTCTGCATATATATCTTTTTTACCTGGGTTGTCACATCATGAAAGCAACACTCTAACCACAAGGCTATCCCGCCCCCAAACATGACAATTGAGTAGAAACATCCTTGAAATATTGTGTCATATACTTCACTGAATGTCTGGTGGTAGTTGTATTTCTTAAAAAATCAACCCACTCCCCCTTTCCTCTTGCCACAAGCACACAAGTCTGATAAAACGTCAATGAATACATTCAGCTGCATTCACATAATGCATGCGCATGCACACACACACACACACGCACACACTAATTAGAACACAAGCATTCATGAGCTTGATCATGCTAACCCCATATCATAGGCTAAACTAATGACATCCTATTAAAGTAAAGCCCCCGTTTTTCAAAATTTAACAATGCCAATTTATCTGCCATCTCTGTGTAAATTCTAGCTCTGTGCATTGTATCCAGTCACCAATCCCATCTATATGTCAATTCTAACACTTTGCGCACAGTCACCAACTCATGACTAGTTCAGTCAGGGATCTGTACCACTTGACGGGGGCAAGACAAGTAATGGACTCGGAAACACCCACTTCACCACTGCCTAGAGAGCCCCTTGCAGTCTCTGTCATTGCTCTGACACATATAATGGCTAGGACAAATATTTTCATATACACCATATACTCATTTAAATTCATTCTGCATATAATAAATCTTTTCATGCATACTTGAATCTTTAACTCTGTACAATAATATTTATAGACATACAATCTTTTCAGTTACTATTCTTCATTGTCAGTGTCTCATCATGCACTGTGGTACATCTGAGTGTGTGTGTGTGTGTACGCGCGCATGTGTGTGTGCCTGCTTGCATGTTTGCCCATATGTGTGCATGGGTGGGTAGCTGTATGTGTGTTGTGTAAGAAGAGACAATTGCTAGAAACACATACATCATTCAAAACACAAATTTGTATACACCAGGCAGTTTAACCTTGCAGTTCAGCTATTTGCACATACTTTAAAAAGTATAGAGGGGGGGGGGAGAGACAGCCTGGTGGTTACATGGTTGAAAAGAAGATTTTCCCCCCGGAGTCAACATCAATACCAACTCCATTCCCCTGAAACTTTGTTGGACGAGACTACAATTATACCCAGGTCCTGTGTAGAACACACACTGAAAACCTATACACCTATCGGAAGAGTTGGTCATTGGCATCACATGCCGGTAGGAATGGATGACAATTTTTTTAAAAATGTATGTATACCGATGTCAAGTTTACTCATCATTCCAAAAGTAGACATGCGGTGACCTTAGTGGTGGGCAGTCACATATGCCAAATTTTGCCACAGGTAAACTTTGTAGCAGTAACCAAGGAACACAGGGCAAAAAAGGTATACAGAATGTCATCAAGGGGAATCTCTCCCAAGATATATTTATGAATCAACATCTTTTGATTTGAAAAACTTAACAACAAATCAAAGCAGCCTTCAGAGCTCTTTAACTACACCACAGAAAAAATGAATAAAAATCATTTCACAGTTTTCTGTTATCAAAACTATAGGTACATACACAGGCACTTTTCGCATGATCAATCACATCTTAACTTTTAAAAAAAAGTTTTTTATACTTCAAGAGATGTATTTCGTCTGTGTTAGCAGGCACTTTTTCTCACCATACTTGTAAGGCATACTTTATTTCTAGAACAGTTGTAGACAGAAGGAAGGAACAAGCAAACAAAACAAACATCATTGCATGAACTAGGAGTGATAGTGAAAGACGAAACACACAATGCATTTTGAAAGACACACCACAACAAAGCTGACAGATTGAGATCAAGGAAAGTCACTAATAAGTTAATGTAAAGACTCCTGTGAAACATTCCACAGATCAGAAACTTGTGTAGACTAAGGGAGACTCTAGAACAGTTTCAACTGATCCATTCCATCAGAAATTGTTAGATGTGTTTTACTGTTTTGGTTTTATCGATTTCATGGAAGCACCAGAATCCATTGCCGCTGTACCCACATAATTGAGGCTCATGAGCCTCAGAGTCATATTACTATACATTACAGTCACCAAACAAAGAGAAACTGTCTGAGGGAAGTCCACAGCTGTTCTGTGTGTTCATTGATTCAACAGTCAGGATCTGTAAATTCTCATCCACGTCATTAAAGAGTAAACCACCACAAGTCCACCACTTCACTCGACTCCAATCTTCCAGTGTTCTTGAGCAAAACGCAGAGCAAAGTAAAACGACGGTGAAACAGTCTCTCTTGGCTCGTCACCCGCATCTTTCAGGCAGCGGGCTCGCCAGTCCAGCGTGACCTCTTTGTTGTCCACCTGCACACTGACCCTGACCTTGCCATTGGGAAGCAGTTCTGTCTGAAAGGTCAGCGTTGTGCCCTTTTTGATTGAGGGTAGTTTGGTTTTCATTTCTTTGCCATCCACGAACACTTCTCCTGCAACACATGATGGGCGTCATGTTCACAACACAGTGGTAATTCATTCAAAGTATGAAAAATGTAGCCCTTGGAACATAGTTACCTTTCTTATTAAAATTAAACGGACTGATCCCGTCATGACTTCTTCCCTCACTTCTATGAGGAGTCACTGAGGCACACTACACCGAAACTTCCATGCAATGTTTCAAAAAGTTGAACCTGGTGCAGCCCATTCCTATTTAGGTCAGATTTCTTTAGTGTAGTTCTTAACAGACTGCATGCTGAGTGTGTTGTGCTATGATTTACAGACTGCATGCAGTGTATGTTGTGCTACCAGTTACAGACTGCATGCAGTGTATGTTGTGCTACCAGTTACAGACTGCATGCTAAGTGTGTTGTGCTATGATTTATAGACTGCATGCAGTGTATGTTGTGCTACCAGTTACAGACTGCATGCTGAGTGTGTTGTGCTATGATTTACAGACTGCATGCAGTGTATGTTGTGCTACCAGTTACAGACTGCATGCTGAGTGTGTTGTGCTATGATTTACAGACTGCATGCAGTGTATGTTGTGCTATGATTTACAGACTGCATGCTAAGTATGTAGAGCTCTCTGACCATAATCAGACAGCATTTAACCAACTCTTCCATGAAAAGAGGATGGGTTTTAATGGACACAAGGCACTATGAGTGAGTTTGCATAAGGGGCTTTGGTTTTTGGTCTCATCCAAGGACAGAGTAGGAGCTGGAATAAGGAATTAAGTCAATGAGATTTCTTGAAATCCTCTTACATCAACTGTCCAGCAATGGGTAGAACTCTAGGTAAGTATACATGTAACCATTACTAAAAAAAAAAGATCATATGTAAAATACCTACCGTAGGTGTTCACGAAAATTGCACCTGCCCTATTGCACGAGTCGCTCTCCTCCTGGTCACACACAATGGCCAGTCCATCGCCAGGGGAAACATCTGCAGAGTCCAGGAAACGCATGATAAGTGTGTCCCCTGCTGTGTAGCTGCTGCTGGCCGAATACAGAACGCATGTTAATCCTTCCCCTGTCCGAGTGGCAGTTCTGTCTTCATTGCTGAGACTGTAGGCCTCTCCTCCATCTCCCCATTCTGCAACAAGTTCCAAACCATATCCCTTTCTTTGAAAAAAAACAACAAATCAAAATATTTCCAACACTGTTAATTCAAACGAAAAATCTGCTGCAAAACGTGTTTTTCGTACCAGCAACAATGAATAATCCTTTCACCAGTAACCAGCTGTTTCTGAATGTATCTGAAGCCAGCTTGTATTGGAAACTGAAAGCTTGCACCAAGATGTGAACCAGGAATGTAACTATACTAAAAATCAACTAAAAAGGGCTGCACTGAAACAGCAGATATTTTCAGTTATCTTTTTTTTTTTTTTTTTAAGATACTAGGCAGTCAGATTTTTTGCTTATCCTTCATGGGAAAGGCTTGTGACAGAACCACAGCTGGTAGGATCTCTTTTCTTTTCTTGAGACATGTCAGACTTCTCTGTTGTTGGCTGTACAAAAATACTCCCAAACATGCATGAACAACAAACAAGCTTGGTGGTCATCTGGCTAGTTTACAGAGGACAAAATAGTTGTTACTACAGTATGTCTTGTCACCATCTTTTCTCAAGAAGGATCTAAGATAAGTAGAAAGAATAAAATACACAAACCACTTCCAAGTAATGGGAATATGTTGCTTTTCACAATAACCTTCACATACTGTGAAATCATTTACATTGTTATATATGAATTTATGTACCTTGCTTTGATAATGACTTAACAGAATCTGTGGTATTGTGGCTCTGATTTTTTTTATAAATTCTTTTTTTTTTTGTGCTTTATTGCTCTCTCTCTCTCCTCTCTCTCTCTCTCTCTCTCTCTCTCTCTCTCTCTCTCTCTCTCCCCGTAAAATCCCTAGCATAAGCCCACCATCTAGCAAACGCCCACCCCCCACTTTGGGCCAAAAGTTGTGCACAGGGGTAGCTACCTAGCAAACGCCCACCCTGCTTTTTTCAAAGAGACTATGCTCACTTTCACTGGAATTTGTGCAGACTGTTCTAAAAGTCATCTTTTCCCCCTTCTTTACCTTTTCGTGTTTCTTTCCTTTTTTCTTATTCTTTGTCCCCTCTCCTCACTCCCACCCATCCCCAACAAAGTGACTTAAAATTACGACATGCTTTTTCCACTGACGTCTTTTGTCTGTCAGTGATGTACCCGTACTTTGACAACGCTTCCTGATGTCCGGAAGTTGGTTCTTGAATCTCTGTGCCATTTTTGCAAAATGCCGAAGCGACAGTCTTACACTGTAACTTTCAAATTGGAAGCCCTCCAGTATCTGGATAACGAAGCAGGTGGGAATGTTTCGGAGTGTGCCCGTGAATTTTCTGTGGATAGGAAGAGGATCAGGGAATTGAGTGAAAACAGAGATAGACTTGAACAGCAGTACGGAAAAGACAAACAAAAACGGAAACTGTCGAAAGGACCAGCAGTTAGATCTGAACATGTCGACCAAGGTGTGCTGCATTATCTGGAAGATGAAAGATCTGAAGGCAGGGTATTGCGAAACAAGGACCTACAACGGAAAGCGATGGAACTCGTTGGCCTTCTTTGCCTCAAAGTCCCTTTTTTTCTATTTTCCTTCAAATCTACTCACATGACCTAACTTACATGCTTTCGGGGTTTGTATTGACTCAATTACACGGTTGAGCACAAAAATTATTTTGTGCAAAGGGGTCTATCCCTAGCATACGCCCACCCCCCAATTTTGCCCTAAATCAGTGCACAGGGGGGGTGGGCGTATGCTAGGGATTTTACGGTATATATATATATATATATATATATATATATATATATATATATATATATATATTAAACAATAAATGTGAGAAATCTCAACATATAACTCTCTTCTAATTTGTTGTGTCTTCAGGTCTATTTGATGTGCAATTATTTTCACTGAAATGTTGGTCTTAAAAATTTCAATGAAACACTCCTGCACAAACTCAATAGTCAAAATCAGGTACAAAATGGCACTCGGCAAGAGGATTAAAAAAAAAAAAAAAAAAAGCATGACAGCATACTAGAAGCCTAACTCAGAGAAAAATGTGAAGCCAAGTCTTACGATGGTGTGGAATGGTGGTTGAAGCCACCTGGGGCAGGCTCCATGAGCTCCAAGGGGCACACTTGTCACAACGACCGCGGACACGAAACGAGTAGGGAGCACCAGTGCGTAGATTTTTGACAGTGAAATTGGTAGAGGGGCCTTCGTAGACAGTGTGGAAGAGTAACTTGGCATCTTCCTTGCTATCTGCCTTGGCTTTTCCACAGGCATACTGCAGCATGAACTCACTGAAGTCACAGTCCTCCTCCACCTGTAGACACACCACCATCTTGCTTTAGTTATGATGAGCATTATGTTTTATATCTTTTACTACAAAGGACGGTGGCAGAATAATTAAGACGTTCACCCACCTAACAAGTAAACCATGAGGATCTAGGTTCGATTCCCAGCCTTGCCCTTTCTTCCCAGTTTGATGAGATAATCGAACTGAATGTCAAAGTCCTTGCAATAAGGCTATAAACCAAGGCCCTGTGTGTGAATGCAGGCAGAGCATCTTGCACACACATTAAAAACCTATTCCGCCTTTCCGAAGAGTAGGCCTTTTTAGACCAGTAGGAACAGATGACATTTAAAATTTTTTTTAAAAAGCACACACAAAGGGGTTGTGTTTAGACACCATCCCCAAACATAGCAACAATTGAGGCAGGTGAACATATTCTCTACAATTTTTTTTTTTTTAAAACAAAAGTAAACAAGCAAAAGAATAAAATCTCCACCAGGAACATAAAAATAGTCTCCAATGCACATGTTAAGATCTCTATCACCTCTCCCCACTGAACAGTTAATCCTGCAACTTTCACAACCCATACTCAGACCAGCCTTACCTCTCCCCAGTAGACTGTGACACCCCCAGGCTTCTCATCAGTCTGTATGATCTGTACAGGGGGCTGTTTGAGAACTCGCGCCTCCTGCTCTATCAAGGTGGTCAGCTGCTCCTGGAGGTTAGCGCAGGTCTCCACTGTGAAGAAAGCCACCTCTGATGGGCTGGGCAACTCCGGGAAACTTCCAGACATAACAACCCTCGTAAGAACATGTAGATATTGGCTGTCTCAGTGTCTGAGGTAGTGCATATGTAAACAACAGAAAAATACTTTCTAGCAGACATCTAGACACACACAGGATTTCCATATAAACTATAATGTAGATATATATGACCCTCCACCACATGAGTTGTATTGCACCTGAGGTCCATTTTAAACTGTTAACATGTTATCAATCTGCGAGAAAATTTTCTTCAAAAGCTATTCAATTAAAAAAAAAAAAAAAGAGGAAAGATTGAAAACCAGACAATACTATGAAAACTTATTACAAACTGAAATGCTTGACTTCAGAAAGTGACAAAAAGAGAAATAGACAAATTCGGCATGAGATTGTAAACCAAAGTTCTGTGTGTGAATGCATGCAGCACATCTTGCACACACATTAAAACCGGTTCTGCCTTTTAGAAGAGTAGTTCATTGTATGCTAGTAAGAGCAGCTGACAAAATCTAAACTGGTGTGTTTAGACACCATCCTCAGAGTCTGATGAGCAAAAACTGTCACATATGCAAAATCACAGCATTGATAAACCTACGAGCTCTGAGGAACAAAAACTTAAATATACCAAATATACTTGTCTTATATACATATAAGACATATGTTTAAACATCAGGAAGACATAAGACACCACACATACAAAGAAAAAAAGCCCCAAACTGTCCACAACACCAAACTATCTGTACCTTGCCAAGCATTCTGTAAGCGGATTCTCTTTAAACTGCAGGATCTTTTCAACATTCTTCTCGGGATCTGAAGTCAGAATTGTGCCACCTGAAAATATCACACACACACACACACACACACACACACACACACACACACACACACACACACACACACACACACACACACAATATGATAAGCCAGCTGATCTGATTTTATTTTTCAAGTTATCAATCTGTTATGCTTTCCCCCCTATAGGAAGAATAATTTAGTTGCAAACTGTGTCATCATTCAATGAAAGCTAAAATTAGTGAGACTGTGGACTAGCATGATATTTGCTTAATGGTTGTTTTGCATACGTGTGTGTGTGTGTGTGTGTGTGTGTGTGTGTGTGTGTGTGTGTGTGTGTGTGTGTGTGTGTGTGTGTGTGTGTGTGTGTGTGTGTGTGTGCGTGCGTACATGTGTGTGCAAGCATACATGTGTTCATGCACAAGTTTATGAGAAACACATATACGCCAAGGTTTCATGTGAGACAAACTTTATAACCCTACAAACGAAATCAATCAACAACATACAGATCTTTATTTACTGACGGACCTGTATACCAAGATCAAGACTAGCTGCTCACCTTCTTCCATGACAAGAGTGGCGCTTTCCACACTCTTCTCAATCAGCGTCCGGCATTCCTTCAAAGGCTGCAGAGCGGCCACTTTCATGCACTCGACTTCTTCAACCAGCGTGTGAAGCCGCTCGTCTACTGCTTTGTTGATGGCGTCCTTGATGCTCCCAAAGTGAGATGTCAGTGTGGCTATTGTCTGCGCTTCAGAGTTACACACCTGAAATCACCATCAATGTTAAAGGATAGGATGACTCCCGATGAGTGAATAGAGTACGTCACATCAACCCATGGTCTGAACACAGGCAGTGCAAGAGAAGCCTGAAGGTTTACATGAACATGACAGGATTATACTGATAGCACAGAAACTGTCAAGAAACAATGCACATGGCTACACTTCATATAAATGATACAGCCAGGGTTAATGGAATACTAAATGCCTTGAGGCACACATCACAGATCTAAACAAGAAGACACTGAATGAATAAAAGCCTGATCACACGAAAAGAGTTGATTCCACATTTGAGACTGCACACATCACGAAGTGAGAGAGAGAAAGCTAACTGAAAGGACCCTAGCTTATTATTCTTGGCAAAATCAGATGATTTAATATTAAACTAATTCTTTTGATCTGGAGTATCCCCACAACTGAGAACTACCCCAAAACCATAACCTGGGATAACAAAGACAGAGTATACATGACTGATTTGAGGTCTGTCAGTATGGCAGTTTTGACAAGAAATTATAGTATACAAAAGACTACTCCCATGGTCAATACACATTACTATGGGTTTCACACTTTTAGTTTATGTATCCTTCAGATGAGATTTTAAACCAAGATCCAGTCTGCTAACACATGCAGAGCATATTGCACGCACATTTAAAACTTGTTCCGCTTTTCATAAGAGCAGGCCATTGCATGCCAGTGGGTACAGATAACTTGTACAAAACCACATGCACACAGGGACTGGATCAGTGGATGTATATATATATAAAAGCATGTGAGTGCTTAATTATAATTCTCAAAATAAAAGTTCAAATTATAAATGAATAAATATCATCACATAAGATAACAGTATCATGTAACAATGGGTTGCCGCTTCTGTGATGAACAGCTAGTTCTACTGAAGAAAGAAAAGTTTTCGAAAGTTTCCTGTTGTTTCTCAAGAGGAAGGCTAGAAGTTTATTAACTTCCTTAGAATGCCATGAAGACAAACAATGTTATGCAGAATGATGATTGTTATCATCAGATATTAACTCTATCTTTCGGTCTTTTCAGTCCACTGAATCAAAGAAAAAGGCATGTAAATTTATAAACATTTTTCAAAGCCATCGAAGATTTAAAACCCCCCAATAATATTGAGGTATTCCTTTTTTATCCTCCAAGATCAGAATTTGTTTTCTCTCTCTCTCTCTCCTCTCTCTCTCTCTCTCTCCTCTCTCTCTCCTCTCTCTCTCTCTCTCTCTCCTCTCTCTCTCAGAAACAAACTGAAAAAGTTTAATGAGACTGGTCAAAAGAGACATTGCAAGTCAAGCTGTTTTTCCTTAACACTTTCAAATGCTTCAAAATTTTTAACATATTGCTACCATAAAACTGAAAAGAATATATCCTTATTAACCAAACCATGTTTTGTTGTTTGTTTCACAATTTGAGTAAGATGCAACAAATCTATAGATATAAAACTATTAAAGTATTATATATTCTGTATGAACATGAGGACAGATGACATAAGAAAAATCTCTCAATCAGTCAATGAACAACACCAGCACCAGAAAAAACAAACAAACAGCAACAGCAGCAGCAACAACAAATTAGAACATGCACGATGACCATTCTTTCACTTGGGTTATATTTTCATAGGGCTACTCTATTTGTGTATTTTAGATTTTTACATTTAAGCAATTATGCGCTAATCATCAAAAAAACCTCTTCAAAAAAGACCAACCCCCCCCCCCCCCCCTTCAAAAAAAAAGGTAAAGATGAAAAAAAAAATTGTTCATGAAAATACAAAGAGAATTTATGCGAAAAAAAAATCAAAACGCATTTCCAGTTATGGAAATAAAAAGTCCTGCTAAGACGAGTGATTTTTTATTCAGGCCTGCCTAAAGCCAGTAAAGACCTTTAAACACTGAATAAGAACTGTCATAAAAATGCTACAAACTCCCTCTCCACTGTTTTTATTCCTCTTTATTATCCTTTACGCAGACAACCAGCCAAGCCGACAGCCAGCTAAGTCTTATCATTCCCTGTCACTGGTTAGATTTTTTTTTCCTTTTTCTGTTTGTTTTCATACATTTCAAAGGGGCAAACTGGATGAAATGCATGAATATAGATGTATTGTATAGATTTGTCAAATACTGGTTAGAAAAAGTGTCAAAATTGTTATGACAATCCTACAATTATATGTCTTTTTTTTCAGTTCAGCAAAAATTTTGAATGACATTCACAATAAGACAATCAGCTCAACATTTACTTCAAACAATTATATGTCTACCGGACTAACAGTAACAATAAAGCAAGTTAGACTTAAACAATTAACAAATGATAATATACATGATGATATTTTTGCCAGCTGAAGCAAATACCCATGTAGTGATAGTATTTCTACACATGACAGGTAGCACAACATCAAACAAAACAAAATAGATATGTCTGCAACAACACACACACTCACACAAATAGTGAAACACATCACACATCAAACACACACACACACACACACACACACACACACACACACACACACCAAAACCTGGTAGTATACAATTTTTTAATTTTGTTTTTGCAATGTAGTTTTTCTTTTTAAGTTATTTTTTCTTTCATCTTTTTTTCTCATTCTAATGTTGTTATCATCAACAATTGTTGTTGATGTTGCTGTTGTTCTGAGATAGATGGTTTGGTAAAAAAAAAAGAAGAAAAAAGAAGCAAATTTATGAACTGCTTATGAAAAAGCATCTAGAAATAAAGATATGAGTTTGAATTTTGACACACTCACATACACACACGCAAGTACACATCAAACAAAGCAAACCATTATTAAAAGTTAATAATAACATCAATTTAATACTGTACACAAAAAATGGTACTATATCAGTATATGATTTATGTGTAATAAAAAATTAAAAAAAATAAATATTAAGTATTTAAAGCCCAAGACTAAAGCAATTTAATAGCTTTCAACAATTTTTAACCTGTTCTTCCAGTTCAGTAAGCGAGTCCAGAAGCATACACAGCTGCTGTCGATAGCTGCAAGCTGATTCCACAATCTCCACTGTATTCTGAATCAGCTCCTGAGTTGCCATTCTTAGGAGCTCTTCACAGACTGTCTGGTATCAGTTCAGAAATCCTGTAAAGAATAGAAATAAAAATGTAAACACAATGTGTACGTACGAATACAAACTCTTTTAATGTCTCAAATGGGTGAGAAATTCATGTGGGTTACAAGCAAGGATGGCTAACAAACAATCAAGCAAAATAAAATACTGCAAATCAAAATCGCAGACCCAGGCAACTATTTCCCACAATTTAACATTTTTTCATCCGTATACAGACTCATGCATACATATGATAAAAGTATTAAAACACACAATCATGGGCCCATGCCCGCACACACACATACTACAACAGTACAAGTAGTAGTACAATACACACACACACACACACACACACACACACACACACACACACACACACACACACACACACACACACGCACATATGCACGCACGCACACACGCACAAACACACTATATGCACATGTACAAGCACGCACGCACATGCTCATGCACGTGCGTACGCACACACACAAACTGCATGCCCACATGTATAATTCATAATACACTTATTACATTTGTTCTTTTCTGCAAAATATGCTTTGTATTCACTACTCAATGGTTAACTACTCATCCCTTTTCAGTTTCTAACTTTTGTTCCTCTTTCAAAGAAGAATGAGTTCACAAGTAACAACAGTTTATAATATTATATACACTATAAAATACAATATAAATGAGTTTACTTTTTTAAAAGTCTATTTAGCACAGGGGCTTTTATTGGGTTTTCATTGGTTGGTTTTTGTTTGCTTTTTTGTTTATTTTTGAGAGGGGGGAGGGGGGGGGGGGGGGGGGTGTGCATAGCTTGTACAAATGGGACTTGGGTTATAAGTCAATTTTGAGATTTTAGTTGATGATGAAAGTTTTGACACTATTATACAAGCTTTCTTTTATCTCCTTTCTGAAACAAGTCTTAAGGCATAATTTTGTTTCCTTTAGCTTTAAAAAGCATTTTAAAATACCCTCACTCTTATATGGCCTTCAATGGCTTCATACTGATTATGATCCTGCAAAATTAGTCAACTTCTCATTTTACTTTCTCAGTTTCTGGAGACTAGCAATCTAATTTGTAATTTAACATTTCATACTGAGTTGTCTGATTTTCAATCTCTTTATTAATTGTTTTGATTGTAATGAATAGCTTTTTTTTTTTTTTTTTTGCTCCAGAGTGATAAATAAAATTTTCAAGATCTCTGGGCTCTCTTTGGTTTGACAAGACCCATTAACATCAATAACTTGATTAAAAATGGTGGAGGGTCACAGTCATAAACAACCAGAAGCACAGCTAACTTTTAGATTAAAAAAAAGTTTTAACACTGGTTATTTTTGTTTTAAACAAAAACAAAACACTGTGTGCACAGCTTACACAAGACAGGAACATACTAATACTTACACAGTCGTAATTTTTTCAAAGCACACACTTTTTGTTTGAATTGTAACTTTCAGAATTTCTCTAAAGTTAAGAAAAAGAGAATAGAAAGTTGACAGTTGTCTTGAAACTTGGACTTTATCTAAAACTATGATTAAGTACCATCTATTTTTAACCATGATTACGCTGTAATTAGAAGATTAATTAATATCTTGTCACATTGAAAACAAAATAGCCAGTCTCTGCCACCTCTTTTTTTTCAAACTTGATTTAAGATAAAAGAAATTTGATAATACTAAATAAAAGTGGGACTCCTATCATGGGTCTATCTAATCTATGGGTCTAGTTTCAGACAAGAACAGTAAGTACTACTTAATGAATGTTAACCAGTACTGGTGAGCACAATCTGAATTTGATTGCTGGGGTGCAAGAGGGAGGAGAGAGCGGTGGGGAGAAAGACTAGACTTAGAAAGAGAGATCTATTCATTTATTACTATTATTTATTCTTTTATTTTGAGGATAATGGAATAAGCACTCCAGCGCTTTTTTACAGCCACTGATCCAGTCCCTGTCCGCATGCGGTTGTGTAAATTTTGTCATCTGTTCCCACCAGCACATAATGGCTTGCTCTTTTGAAAAGTGGAACAGGATTTAATGTGTACACAAAATATCTGCATGTGTTCACACATGGGGCCTTGGTTTATTGTCTCATCCGAAGAGAGAGAGAGAGCGAGAGAGAGAGAGAGAGAGAGAGAGAGAGAGAGAGAGAGAGAGAGAGAGAGAGAGAGAGAGAGAGAGATTGATTTAATATTGATTTATTCTTTCATATCAAGGATTTATTCTTTTATATCGAGGATAATGGAATAGCCACTCTTGTGCTTTTTTTCATCCAGTCCCCGTGTGTATGCAGTTTTGTAAATGTCATCTGTTCCCACCGGCACACGATTGCCTACTCTTACAAAAAGCAGAACAGGATTTAACGTGTGCGCAAGGTGTTCTGCGTGCGTTTGCACGCGGGGCCTTGGTTTAAAGTCTCATCCGAAGGACTTTTGGGGGGGGGGGGGGGGGGGAGAGAGAGAGAGAGAGAGAGAGAGAGAGAGAGAGAGAGAGAGAGAGAGAGAGAGAGAGAAGAGAGAGAGAGAGCATACTATTAATTTATTCTTTTATTTCGATGATAATGAAATAAGCACTGGTGCTTTTTTATATTGAGTCCCTGTGTGTGTGCTTTTTTTACATCGAGTTCCTGTGTACACACACACACACACACACACACACACACACACACACACACACACTGGTGTTGATCAAATGACTGATGCTATCATTGAGCTTGATACTCCAACACACATTGCAGTATGAGTATATTGGCAGGTAATAATTTTATTTCATGATTTCAAAAGAAATCAAACATATAGCTACTGATTTAGTGTGTATTGAAGATAATTATGCATACTGAAAGTAAAACTGCACACCGACTTCAGCATAAAGTGAAGAAGAAAAGATAATGATAGAGGCAGCAGCTGACGAGCATCCTTTGATCTGAATGCTGATCCTCACCATCCTTACATTCCATTTTTACGTTTCACGCACCAACAATTCAACACAACAAGGTTTTTTCCATCAGCACCTCAAAACGTACCTCCAGGCAATGTGGAAATAGTGCTTTCGATAAAGCTTGTAGCATTTATGGCATAAAAGTTCACAAACATTTCTTTCAGTTTTGCACTGGGCTAGCCTACAACTTTCGGACTTGCCACATCTCTCACCGCGCTTCGTGCGAGCTTCGCATTCTAACAATGAACACAAGCTTGCTCAATAATCTTGCTATAACTAAAAGCTGTATGTGAGTGCACAAGTGCGACTGAACGTGTGCCAATACGGAAGCTGGAGAGAATCGTGAAATCACGCGAATTGGCGTGATGCTGCGAGAAACAGCTGCGGTGTACATAGGTAAACTACAACACCATAGATAAGGTACCCTGCAAGAAAACCACAGTATTGTCTGCTTTGTTTTCTCATATTGTGCCATTGTTTCTTTAACAACCAGCCTGCAATTTTTCTGTAAAGTCTTTGACGTAAAATAGTTTATTGTTGGCCTCATATTTTACAAATCATAATTGACACACACACCGATCAGTGTCGGTGCAGTGCAGTCGATTGTTCTTTTGTAGCCTACTCCACTACTACTCGTCAACGTTGCTGGTAAGCCAAACACATGTATTTGTGGACATCAATACTAATGTGTTAACTTAGAAAGCTCTTCTGTAGATTGGTAGACTTGTCTGTGCCTTAATCGATTATAGTTGTGTTATTTCTGTGGTGTTTTAAACATTGTTTGCATTCAATGATTCATTTAATTTGATGTGGAAATTTTAACATTCACGGATTCAGCTTATGAAAATAACAAAATGTTCCAGTAGCCTGAGAAGGCCTCTAGATGCAATGATATTTAGTTCTTGATAGCCAGGATGAGAAAATTTACAACACACACACACACACACACACACACACACACACACACACACAACACACACACACACACACACAGAGTACATGTATGTGTACTATAAATTTAGTATTTTATTAAACATACTACAGTGACTTACACTGAATACACATGTTGGATGTACACACACACCCATGAACATTTCAATTCATTATATTCTCTCTATTAGTATTACTGATTGATATTTCTTCACAAGAATTCATTGTTTATGGTTTGGTTGAATTTTTTTCCTTTCAAGTCTTCAAGCTAGTATTATTTGTGAATCACGCTTCATATTTTTTTTCATTGTAATCTTTGACTGAGGCTTGAGATATGCTGTATGAAAAAGTTGCTTGGTTCAATGGTTGGGTTGTCAGTTTAAATTTAATGTCATTCGGCTGACTAACTGAGACCACTAAAAATGTGTTTGTTTTGGACAATGTATGCTTGTTCTCTTAGTGTCACTCACTCTCAGTTAAATTGCTTTCATCAATAGTCTGTTGGTTCCTCTGTCTCAGTCTTTCTTTCAATCCCTGTCTCTTAAGTCGATCTGTGTGTATCATGTATTTTTATATCATGTGTGTGTGTGTGCACGCGCGAATGTGCATGCGCACGCATGAGAAAGAAATACAGACAGGTAGAAACAGGGACAGATCTCTCTGTCTGTCTCTCTCTGTCTCTCTATGTCTCTCTCTGTCTCACTCTGTCTGTCTGTCTGTCTCTGTCTTCTCTCTCTACGCTTTTCGTAAGAGTAGGCCATCGTGTGCCGGTGGGAACAGATGACAATATTTACAAAACTGCATACACACGGGGACCGGATGAAAAAAAGCACATGATTGCTTTTTCTGTTATCCTCGATATAAAAGAATAAACCCTCTCTCTCTCTCTCCTCTCTCTCTCTCTCTCTCTCTCTCTCTCTCTCTCTCTCTCTCTCTCTCTCTCTCTCTCCGTTTCTCAGCATTTCTCGGTCTCTCTCTATAGGTCTGTCTGTCTGTCTCTGTCTCATCTATCTGACTCACTCTCTGTCTCTCTTCTCTCTGTCTCTGTCTGTCTGTCTGTCTGTCTGTCTGTCTGTCTTCTCTCTCTCTCTCTCCTCTCTCTCTCTCTCTCTCTCTCTCTCTCTCTCTCTCTCTCTCTCTCTCTCGCTCTCTTTTTAGACTTTCTCATACTTTTTATTTCAGTTCCACATTATGTTACTTTTTACTTTAGTTTTAGTGATTGAATTTAAAGATTGAATAAAAAATATACCCTTTTAAACTCCACTTCTGTTGATGCACATCTGCCTTGACTAACCACAGAATGACTTTGACATTACCTAGAACTTTGCCCAGCAAAAAAAAGTAATTAAAAAAATCCATTACAAACAACACTGTGGTTGTTGTGGAATTTACATTTGAATGAATAATTAAGCACAGATGAAGTGTGCTAGTGTTTAGAATAGATGGGAGTAATATTAAATATGGTCACAGTTTTTATTGTTGGGTCTTTAGAATGTTGTAGAATTTTATTAACTAGTTTGAATCAAAAGTTCAGACTTGTGTGGTCTCCATGGGTTAGTTTTCTGAAGGCTGTCACTGTGTCAGGTCTGTAGGGAGGGAGGGAGAGTTCTCATTCTTAGATTCTGTAAGTTTAAAGGTAATTTGATTGTAGATTGTAGATCATAAAAAAATTACTTTGAATTTCCATGGTTTTTGTTTGGTATTGTTTTGGTTTTATATCATGTTTATTTCTATCTAAAAGTTTCTTTCCTTATTACTGTACCCCCCAAAAAAACAACAACAACAAACAAACAACAAAACAAAAACAAACAAACAAAAAATACCACAAGATGAGTTGAAAATTGGATTTTTCAAGGGAATGCAAGAAGAAAAGACTTTTGAAGCTGCCAAAAACTGATAAAAGTGTTCACACACACACATAAAAAATGACAAACACACACACACACACACACACACACACACACACACACACACACACACACACACACACACACACACACATAGCCTAGTGGTCAGAATGTTGCGCTCGCAATTTAATGACCTGGGTTAGATCCCTGGTTGAGGGGATTTTTCCTCTGGAGTTAACATCAGTGCTGACTCCACTCCCCCCCAAAAGTCTTTCAGATGAGACTACAAACCGAGGCCCTGTGCGTGAATGCATGCAGAACATCTTGCGCACACATTAAACCCTGTTCCGCTTTTTGTAAGAGAAGGCCATCGTGTGTTGGTGGGAACAGATATTTACAAAAAAACTGCAAACACATGCCGACATGGGGACTGGACATATTGCTTATTCCAATATCCTTGATATAAAAGAATAAATAAATAAATAAATAAACACACACACTCACTGTGAACACACACACACACACACACCGAGACACACACCCACCCACCCACCCACACACACACGCCTACACACACACACACACACACACAGTACACACACACAGTACACACACACACACACACACACACACCACACACACACCACACACACACACACACACACACACACACACCACACACACACACACACACACACACACACAACACGAGGAGGCCCCGTGTGCGAACGCACGCAGAACATCTTGCGCACACGTTAAATCCTGTTCCGCTTTTCGTAAGAGTAGGCCATCGTGTGCCGGTGGGAACAGATGACAATATTTACAAAACCGCATACATATGGGGACCGGATGAAAAAAAGCACATGATTGCTTATTCTGTTATCCTCGATATAAAACTAAAAGAATAAATAAATAAAAATAAATAAACACACACACACACACACACACACACACACACACACACACACACACACACACACATTAGTTTTAATTTTATAATATACACACATACAGAGCTTGTATGGTAACTTTTATTTTCTAACCTTGAAATAGTTTTTAAAACTATGTTTCCCTACTGTACATACTGTATACAGAGGAAGGCAAGATAATCATTTTCCCCTTGCTTTTTTGCTCTGATTCCGGGTAGGATGATTGTAATATGTGGTTATATATATAATAATATATATATTGTATACATTATATACTTGTGTGTGTGTGTGTGTGTGTGTTGTATTGTACATTACTAGCTATGTCCGTACTTTATCACTCTAGATCAGTAATGCCATCCCCAGGTTATGTGTAAGTGTAGTGCTCCATAATGTATCTGACATGATTTATGGGCAGTCCCTTGACCGTCCCTACTTGTCTGTCCCTCCTTTGTCGTGAGCCTCCCTCCCTCTCTCTTGTCTTGGTTACTCTTTTAACTGTTGCTTGCTCTCCCTCCAACATTATTTTACTTCTACTTCCTCCTTTGTTACCTTCAAATGATGGTCTGTGATCTGATTACTTTAGACTGACTTTGTGTGATCTTGTTCAATACTCTGGCTTACATTAATTACAAAGTTACGCAGTGCTCAACACCAACAGGTCTTGTGAGTGTGAGTGAGTGTGGTGTGTGTGTGTGTGTGTGTGTGTGTGTGTGTGTGTGTGTGTGTGTGTGTGTGTGTGTGTGTGTGTGTGTGTGTGTTTGTGTGTGTGTGTGTTTGTGTGTGTGTTGTGTGTGTGTGTGTGTGTGTGTGTGTGTGTGTGTGTGTGTGTGTGTGTGTGTGTGTGTGTGTGTGTGTGTGTGTGTGTGTGTGTGTGGTGTGTGGTGGATGGTGTGTGTGGTGGTGTGACTCGGAGAGAGAGAGAGAGAGAGGGGGGAAGAGGGGGAGAGAGAGAGAGAGAGAGGAGAGAGGAGAGAGAGAGAGAGAGAGAGAGAGAGAGAGAGAGAGAAAAAAAGAGAGAGCATTAAATATGGCTTATTATTCTCTGCTCAGTGTGCCTGTTCATCATACCCAACCTGTTTATCATTCATTGTCACTCGCACTATGCAAAGATGGATGCAGAAGTCGAGAAGACTGTGACCTGTAGGCGGTACTTCTATGATCTCAAAAGTTCCTGGTGTTGAGTGTTTTTAGCTCATGAAAGGTAGAGCACATAATGCATTATTGTAGTCAGGTCACCAGAGTCATTAGTTTGTTTGTTTGTTTTTTTTCTTCTTCTTCTTCTTCTTCTTCTTCTTCTTCTTCTTCTTCTTCTTCTTCTTCTTCTTCTTCTTCTTCTTCTTCTTCTTCTCCTGTCCTCCACCTCCTCCTCCTTCTTCTTGCCTTTCTTCTGCTCCTCCTCCTCTTGCTCCTGCTCCTCTTCCTCCTCCTTTTAGTTCTTCATTGGATGTTTAGTGTTGTTGTTCTCTCTTTTCTTCTCCATACCCAGCCTCATTATTGTTTTGTCATTATCATCATCATCTTCACCATCTTCTTCTTCTTCTACTTCTTTTTCTTCTTCCCTTCCTCTTCTAATTCTCTTTATTATTATTATTTTTTAAAAAATTCTTCTCTTTGTTTTTGTAATTCTTTTCCTTGCTCCTGCTTTTCTTCTTCTTCTTCTTGGTCATATATCAGAGAAGAACAGATACCATGTCTTCAGATTAATTTTTCTCCCTGAGTTTGAGGGGGATGGGGTGAGGGGGGAGCATTTTCAGGATGTAGCACTGTTGTCAAAAAACATAATGATGATAATCTAAAAATAATGGACAATGAACATGCTTTCACCTGAAGAGATCATTTAAAAAAGAATTCTTGTAAGAATGGATTAGGAGTGTAATTCTTTCTAAACCTTCTGGTGGATTGGGTAATTTATAACTAAACTAAATATTCCATGTAATTTGTATAATTCATAGTACTATTAGTCATGTCTGTCTGTCTGAGTGGCCATGTGTGTCACATGTCATGACGGTTGTGTGTGTGTGTGTGTGTGTGTGTGTGTGTGTGGTGCGTGCTGCGTGCATGCGTGTGTGTGTGTGTGTTTGTGTGTTGTGTGAGTTTGCTGTTGTGCAATAACTTTGTGACTTATTTAAAGCTTTTGTATGTATTGTATACTGTCATTGTCAGACTTTGTACTAGTTAAAGAGTTGGCTTTAGTGGGACAAGTGGGTTTGTGGCCTGAGTAAATCATACCCATCTCCTGGAAGTTGAAAGTACATGGTTCAAATCCTGTATAAGGCTAGACTCTCCCACTTAACCCTCATTTCCCAATTCTCTATCTCACATCATTCCACAAGACCTTTTAAAATCAAGTGGGTGCCAGTGATATGATATACTAGGTAACATTCTGTTTGTAACATGAATGTGTATACATGTGTACATAATGTAATACTATATGATTTAACATTATAATGTAAGCAACAATTAAAGATCATCATCACCACCACCCACCACCACACCACCAACCACCACCACCACCCCACACCACCACACACCACCACCACCAAAACAATCTCTCTCTCTCACACACTCCACCACACACACACACACACACACACACACACACACACACACACACACACACACACACACACACACACACACAGAGTATATAAATTGTTGTCAGGTCAAGTCAGAAATTTAAACAGTTCAAACATCCCTTAAAAGGGTAAATACAATACACTACAGACTGCAACACTAACACAGTAACAGGTACACAGTATGGTACATTTGACACAGT
>CM060316.1:33333661-33338661 GCA_030674155.1 Stramonita haemastoma
GCCCATGTGGGGAACAAAAAAGCTATGTATGGTGTGGAAGACAACTGAAGGCACAGAATGGGACCAGCATGAGCGGATTTGCTGTAATAGGAGAGCACTGAAGATACAGGTGAGGAGTGGCTTGTTAATACAGTCAAGTATTGAGTGACAACACCCCCCCCCCAAAAAAAAAACAACAAAAAAACCCAGCAAAAAACAAACAAAAATTAAAAAAACCAAAAAAAACCAAAGTAAAACAACCCAAACAAACAAACAAACAAACAAGCAAACAAACTAATCTAGAGCACAACAAAACAAAAATACACAAGAAAGCAAACCAAAAGCAAAAAATCCCCAATTAGACAATATCAACAACATATTTTTTTTCTGTCTGACCAGTCATTACATGCCATCCTTTATGGAATTTCAGTCATAGTCATTCATAACTGTTTTGGAATGGATAAAAGTTGCAACCTCATTATGAATGGGTGTAAAGCTCCACTCTGTTACACACATTCATGATATTATTTTACAAATTACAAATACATCCATGTGACAATGCATTCATCTATGTAGTGCATCAAAATAAACTAATGTGCATATAAATATATAACATGAGCAAACATCCTTTACATGTTTCTAGCTGTCAGTGTTTTTGTCATGAAGTGTGCCAGTCTGTCTGTATACAGGTCTGTCTGTCTTTGTTTAATGCTCAGACAGCAGCTCTTCTTGTCTGTCTTATGAGCAAAAGTGCGTTGCACTGCTGTTAAGCATCTGACAAGTCAGGCCCAGTGCAGGTCTGTCCCCCTCCCTTCCTCTCTCTCTCTCTCTCTCTCCTCTCTCTCTCTCCTCATCTCTCTCTCTCCTCCTCCTCTCTCTCTCTCTCTCTCTCTCTCTCTCTCTCTCTCTCTCTCTTCTCCCTCCTCTCTCTCTCTACACACATCTCACCTCCACACACACCACACTCACCACTCACTCACTCACTCACTCACTACTCACTCACTCACTCACTCACTCACCACACACACTCACTCACTCACTCACTCACTCACTCACCTCTCACTCCTCCTCTCTCATCTCTCTCTCACTCTCTCTCTCTCTCCCCTCTCTCTCTCTCTCTCTCTCTCTCTCTCTCTCTCTCTCTCTCCTCTCTCTCTCTCTCTCTCTCTCATTCACTCCTCATTCACTCACTCATTCACTCACTCACTCACTCAGCACACCACGCACGCACGCACGCACGCACACACCACGACCACACACACACACACACACACACACACACACACACACACACACACACATTGCTAAAATTTTGCTTAAGATGTGTGTAGTTGGCTACTTTTCTGAGATTATCATTTTAGTCCTCTTTATTGCTGTTATCATTGTCGTTGTCATTATTGTTGATATTTTTCTTTTTCATTTTCTTACATACTTTTCTTTGTAGATGGCTTGATGAAAAAAAGCAATTGTTTTGCTTACTCAATGTACCATCTGTAAATAAAAATTACTTGACTTTGACTACACACACACACACACACACACACACACACACACACACACACACACACACACACACACACACACACACACACACACACACACACACACACGGCAAGATTTAATAATGAACAGATTTAATCCTTTTATAGCTTTAGGGTGTTGAGGATATGAATCCACGGTGTTAACATTCAGCTTAAGAGCCAGTGATAAATGCTGGGTGATAAGAAAATCAAACAACGAGTTTCAGTGTTTTCCATGTTTGATAAGATAGCAACAGCAACAAGAAAACATAAAAGAAAGAATAGTCCTCAGCTTTAGATTTCTCATTCCTTGCTTTTAAACTAATTATATACATCAAAATCTTATTTGGTATTTGTGCTGAATAGAATTAACATGTCTTATAATACTTTGGACATTTCAGTCACTGAAACGTGATACTGATAGGTAACCCGCAAAAGGATATTACCAAATAGTAGAAAACAAAGCTTCTCTTGTTTCTGGAGTTTCAGTAACTTTCAAGTTTGCTCTTATATAATTAAGGTTCCTCTTTTTCTTTGTGTATGTGCTCTCTTTTTCTTTCAGAAGGGTAGATGTAAAAAAATAAAAAAAAAAAGCAAAAAAACACAAAAAGGCATGTAATCCTTAACCAATTACCATCCCGAAACACAATATTTGTTGACTGTTCAGATTTGTTTGTTCTAGACTTCTTTTCACTTGTCTTTTTTCTTTTCAAAATGAGTTATGGATGTGGCAGATCAAGTCAAGCTATTAAAAGAAAAAAAAAAAGAGGCTCTACATACAAAAATTTATACTTTAGAGTTAGGTTTGTGAATGTGTGTGCTTAGCCTGGGTGTGTCTGCAGGATTTGAAAGCCTGAGTGGGCAGAAGAAGGAGTGCACACACACACACACATGCATGGGTGCACGCGCACACACCACACACACACACACACACACACACACACACACACACACACCACACACACACACACACACACACACACACACACACACACACTGACTAACCACCAACACATGTCGAATCTGTCTCTCTCTCTTCTGTTGTCTGTGTCTGT
Source organism: Stramonita haemastoma (assembly GCA_030674155.1). Taxonomy (NCBI): domain Eukaryota; kingdom Metazoa; phylum Mollusca; class Gastropoda; order Neogastropoda; family Muricidae; genus Stramonita; species Stramonita haemastoma. The sequence continues at coordinate 33,336,216 of CM060316.1, forward strand.
CTCTGTCTCTCTCTCTCCCCTCCTCTCTCTCTCTCTCTCTCTCTCTTCTCCTCTCTCTGTCTGTTCTGTCTCTGTCTCTGTCTGTCCTCTTCCCTCTCTCTCTTTCTCTCTCTCTCACTCACTCACTCTCTCACTTACTCACCTTCACTCGAACACACTTACACAGGTCAGGCACACATACTTTCCTTTCTTTTCTGGTCTCTTACTGCCCCACAGTCTCTCACACAGCATATCAGATTTCGTGTTAACCCCACAATCACATTTGACACTTAAGCCATGTCATTGCTTTGTACACATGCACCTGATTCTGTCTCCAAGCTTGTATGTGACATGTTGGAAGGTGCACATTTACATGTAGAATTTTCTTTCAAAGCAAATGTAAAATTTTCTTTCAAGTAAGTATTTGCAGTTTTACTTTTTAACAGTTACGAAGATGAATGTTTTTTTGTTTTTTTTAATGTATGCAGGAATGTTAGTGTTGTTCACTTTTGTGAACATAGAATATCCTGGCTTAAAATCTGTTCTGTTGTTCTATCCAGTTGGAGAGAGAGAGAGGAAAAAAGAGCAAAGACCAGACATCAGACAAAAGACAGACAAGGAATGACATACAGACCGAGAAATCAACAGATTTTAAAGCTATGTTTTGTTGACAATTTTCCAAGATAGGATTAAAAAAGAAAGGGAAAAGCATACAACTAATTATAGGTTTGTGTAACGCTGATAAGCGTGAACTGTGTATACTTGTATCACATTTTTGCAGTTTTATGTAACTTGTGTTTGGGTCAGATGGACCTTGCTGCTGCTTTTTCGTACTTTTCATTTCCTTTTTTGCAATTGCAGGACATTTTGAAAAATATTGAATATTCTGTCTTTGTTATTTGGTTTTCTCTCTGTGATAGATGTTTTAGTTTTGATCTTAGATAAAACAAAAAAATCATGAACTATGAATTGACTCTCTTGCCTGGCAAAGAAACATTTTTGATATTGCCCTCAAGGCATCAGTTTTGGGTTATGAACATTGTGATGTGGTTGACTGCTGAAGTGATAAAGAATCACTGCTGAAGTAATGAAATGCAGGAAGGATAGAGAAAGATTGAAACAAAATTTTTTGTTGCAGATAAAACCGGTGATTGTGTCAGCACACCAAGGGGGCCTAAAAAGATAGCACCAGATGCCATATCCGAGTTCCTCGCTACATAGTGACTCATTGACTATTCTTACTCACCACTTCAGTGGAGATCCTTACATGGCTGTTTAGCAAATACTCCCTGGATATAGATCATGTAGTGTCAGTGCCATATAACAGTGAGAAACCGTCCATGCTGCCCACCTGGCCTTTATTGTCCCCTTATTTGATCAGCACTGATTGTACAAACCAGCACCCTGGCTGCCACACGTCATTCCTCCCGCACTGACTCTGACCCAGAGCATGTGGACTCCCAGCCCCCGTCTGCATCCCACCAGTACTATTCCATGGCGCCCCCCTACTCCCGGGCGCCACTCCCCACAGAGTCTGGGGATCAGATGCTGGCGGCCAATCTGCTGCCGCCATGTACCCGCAGCTGCCGAATCTGCCCTCCTCCCACCCAGGAATCCCTGTGGCTGGACACGGGGCCGTGACCAACCTGGCCATGGCCGGGTACCAGCATCATCACGCCCCAGAACCGGTGTGGTCACCAACAGACTGGCCATGGGTGGGGACGGGCTGCCGGACATTGTCCACTCCCATAGCGTGGGCCATGCCTTGCCCCCTCGCCCCAACCATCATCGCTCCGGCAACACGGCAGCTGGGGCTGTCAGCCGACACCAGCGACAGCGTCAGCAGCAAGGGGGTAACGGGGGCCATGGGAGGAGGAGGAGTGGAGGGAGAGACAGTTCAGGTCATTCGGGACAGCAGCGGCGAAGAAATCGTACCCAGTCTACCTCCTCAACACAAGCGGACAGTGGGACATGCAAAGAGCCGTGTGTGAAGTGCATGATAGCAGTGACCTCCATACGCTGGGTGCTGGTGGTGCTGTCCATTCTGGGGTGCTGTTTGTGGTGGCAGGCATCATCATGGCTGCCTTGCAGCAGTGGGCAACGACTTCCTCATCTATGCCTTGGTCTTCATAGGTCAGTATTCATTCATGAACTCTAGAGAGCAGTTAAATTATTGCAGTGTGATTGATCTTTGTATGGGATATTCTTTCTCCAAGCTTGTACAGTATACCTCTTTTCTGCTCATGTTTGTGTCTTGTAACCTTATAAACATATCGAAAAGCCATCATGACCATGACATTAATTTTTCTTTCTCAGAATTTTTAATTAAATATGCTTTATATCTCAGTGTCTGCAAAGAGAGAGCCTATTAAGTCAGGATTCAGTCACATTCCAATTGTTACAGTTTTGTTTTTGTTAATCATTACCTATTTCTCATTTGTGAACCAATGGCAAATAGCTGTGACTG
>CM060316.1:33343661-33443661 GCA_030674155.1 Stramonita haemastoma
ACACATGGTCTTAAGTTCGGAGGACGTTATTGAGAAGAAAGTCTTGCTAAAAATGGTCTTTAACTTTGCTAGTCCTTTCAATGAATGAATGATCAAAAGTTTTGCTCTCTGTAACATAGGGGAAATGTGAATCTTCTGTATATTAACTCAAACTCATGGTAAAAGAAAATCTTACTCATGTGTTCAGTGTGTGTGGTGTGTGTGTGTGTGTGTGTGTGTGTTGTGTGTGTGTGTGTTGTTTCATGTGTGTATCAATCTTTCAAACAGCGATGATCAAAAACAGTTGCATATGAAATATCATATATGCAAAATCTCATGAATGATAAACCTCAGAGCTCCAGCCAAGGAACAAACAAGAAAGTTTTATCAGAAGAACAGGGAAATAAGCGTAAAATTGCAGGATATGAGTTTAATCTCCACTTGACGTCTTTGAAACAGACAAATACATGATATAGATCTAGGACAGAGAGTTGCAATAAGTGTTTATTCTCTTTGATAGGCTTGGGAAACAGTATCTTTTCATAAAGATAACATTTTGATTCACCCCCTCCCCCCCCCCCCCCCCCAATTTTCTAAAATTACAATTTATGAAAGAAAAAAAAAATTAAATCAAACAATTCCAAGAAAAAGCAAAAGAATAATTTGTAACAGACTGGGTTTAAAAAAAAAAAAAAATGACATAATTATATTTTTATTTTGTCAAATAAAATTTACAATGGGGACAGAACATAGCCTAGTGGTTGGAGTGTTGAGCTCATGATCTGGCAGCCTGAGTTTGAGCCACCAGCAAGGCACCCATTGGAGGGGATTTCCCCCCTGGAGTTAACATCAGTACCAACTCCTCTCCCCTACAAGTCCTTTGGACAAGATTAAAAATTAAACAGAGGTCTCATGTGCAAGTGCACACAGAACATGTTGTGCACATGTTAAAAGTTGTTCTGCCTTTCAGAAGAGAAAGTAATTGCGTGTTAAAAGAAACAGTTGACAAAATGTTTAAAGCGCATGAACACTGGTGCCATGTTTAGACATCATCCCCGAAATGGTGGGCCAAAAAAAAAAAAAAAATCACATCTGCAACATCTCACTGTTGGTGAAACCTTAGAGCTCTAGCCAAGGAACATAAACAGCAACAACAAATAATCACAACACTCTTGGCAGGCTGCAGGAGGAAACAGAAGGAGCTCAGCAGACAATTATTTTTTCTTTAATCGAGATTGAACAGTCACTGAGTCAGGAAGTTTTCACAATTCAATGTGAACTTTTTTATCATATGATTATAATATATGACTTACGATCCATAATCCACAGAGAGTTTCATGATACATGAGTGGATGTTTTCATTGTGGGCAGGCCTTGGTGTGTTACTGGTGGCTGTTGTGTTTGTGACGTGGAAGACGACGCCGCCAGGGTCAGAGCCCATCCATGCTCTGTTCAACATCAGCAACAGTTCTCCAAGCCATCGCAGAGAGCGCCGCCCTCGAAGAACACGGCGAACGCGGGATGGACAGTGGCATGGAGGTATGTCAGGTCTTCCATAGGCACAGAAAGTGGCATGGAGGTATGTCAGGTCTTCCATAGGCACAGAAAGTGGCATGGAGGTATGTCAGGTCTTCCATAGGCACAGAAAGTGGCATGGAGGTATGTCAGGTCTTCCATAGGCACAGAAAGTGGCATGGAGGTATGTCAGGTCTTCCATAGGCACAGAAAGTGGCATGGAGGTATGTCGGGTCTTCCATAGGCACAGAAAGTGGCATGGAGGTATGTCGGGTCTTCCATAGGCACAGAAAGTGGCATGGAGTATGTCGGGTCTTCCATAGGCACAGAAAGTGGCATGGAGTATGTCGGGTCTTCCATAGGCACAGAAAGTGGCATGGAGGTATGTCAGTCTTCCACATGCACAAAGTGCATGGAGGTATGTCAGGTCTTCCATAGGCACAGAAAGTGGCATGGAGGTATGTCAGGTCTTCCCATAGGCACAGGAAAAGGTGCACCATTTGCCTCCGTGTGCGATCCTATATGACCAGTATTCACACTCTGTCTCTCTGTCTGTCTCTGTCTCTGTCTGATTCCCCCCCCCCCCCCCCCCCCCTCCTCTCTCTCTCTCTCTCTCTCTCTCTCTCTCTCTCTCTCTCTCTCTCTCTCTCTCTCTCTCTCTCTCTCTCTCTCTCTCTCTCTCTCTCTCTCTCTCTCAGACCTGATGATCTTCTGCCTTTTGGTGGAATTCCGCCTTTTTGACTTTCTCCAGGGCCATTAAAAAAAAAGAAGTTTAAATCTGTTGAGGTGTGTTTGTGTGTCTGTGTTTGTGTCTGTGTTTGTAAATTTTATAGGATCACACACGTAGTGTGCGTTTTAGGACTCCAATGTCAGCCATTTAGGCAGCCGTGCACAAGAAACTGGTGGTTAGTGAAAAGGCTCTTGTGGCCAGTATTATTTTGATAGTTATACGAAGACAGTTTTTTGTTGCTTGACTGTAGCTAGCCAGGAGTATGGGGCTTGGTAGCCTGGTGGTTAGAGCACTGCGCTCATGATTTGATGGCCTGGGATCAAGCCACCATGAATGAGGTAACATTAGTACTGACTCCACTCCCCCCAAAGTCCTTCAGATATTGGAGGCCCCATGTGCAAAGGCACGCAGAACATCTTGTACACATTAAGAATCCTCTCCACCTTTTGAGAAAGACAAGGCCATTTTGTGCTGGTAGAATGGATGACAGAATTTTAAAAACACATTCACACTGGTGTTTTGTTAAGATACCATCCCCAAGGCCAGAATATGGTACTGCTGGGATAAAAACAGATGCATACTCAAAATGTCACCATTGATGAATCTCAGAGCTATAACCAAGGAACGAAAAATTTAAAAAATATCTCTGTGCTGGTTAAGAATATATAGGTGCAAAATTCAAGTTTACATTTTGTTGCGAGACATGCATATTCCCCATTCCTTTCCGTTCCTGTGATTTTCATAATACCTGCACACATGTGATCCATTTCAGGCATGCTGTACCCAGAATTCCAGTACCGGCGTCCCCCGCCAACTTATGCAGCCTCCATGCAGGCGTACCAAGCCCAGATGATGGATGCCCAGTCCAACAACAACACCATCACCCTGACCAACAACAACAACAGCCAGGACAGCTACAGCCTGCCCGGCTCCCCCCCTCCTTCTTACCGCTCCAGAGCTTCCACCATCCACTCTGGTGTACATATCACCTTCCCCCCAGGACATGATTCCGCCCCCAACTCCCGCCCGCCCACCTACCGTTCCAGGTCCAACAGCCATCCCAGGCCTCGTCTGTCCATGGACGACACAGACACCTTTCCCTCCAGTGGTGCTCAGGCCGATGTGTCATTTGCAGGCCCAATCCTGACAGCAGACGACGTCCAGCAGATCATCGGCACCAGTCGCAGACGACAGAGACTTCCTGGGGCAGAGGCGGGTCACGCCCGATTCTGCCTCTCTGGATTTGGCGCAGGGTTCTGAACTTCCTCAGCACCAAAGGGTGTCCTCGCTGGACCTCAACATGGCCAGTGGGGGGGCCCAGAGTGGGAACTCTCAGGATAGTCACAGGGGGTCCTATAGCATAGAGACTGCGCTGGAAAGGGAAAGGAATGTCAGGTCTCCTCCTGTTCTCCAGTCAGATGCGTCAGAGACCAGCTCTTCAAAACCACAGCATCAAGGTGTACATAAAGCTTCTGCAGACAGGGGCCAAGGTATGGAGGCCACTTCTCAACGTGGAGCGAGTGGTCAAACTGTGGAAGAATCCAGTGTTCACCTTGTCCTGGACACTGGAAGGGGGAGGACAGGCGGGGACACGGGCAGTGAACCAGACCAGTATAACACTGCCTTATGAGTCCTGCCTGGAGTGGAGATGTCTTGCCAAACCACACTGCTGGATCAGTGTCTCTGTACTTAGTGTTTGGACATATTGACTGTCGTTTGGATGGCCTTATAGGGACTTGTGACTGGTGTGTTAATGAATGGATCAGCATGGATGATAACATGTTTCAAATGTTGTCCATGTACACATGTTGGCATTAGTGTACGCATGGCATGTTCTTTTTTTTTGTGTTGTGTGTGTGTGTGTGTGTGTGTGTGTGTGTGTGGGTGGGTGGTGGGGGGGGGGTGGGGTCTTTCGGTGGTATTAGGTTGATTTTTGTGTCTGAGAGGGATACATATTTTTGGTCCCATCTGAATACTTATATACATGTGTATATAATCTGTGTGTAAATATTGACTGAGTAATGTGTGAACAACTGAAGGGTTTAGCATATTTAATCAGTAACTTATTTTTGTAAAATGTATTCATTCAAAATCTCTGAGCCTTTGACATTTATGTGATGTTTAGTATTATTATTTTAGTTTTTAGTATTATTCTTTAACCATTTCAGGGATATAACCCAAAAAAAATTTGAAAGAGAAAGCACAACTGTAAAAGAAATCAATTCAGGTTAGGATTCATAGAGTTGAGTGAGTTGACAAAAGCGCTTGATGAACCTGTGTGCTAAGGACCTAAATATGTGTATATGTGTAGATATTGTCAGTATCAAACTTGACTATACTGCCATTTTTCTTAGGACAGAGGTTTGAAGATTATCTTACTAGCACATCCACAAAGCTACGCATGACAAAGTAGTTGATATACTTTTTCTAGAACCTCAGTGAATGTGTGTGGGGAAAAGAAAGTCTTTCAGATGACTGTTTTTTTCTCTGTGGTGCCTGTACAGTTTAAGTGGATGAATGTTATACAGCTTGTATTTGATTCTTTTGTATGACTGCAAATAAGACTTCGCTTCTTGACTTGGTAAAAAAAAAAAAAAAAAAATCAAACTTGGCGTACAAAATCTGTCTCATGTGTATACATCGATGTAAATTTAAACCTCTTCATTTTATACAACAAGCCAATTTCATTCTTCATTTTAAATATTTTTTTTCAGTCCTTGAAGTGTTGAACTGGTGGGACATCATGAAATTGGCTGTTACTTCACAATGGGGACTCTGACTCTGTATCCAATATGATTGCAAAAAAGTTGTTAGATTTTCTAGATACATGTTCTTATTTGGTGACCTCAGATAAAGAAGTTGAATACCAAAGACCACACATTACAATGAATAAAAGTAATCATTTTAAGAACTACAGTTCATCTAAGGCATATATTTTTTTATTTTCTCTTTTTTATATGGGTAGATAGAAGCAGGTTGACACAATTTCTTAGAAAGCAAACCAAGGGGCAGAAAAGAAAAGTTAATAATCAAATTTCCTTGAATTTGTTCCACATTCACAGTACATGAGGTTTTATGTGCAATTGTGGGACTATTTTAGAGATGTATATGAAAGGTCACATCATTCTTTGAATCATATGCCTGAACAACAGCAAATCATGTTTGCTTTGGTTGTTGTAAGCGTAAAATCATGCTTTAGACAATGTCTGAAAGGATTACTTCTGAATTCACTGAGGTATTTTTGGGCTTGTGAGACAAAGACAGGCCTTAGACTTCAGTCCCAGACACAGCTCAAACCCTTGGAGTAGATATTTATCAAGTATGTACGAGTATGTCTCTTTAGTGATCGATTATGACTCTGACCAGGAGGCTTGACTTGCACAGTCCTTATGTGCTGCAGCCCAGGGGGCTTGTTGGCCTTTGGAGAACATCTCCAATGCTGACTGTCCTTATGCACTCTTGGCTGAGAGAGTGGGGATGTACTGTGGGCAAGGCATCTCCACTATAATCAAATTTCTGCCCAGTTTCTGAAACAGCAGCTGCCTCCTATGCTGTTTTGGAGGTCATCGTTGAACATGACAAACAACAAACAAACAAATATGTCTGGCCACATTGTAATGCTTGACAGCAACTTGATGTTCACTTTGGTGATGACTGCTTAAATGTATATCCCGTTGATATAGATTTATTTCATTCTGTATTTTTCTATTTTTATACAAGGTATCGGAATGGCATACATGTATGTATTATAGATGGTCAATGGCATGGATTTCACATGAATGGTGGTTATCTTGTGTGTGTGTATGTGTATTCTTTCCTCTGTTTTTAACTTTTAATTCAAAATTTTTGCAAAGCCTTTATATTTTCTCCAGGGGGATATGGAGGATCTAATTCACTACATGTATTATTCTTTATGGAGGAAATTTTGTGGGAAAAATTAACTTTGTCTGCCATTGACGGCATTATCTTTAGTTTTCATTATCTTCATTTTTGTCTCTTTCCTCTCACCTCCCCCCTCCCCTGCTTTTTTTCTTTTCTTGGTAAGTTTTGTTGTTGTTTATTTGCTCTTAAAATTTTTTTTTATTTTATTGGGGAGTGGGGTGGGTGTCTTTCTCAATTTCAGCCTTACCAATCTGTTCACCTTTTGTTTAAAAAAAAAATCCATGCTTGCTAATTTTTTTTAAAATTCTCAGAAGTGTTGATTGGATAAGTGATAATAATGCCTACTTTCGTAGAAAAGTCACATGATCTTTAGAACGAGTCAGTTATTTTTCATTACATTAAGGATTAGTGATTACAATACACACTTTCATAGAAAAGTGATATGATCCTAAGAACCAGTCTATTATTTAATAGTATTGAGGACACCTTACTTCCAGGCTCAGTGGTCAGCCTTGAAGTGAAACAATTCACATCCTGTTAGCACATGGGGCACACTATAATTGTGATAGGGTACATGAACTGAAATTGAGGGGGAGGGGGGAGAGAATGTTTGGCATATAATCAGTTACATATTGATAAATGCGGTTCTCTGTCTTGGTGGGTGGTGGTTCAAATCCCATTTGGGCCCAAAACTTTTCCCCCATCCATTAGACCATGAGTGGTGGTCTGGGTGCTAGTCTTGGATGAGAATAAACCGAGGTCCCATGTGTTACACATCATTATTTAGCGCATGTAAGAGAACCCACAGCAACAAGAGGGTTGTCCCTGGCAAAATTCTGTAGAAAAAAGCCACTCTGATAGGGAAACAAATACAGTTGCAGACAGGAACCAGAAAAAAATAATGGGTGGCGCTGCACTTGTGACGACACGCTCTCTTGGGGAGAGCAGCCTGAATTTCACGCAGAGAAATCTGCTGTGAGATAAAGTGGTATGAAATGAAATGAATATTATCTGTGCTTGCTATAATCTGTAGGTTTTGCTTGCTTCCTTTGTTGGTTGGTAGAAGGTATTTTATTGGAGGTTTTTCTGTGGTGGTGGTAGGGAGGGGGGGGAGGGGGGGTGTTTGTTGGGGGGGGTTGTTGGGGGTGCTGGGGATTTTTGTTTGTTTTTTAAATTTCAGTAGTCTTTGGTGTTGTGGTGCTGGTGAGCTTACATCAAAGGCATTTCCTAGAATGTTATGCATGACCCGTGAAATTATAAATGTACTGGAGTTCTTCACCATTTTATGCTTGTAGGTTCTGTAGGTTTGACCTTTTAAGAATATTTTTAAAGGTTTATGGGGATTGCTTGACTTGATCTATATATACACAAATAATCTTCATGTACTGGATTCATATTTTTAGCTTAGACACAGCCTTGGAGCTTGTATGGCTGTTAAGAGAAACAGAAAAAAAAAGGTTGTTTGCAAGCGCCTGTGCTATGGAGCCCCCCAAATATATATATATTTTTTCTGCATACATCTAAAATGGAACAAAAAATAGCACAGTGAAGTTAAACATACTTGCATTTTGCTGCTTATTATATGAAATACAATGAAATTTGCTTTCCTTTTCAATGAGGGAGACTGTGAGATCAGTTAAAAAAAAAAAAGGCAACGAACCCTTTGTGGGAATAGGGAAGGTAATGCAGAGAAAAAGAGAAAAAGGGCACCACTTTCATGAATAAAATGCTGGCCCCAAAATAGGCTGAGGTCTCTTACTGTCTTTCACCCCCCCCCCCCTCCCCCCTCCAACCAACTTTTCCTCTACTCCCTTATCTTTCCTATCTCTTTCCACTGTTACCTGTTACGAGACACTGATTTGTGTTTTATTCTTGTTTTGTTGAACAAAGGTCAATGAATACTCTCTGTTACTCTTAGATTTTAACTCATTGTTGTTGAGTATTTTCTTTTGTTCTCAGGTTTCTTTTTCATCGTTGTTAACTTGTATCTGTTTTATATCTATAACCTTCCTTTTTTTGTCACTGATGAGATTTAATTGCTGTTCAGAGAGAGAGAGAGAGAGAGAGAGAGAGAGGAGAGAGAGAGAGAGAGAGAGATGAGAGAGAGAGAGAGAGAGAGGTTTCTGTAGTTAATTTGATCAAAAGAACAAGAATCATGTATTAAGTGTAGAATATGGTGTTAAAGCTGTTTCATACAGTTACTTTTTATATTTGGTTTATTGTGATAGTATGATGTTACAACTTTTTGTGTTTCATAGATCTTGCACACATTTACTCTGTTCCACCTGTGAAAATGGTAATCTGTTTCCTTTATCTGCAAGCTAAAATGATTATGACTTCTAAGCTTTTGAAGTTTTTATTTATCATTGTAAATTACAGAAATTTGATCTGTTGGTAGAAGACTCAAGGAAAACAGAAATTGAAGGGTGGGTTGCATGCAGTCATACTTTAATAATTTTGCAGGTGAAAAATTGTGGAGTTTGGGTTCTGATTAATAATCTACGCATCAACTATTTCTGAAATTGTAATTCTGTTATTTCTGAAGGTATGACTAGGTCATGTACCTGATAATGATAAGGCAGAAATCTGTTGGGTTTTTAGTTTTTTTTTTTTATTCATCGGATTCAGCAGAAGTTTTATTTGTTGAATTTAAAACCAAACACTATTACTCAGAAAAACTGTCATTGTCTTTCAATACCAAGCTTTTAATATAGGGAATGATTTTTCTCTTAAAGACTTTTTGTTAAAATGTATAGTCACTTTTATAGACATTTTAATTTCAAAAGCCATGCATATTCCAGAAAATTTTTTAAAAGTAGTAGTGTTTGTGCATACATAAATAAAACACAAATATAGGATTATATACAGATACAAGAACCTTTTCTCTGAAATAGTAAGGTTGATCAGTTATTTCAGTTTTCTATTTAAATCATAAATCATTTTCTTTTATTTTTTTTTCTATTTATTCTTTACTTTGAGAAAAAATAATGGAAAAAGCACTCATGTGCTTTTTTACATCCAGTCCCTGTGTGTTTCATTTTTGAAAATTTTGTCATCCGTTCCAACCGGCACACAATAGCCTACTCTTCGGAAAAAGGGAATGGGTTTTAACTTGCCTTTGACACCCATTGCTTCTCTCATCGTGTATGTCATCTTTGTCTCCATTTTCATCTTGAAAAATTGTCAACTCTGTGATGTTCAGAAAAGTCCAAAAGTATGACAGTTAAGGGAAAGAACTCATTTGAAAGGAGAGTGGTTTGGCTAACAGCATATGTATTCTCCCTTGGATTGACATGATGAAAGTGTTGAAAAAAATCATTTCATATAAATAGTTGCTACTCAGCATTTTGATATTCAGCAAGTGTCATAGTTTGAGGTAGGACACAATGTCATTGAGTTACAGTTCTGCATCCAATATGCCTTTCACACATGTCCATAAAGAAGCCATGGTAAGGAGACTTGCTTTGGGCATCAGTATGCAGAAAGACTATTTTTAAAAGTTGTTTTTTTGGGTTTTTTTTCATGAAGACATGTATATTATGTTTAAATGGAAAAGCAGACAATTTGAATGGGACAGTGGACAATTTAAAAAAGCAGACAATTTGAATAGAAAGAGCAAACAACTCATAAATGGAACTCTCCTTTAAAAAGTTGAAACTGACTCTGCCCTGGTGATATTTTTTTCATTATATTTTTGAAATAATACACTGTCCTATGGTGATATAATGCTGTCCATGAACAAACAATTCCACATTTCATTTTAACCTGTTTGAATGATGAGACTATTTTACTTTACATTACACTATGGTATGCTATAATGATACATTATGTTATGTTACACTACACATTATATTTTGGTATGCATGAATAGCAGTGCTGTACACCTCTCTATGTTTGAATGGCATAGATATGTTTAACAGGATTTTTTTGTCTTCTACATGTGTACATTTGGTTTTAGAGACTGAAAATAGCAAAGAAGCAGTATTGTGCTAATGTGAAGTAAAAAGTGGACTGGTCCATTTCCATGGGTGATTGTTAACTGGGCAAAAATGTGAACAAAGTTTGACAGAAATGTGCACTGGTTATTATTGCTGGTTTAGTGAAGGTGCTTGTCTTACATTATAATGTGATTTTTAAATGTTTTAGGGGACAGTTTTTACTTCAGAACAAATACATTGAGTGCAGAAAGATTGCTGTTTCTTTTGATCATTTGTACATTTTATACCGTTTTACAAATTTATGTCTGAAAAATAAGGTTAGATGTGGTGTGTGTGTGTGTGTGTGTGTGTGTGTGTGTGGTGTGGTGTGGTGTGTGTGTGGTGGTGGTGGTGTGTGTGTACAAGGGAGGGGTTGTTGTTTTTGTTTGTTTTAAAAGGATTTACTCATTACTGTAAATGGTGGTACACTAGAATGAATGGTTGTGTTTGTCGCGCCACACATTCCTTTTTTGAATGTCCTGTCTGTATATATGAATACAGACTGTCAGCGAGAATTTTGGGTGAGGAAGAACATGTCTGCCTCTATAAAATAGTTAGTTTACGTAAGCTAAGAGATTTTCATCAGTTCGGTTTTTTTTCTTCTTATAATTCATCAAAATGCTTTTTCAAAATTCACAGATCATTTGTTGTCAGATAGCTTTAGGTGATATAGGTGCATTATTCCCAGGTTTGAGCAATGTTGAAAATAGTCCTGGAGGTAGGAATCACCAGTTTTTAATTTTTTAATGGGCTGATTTGGAAGACTGGGACCACTGAGTCGAGCTTTGTCTACTTTACGGGTGTGATTTTAGGGTGTTCAACATGTTACCTGACCAACAATGCGCATATCTATATCTCTCGGGCCAGTTGATGCTGGAATATATTGTGATGGTAAGCAGTAGACTACAACCCTGTCAAGTAGTCTCAAAGCACATGCACTTCCACACCAGCATCATTACATCATCCTCATGATCATTGATCATCATGCAATAAAAGAAAATTGAAAGGATTTTGCTGATTTCACAGGTCATTTTTGTAAGGTATCATTAGATACTATAGATGTGTAGATGTATACACTATCCCCAGGTTATGAGCAGGTTTGAAAGCATGAAATAGGAAACATGAGTTTTGAAATAAACTAAAAGAAGATTTTTTTAAGTGCACGAAAGAACCCCCACCTCCCACAAATCAGCTTGAGATGCGTTCATGCACTTTACATCTTGTAAGAATGAGAACCATGTGTATCTTTTACATTCTTTTGTTGTTGGTAAGATTGTTATGTTTTCAAGTTTTCTTTCATATAATGAAAGTGTGACACCAATTCATTCATGAAAGAAACTCATACAGCTGATATTGAAAAACAAGAAGTAGTAGGCAGCAAGGCATCAATTTATTGTGAAAACCATTGTGACTGGTGCAAAGTGGTCGATCATCTCTTTGACACCATGCCCTTTAGAACAAATTTCTGCTCTCTCTCTGGCTCTCTGTCTTTGTCTGTCTGTGTCTCTGTCTGTCTCGGTGCATGTCCTCTGATTCCATGTTTTCTGTCTGTGACACATTATTGCTGTTACTCCCAATCTGCTCATCCCAGTCTCACTGTTCACAGCCATGTCCAGGCTTATTCAGTCACACCCTTACAGCCAGTAGACCTTCATAGAGATCTCAGTAGTGTAGAGTTGCTGTTGGGTTGTCAGCAAGTATTGCTGTGAAACCACAACATAGTTATTGCCCTCTATACACTCACAGTGGCATAAGAGAAGATGAGTTTTGGTAGTGGCTTAAACCAGTACTTGACAATTATGCTTTCAGCTCTTGTGTGATTATTTTCACCTGCTGTCAACCCCTTGATGGAGTTTTGTTCAAGATAGGGAGTTTAACCCATTACATTGCCAGTGAATTTTGAGTAAAATGGTGACAATGTTTCGGTTTCTGTGTTTTTCATGCGATTATTATATATGTGCAAAGTCTGGGGTGTCCTTTCTTTCAGATTCATCAAAAGCAGATAAGAGGACAAAAGACTCAGACTTGGATGTCATTGGACAACCTGGGTCTTTCATCTCAGTACGACTTTGGCAAGGAGAGGTTTAAAAAAGAACAAACAAGGGGACCATATAATGATGAATCGAACTATGTTCATAAATCTCCCATTTACTGATTTTAAACTTGATGTTCAATAGTATAATTATAAAGAACCTCCAGCAAGAGTTATTGAACACCCAGACTGACAAAAGATTCTAGCACATGGCAAGGTGTTGTTTTGTGGGAGGTTTTTTGCTGTGTCTTGTGACACAGAAGAGACAGATGCTTGATACCAAGTAGTAGTGCTTCTTACCTTATTCACTGTCAAAAACAAAGATACACTTTGATATGTGCCATGTAACAAGCCGCTGATGGCTTAATCATATTCTTCTTTAATGTAGGGACTTCCATAGTTTAAGGGGCTTAAAGACCTTGCTTGAGCTGTATATTGCAATGCTCTCTCTCTCTCTCTCTCTCTCTCTCTCTCTCTCTCTCTCTCTCTTCTCTCTCTCTCTCTCTCTCTCTCTCTCCTCTCTCTCTCTGTCTCTCTGAGGAGGCTATTTTGTGTTCTTGAAAATGTTACAGATTTTTCAGCAGATCTGAGTTTCATTTTGGTTTAAATCTTATCTGTTTTCTCTTGATCTTTCCCAGTGTGATAGCGAATTGCTTGGCTTTTATTTGTAAACAGACTTTTTCTGCTTTAAGCTTCAGTGGTTAGATTTTTTAGTCTGTACATTTCCTGCTGAGTTTTAATTCAAGACTTCATTTCAATTCTCAGTGAGTTGATAGCCTTAATATGTTGTGTGACTGGAGCTGCCATATCACACACTATGTGTGTGTTGTGTGTGTGTGTGTGTGTGTGTGTGTGTGTGTGTGTGTGTGTGTGTGTGTGGTGTGTGTTGGTGAGTGTGTGTGTTAGTGAGCGTGCTGTGTTTCTTTTTTTGTGTGCTTCTGCATGTGTGTCATACCTATTATGGTTTTTCCCTGCCTCTTTTCCCATTCCACCACCCTTTCTTCTCCCCCAGAATAATGCCTTTGGGTGTGGATTCTTCTTCTTTTCTTTTTTTGCACTTTGTACATCAGTGATTCACTCATTACCATCTCGTGCTTAGAATGATATATTTGTTAAATAGATTCTATGTAAAATCACAGTTGCATCTTAATCTGAAAGTATATAAGGTTTTGCCAGTCTGGGCATTATGAATACTTTCAAAGCAAACCAAAAGGAGAAAGTTAGGTTTTGCTTATAATTTGATGCAAGTTATTGAGATCATCAAATTCCTAGGCTTCTGTTTGAATGGCTGCCAAGTTCAAGGTGAGGGTTTGAGGTACGCTTTGCAGAAATGTGGTAGATGGAATTATTTAAAATCTGTCCATGGATCATTCATCAAAATGTGCATCTAGTATAGATCTGCTCAAATATCATAAGCTTTTTTTTAATGCAAAGAATCAAAACCTAGAGAAAAGTATCACCACCACATAAGAATCTCTCTGTTTTTAACATTCTTTTTGGTCTTTCTGGTTCTCCTAGGAAATGAAACAAAAACACTTTAAACAATTGATGTACATTTGGCATGCTTGTCTGTGTTGATGTAAATGTAGACACCAATTTGTGTCTGGAAGATCATTGCCAGCATGGTATTTTTCTTCAGCTGCATTATCATGACTTCCCAGCAGACAGTCGTCCACTGTACTAACCAACCATTGTAGCTGAGATTTCATCAGGTGTTGCCCACCTATATTCAGAGATGTGATATAAATCAAAGTGTTTGTGTGTGTGTGTGTGTGTGTGTGTGTGTGTGTGTGCGCCATGCGTGCGTGCATGCAATCATTGTAAAAAAGCATGCATGACACATTTCTGAGAATGATGAGTGGGTAGCTGAATATGCAGATTCAAACGGACAAAGGGCAGGGGTTTTACTTGTGTCTTCTTGTTGTTTATCATACTTTTGTTTGTTTTTTATTATATGTTTGATACAATAATCTTTATTTAGCTAAGTAGCTCCTACTCTCTTTTATTAAAGTCTTGACTTCTTTACTGAATTGTTATAAATGATGTTTCCGCTTTTTCCTTTGGTGACAAACCTTTGCTTCCAGCGCTACAATACTTTGAAACATTTGGTTGTGATGTTGTGCCTTTTCAATTATTTGATTATAGTTGCAGTCAAGATCCATGTCTATTTTTAATTGGTTGTCACCTGTCCATGCTTCTGTGAGGATTCGGTTGAATGAATTGTACTCTGCCATGCAGTTTGATTTTATACCATGGAACAATAATTGTGGATGCAAGCGAAATGTTTCTTTAAGGTGTACTTGGTATTGTGTAAATGATGCGCTACCAAAATGATACGCTATTTTTCCAACATGATTGAATAAAGTGTCACATGTACTTTAATATCATGAGTGCAGCTTTTCGCATTTCAGAGTATGTTTCAGAGAGAATGAGAGAGAGAAAGTGTGAGTGTATATCTTAAAGAATTTATAGGATTGATACAGTTTGGGTGCTGAAATATGGCTTTCCCACTGTACAGTGTGTGTACAAATCACAGATTTTGTGGTGTTCGTTGTTGGTTGGGGTGGGGGTATTTAGTCTTGTTTTCTAGGGTTTTTTTTTTCTTTCTCTGTTCCTTGGCTGGAGTTGTGAGATTCACCAATGGTGAGATTTTTACACATGCAACCGTTTTTCCTGCATTCCGACTTCAGGGGCGTCCTAGTTGTAGTCCAATACTGTATTGTCACAACAGTCTTATGTCATTGTGTTGATGGGACAGTTGTGAAAATACTCCCAACTGTGATTTCAGATACAACCATATTTGCTTCATTAGATAACGTTTGTTCAGTATATTCACTTTGACATAATTATGCTGTACAAATACTTTTAGTCCATCGGGTGATACTTTAAACCGAGGTCTCGTGTGTGAGCACAGGCTGAACATCTTGCGCACATGTTAAATCCTGTTCCACTTTTCGTAAGAGTAGGCCATCACATGCTGGTGGGAACAGATGACATTTACAAAACTGCATACACACGGGGACTGAATGTAAAAAAGCACAAGAGTGCATATCTCATTATCTTTGATATAAAAGAATAAATTAATAAAATAAATAAATAAATTAGTTTTCAAGCTGTCCTTCTCATTGACTCATGATATATTTCTTGTGTTGATAATGTATTTTATTACTCTCTGTGATATGTTTTGTCTATTGTTCTTAAATATGGCTTGTAACCCATATGAATTTCTCTGTTTATTGAAATGATAAAGTATTGGTATTGTAATATCTTTTCCTTCTCTGCTTCTCTCAAAGTAGGTTTCTTCTCTCAATCACAAGCCTTTAGAAAGCATCATCAGAAACCTGAGTATAGCTGCCAATAATCTTGATGAGGCACTTAAAGGTTCAAGGAACAACAGTAGAGTTGGTGTTGAACCCTGCTTTAATCTGTATATTGTTGCACAGTTTTCATCCAAGATTAAAAAAAATTGACAAGGTGACAGCCCCAATATGGCCTCTGTGGTGGGTGGGGCTGTAAACAAGAAGATAGGATTGTGAAACGGGCACAAGGTGCTTTTTTCTGCTCTGTAGTCAGGATCGCATCACTCTTTCCATTACACACCGACTCGAATAAACTAAAACAAACAGATTTGTAGTTCCATGTCATTTTTATTAATAACACAAATCTGTGACAATAATAATAATGAAAGTAAATCCAGTAAAATTCTGTCTTTGTGTAAATACAGTGTATACTGATTGTAACATTCATTATAGACAAACTGAAAATAATGAGAAAGGCTGCCACATTTCCTCTCTCATTCATGCATAGATTAACCTTCTTTTGTGAGCATGTTGATGTACAGAGTGTGTGTGTGTGTGTGTGTGTGTGTGTGTGTGTGTGTGTGTTGTGTGGTGGTGTGGGTGTTGGTGGTGGGTGGGTGTGTGTGTGTGTGTGTGTGTGTGTGTGAAAACTTCCTACAAATTGTAAGGCATGGCAGTGGCAAAGATGTCAGTTCCTTATTTTTAATGAAAACAGATTAATTAATGATTTACCTTTGTGGCTTATCCACATACGCACACAAACACATTAAATTTTACAATAGCAGACTTAATTATGCATTATAGTTTCTGGTTAAAGTTGTCCCTTAGAATAAAGAAATACTGGCATAATGATAAAATCACAGCAAGGAAAAAGACAAGTCTCTTCGACAAATGGATAATATTTCACTTGCACCAATTACCAACTTCATTATAAAGATTTTCCCCACACCATTTCAGCTATGTAGAGAAACCAAAAAGTCATCTGACCTGAAACCGTAAGGTTTTCGGGCTGTTTTTGTGAATATTTTATTCTCAGTTATGATACAAAATTTATACACATCTGTACTGGCTTTCACTTCCTTTGCTTCTGCCTGAATGTCTAGATTCTCTGCCTATTTGTGTTAGAAGAAAAGATAATGTACGTCAAATCTCAGTGGGAATTAAAAATAAAAGGTACAAAAACAAGAGCAGATTTTTTTTTACGTTAAATATACAAAGGCTTTATTGAGAAAAAATTCTACTCACTTTCTTTTCTTATTTTATCAACTTTTTTTTTTTTTTCTTAGAGGTGACTTTTGATTCACCACCAGAAGAGAGGAAGCAGCCAGTCCTACTATTTCTGATACCAACCTTTTGGCTTTGTTTCTCAATCTATGCTTGTTAAACAGACTGATATGAAGTGGCAGACAATTATATTATGTTTAATTTTACTTTTATTTATGATGGCAGTCATAAACCATGTCCTGTCATCTTCTGACAGTGACCACATTGTTCTCACATCTTGTGTACACCTGATTAAATAGTAGAAGAACCTTACTTTACAAATGTATCTTTGATCTGCAGAGCAACAGAAAATTGTTGATGACAGAAATGAATGAAATGTTAGTAACAAAGAAAAGTGTTTTCTCCATCAAACATTTCTCTGAAGAAAAGATATCATTCCTGGCACATTTCTGATTACAGCAGGGGTAGTGATAAAAAAAATGTGGAAAACAGTAATAACAATTATATGTAGTAATAATAACCAGAATATTTATTCAAAGCTGAGACTACTGCAACACATCAACATATACACAATGTACAATATTTCATGTGGAAAACAATGGCTCAGATATTGGATGACAGGGCAAACAATTTTCAGTGGCAAGAGAACATGATAAAATGTGGCAGCAATAAACAGGTAGATTTACAATACTTGCATATATATGTATGTATGCAGTTTTTCCCTGCACAATGTATGTGTAGTACATTCCATTTCAACCTTTTTTTTTCATAGCAAATCACAGACCTAACAAAATATGCTGAGTTTTTAGACTGCATGCAAGGTCGCAGCTGTTCAGTGGAAGAGTCGGAAGAAGGGCACTATTTTTTGTTTGTTAAATAAGTTCTATCAACTATCATATAAACAGAATGTCACAGAGTAGGACATGAAACCACCAACCCCTGCATGATGGGACATTTTTCAAAAATGGAGCCAAGTTACTGTATGTGTCAGAACTTTATGACCATGCATTTGGAGAGACACAGAATATGTATTGAAAGAACAACTGCACTTCAGAACATCTGCAAGATTGGAAGATTTCTAGAAAATATTGTGCTTAACGTGTAACTTCTTTGTCACGTATTTTCTATCAAAGAGCCTTGAGCACCAAGCTATGCTAATTGACAGTAAGAGAGGACCTAAAAAAAATAATGATTATTGATGACACTTCCTTATTACATGATCATGAGGGCTTCACTTTTAATCCATTTGTTATCATTGTAAGTGTTTACTTTTTCTATTTTTTTTTATAGGTTGAAACTGTGTATAACTGAATAACATGTTGATGGAAAAGTTGTGCGAAAAATACCATCAATATGTCCACAACAAAGTTTGGTACTGGAGTTCTGACTGCCTGTCGGTCATTTCATTTCCCTCACAAAATCCAGCTGTGTACCAACCATCCTGCTCAGCCCCTGTGTTCAGATCAACATTTATGGAATTTATGTAGGGTTGTATGGGCCCTCAAATGTTTTCAGATATGAAAAGAGACTTGCAAATTTGGGCAAGTGTTCAAAAGTTTCAATTCTGAAATGAGATTTGTAAAGTTATGACAAAGAAATAATCATGACTCTCATCAGTGTAGTAAAAATTTGATGACACAAATAGAAAAAAGTTACAAGTTCAACAGTTTTTCTATGACATCAAAGCAGCCTTTTCTTTTCTTGTTTTTTATTTTTTATTTTTTTTAAAGATTCTGTTTCTTCTTATCATTGAGACCTTTCCTAAGTTATTAAAGTACAGTAAATTCTTATTGCTGTAAGAAGAAATAAATGCATGATTCCAGAATATTCTTCACTGAGACAAGGAAAGCAAGGGGCCACGAAAAGAAAGGTACATCATAATTACAACCATTCAAACTCCCAATACGCAGTCTGATTCATAGTCTGGTAGTGGTATGAGGTTATTGAGTAACAGATCTGTAAGGCAGCATCAGGTAACATTTCCAGCCAAGTTGTGAAAAAACAATGATAAAAAAATGTATGTACAGTCAGAGGCTGCTGCCCTCAGTAAAAAGAAAACAATGCATTTTAACACAAACATACAGCATACAGGTTTTCAACGGAAAAGCAAAAATCAGTTTGGCTCATGCTTTTGATCGCAATGCTTGCCATTGACTGCCAATTGTGACACAAACTGGGTGGCCTTAAATACAATGTATGGCAGTCAACACTGACACACACGGTCATGCCTAATGTCATATCATAGTGAGGGGGAAATTATGTCAACAAAAGCACATGTTCATATCATTTCGTCCTGTAAGCGCACAACATACGAAGCGAGTTAATTTACAGTGAGGATGAACTTAGTACAACTTCATGAGGCAATGATAATTGGACAGGTAGGGAAAAGGTAGGCATCAATCACATTCATAGTACAGGCCATTCTGGATGATCTTTCTTTACAACTGAATGAACGTTTGACAAAAAATGTACAAGCATACAAACATTGTGACATTTAATCCTGACGTGCCGTCTTTCAACCCATTCAGTCCAAGGGCCACAGAAATACTGCATCAGATCACGTCAATGTTTGGACTTGAGGTATTTGTCAAGATTTTTCATTTTTTCATTTTTTTTAAACCCATACTGGCAGACACTAAAACCTAAATCCCCCAAATTGTTGTTAACTTCAACTTGCATCTGAGCTTAAAGCCCTGATCGTAGAGACGCATTGTATTAAAAAAAAAAAAAAGACTGCCCAAACAAACACAGTTTTCACCTGTTCTAACTACAGTACACATAACTGAATTGAGCAAACTGTTGATTTTATTCATCCTAATGAAAAGATTTAAATGTAGCACAAATGCCACTGAGTGTTTTTTTCTGTTACATGAGTTAAAATTGCATGCATTTTGAATGGGTTTGTATAATTTATTAGTCAAGCATTATGTAAGAATAGCTTTTTTTGGTGAAAAGAAGGGGGAGGGGGGCATATTTTAAAGATCTATCTAGGAATATCAATTATAAAAAGCATGGCAGATAATTGTGAAGTTCATGGGAAAACATTACATTCTGAAGAGTGTAAAAACAAGACAAACAAGGACACCCCCCCCCCCTCCTCTAACACCCACCCTCCACCCCAAACAAACAAACAAACAAAAACTTATCTGAACATCAGAACCACCAATAATATGAACCCTATTTGAATGATATCATAGTCTACACATAACTGATAAAAAAAATGGCAATATACACCTGCACTTGTTTCCTGAAGTTGTTTATTCACAGGGAATCTGACACAGAGGCAATGGTTTTGAATGATATCATAGTCTACACATAACTGATAAAAAAAAAGGCAATATACACCTGTACTTGTTGCCTGAAGTTGTTTATTGACAGGGAATCTGACACAGAGGCAATGGTTTTGAAGATCCACCCATTCCTTTTGATAAACAAAGAAGATTACTCTTTGGAAGAGTTATACATTTTGGTTTTACAAGAACATTAACCAAAGTGTGATAACAAATGGAAGAAAACAGTAACAGAAACATATTCATTTTGGATATGCCCAATTTGTTAAAATAAATCTTTCGCTCTTATTTCTAAACCAAGTGTGAATGAAAGAAAAATAAACACAGATTTTATGATAAACTTGGTCATTTATGATACACTTTTGGGTACTTTCTAAAGATCTGATTTAACATATTCTAAAGAAAGCTCTGGAGTAAGGGTAGTGCTCCTCTGAGCATGTGTGTGTGTGTGTGTGTGTGTGTGTGTGTGTGTGTGTGTGTGTGTGGTGTGTGTGTTGTGTGGTGTGTGTGTGTGTGTGTGTGTGTGTGTGTGTGTGTGTGTGTGCGGCGTGCGTGCGTGCGTGCGTGCCGCGCGCGCGCGCGTGTGCACGCATGCAAAATACAAATCATTCCTCATCCCAGGTTAGACTACTGCAACACTTATACAAAAATGTGTATAAATACGCTTGGGGTGCCATATTGCGTCTCTCAAAGAGTCCTTGTATAAACCAGAACAGTTCAGTAATGAGAGCGAGACATAAAGCTGAAAGATGAGTGAGTACTGACTGAAAATTTTAAAGATCCACGAAAACTTGAAAGATCCACTCTGTAATGAATGCACATGGTGGAGATGCGTAATGCTTGCGTTAGATCAACTGATCATATTCTGGCCTTAAAGCTCTGATGTGCTCTTCTGTTATACCTGCATGGTCAACTACATACATCCTTTATAAATCGCTATGTTGAGAACAAAAAAAAAAGATTTCGTCAAGTAGTCCACATAATTATAGGGTACAGATATCAAGAACAATATAAAAAAAAAGGGGGGGGGGGGAGAGATATTTACATAACTCACATAACATAGATTTAACAAAATGGGGAAAAATAGAAATCTTTGAGTACTAACATGGTGTAAAATACAAATAACAAAAAATTCTGTTACTGTACGTTTTTTTTTTTTTTAAAGGCAACATCCAAAACAAAAAAAAAATTAAGAAAAGACAGCAATGTGTGTACATGAATTATTACTTATTTAAGAGATAAAAAAAAAGTACAGATTCTTTAAAAAAAAATCACACAAGCAATAAAGGGATACAAAAATGGTATACGAATAAACATTCCAATAAATCTGATTTTTTCGTCTGAGAAACAATTTACAATTCTTTGAGTTTCTGTCTTTGTTCCATTGATAATTCATCTAGGTTGTGGGAAGGGAACCAATTGAAACTGTGGCCTTTTGATTAAAGAACATGAGTGATCAGTGCTTGCCTTTAAACATACTCTTCAAGCTGTTTCATGCATACACACACATTCTAGCACATAGCAGTTATTCTTCTCTGGTGTAAAATAGACATGAACGATGACAATGATAACGTGATGATCCTTGCAGATGAAGTGAAGGTGATGAAAACGGTGACGAAGAAATGTACCCAGTCCAGTCATGGCCAACAAGATATTTACAGCTTGATACGCACATCGGTCTTCACCTCTGCAAAGAAAAAACCAAAAGCACAACACAATTAGTTTATTCAGATTGATGGTATGTTCATTTCATGCTAGGTGTTAACATTGTGTTTGTAAGCATAGAAAAGAAAGGATAGCTGTATGTTGAAGAATCTGTCATTTTTGTTGGTCAGTGTTAGGTGGATTGCGGATTCGTCAGAATGCTTAAAGTGACACTTGTGTCTTTACCAATGCACGCATATATTCAGGTGATCAAGCATCTCTCAAACAGACTGCTTGGATAACGCTAATACATGGTATACAGAATAGTTTACAGGCAGTAGTACACTTCAAGTTAAAAAAAAACAAAAAAAAACTTCAGTGTCTTCTATTTAAGCACTGATCTTTTCCCCTGCAAAATGGAGAATACAAACAATTACAAATACATCGTGTATACATGTAAAACGTGAGCTGGTGAACTCTGGCAAGAGGTATTCCTCTGCAGCAGAGTTGCAGGCCTGGCTTCTGTCCTTTTAGCCATGATGAAGGCACCGCCAGTCCTGCAAGCCGTTCCTCAATAGATGTCAGGGATTTCACACCTCCTTGCTCGCTTCAAAGTCGAAAGTCTTCGTAAAATCTCCAAAGTTTTTCTGAGTATTAAAAAAAAAGTTCATAGTTTCAGTGGCTAAGCCTTTACTTTCCACACCCCTTTTATTTGACATCCTTGCAAAATGTCCACTGGACCTGAATATTTATTAAATTTATTTCCACTGTTTTCATTTTGCATGAATCGTTTCTAAAAATAATGATTAGAATAAACAAAACTCAAAACGACAAAAATGAATTTGATTTAAAATCTGGACATGTCAGACGTGTCTAGACACTTTGAAGGTCTTTGCCTGGTACAACTGTAAACAACTGTCCGAAGATACACTAGGGTGGCGTTATGACCTAATCATAATTTTTTAGATTTTTTTATCATTAATTTTTTTAATGCCCACACAATGACACACAGAGACACACAGACACACAGAGACAACAACACCACACACACACCACACACACCACACGACAACACACACACACACACACACACAACACACACACACACACAACCCCCCCCCCCCCCCCCACACACACACACACACTGCAACTTTCACCAGGATGTTAAAACAAAAACCTAAAGAAGATCTGAATTATCCACTGTGCCGACAACAGTGCAGAGGGCATTTCGAGCAATAAGTTAAAGTCTGAATTTATTAACAACGACAGACAAACCACCACCACTACTACCATTGCTATCAACAACAAAAAGACAGAACACAGTTCTAAGATGTTTGCTGGTGGTCCTGCCTTTTCTCTTAATGGCATCATATGTAAAGTAGCACTTATATTTGAGGAACCTAGAAGTTGACTCTGTACAATACGATTATGGAACTCTTGCATCAATCAAGCTTTCTGAACACCCTTTGTATATGTGAGAAAAAGAGAATATGCGCAAAAAATGTCTCACAAATGCATTGAAGCATGCTAAAAATGTCATAGCATACACGATTCCTGTCAAGAATTATTGAAGATAGAAAAGGAAGAAACAGTTCCCAAACAAAAAGATAAATATTCTCGAAATTGTAGAGTTTAAAAAAATCAGGCCTGCATTATGTAGAACAGATATACCATAGCTTAAACCAGCAGTCAAAAGACATTATAGCAAAACATTGAAACAATTCAAATCAATGCACTCCTTTTGAACACATAAAATGTTTGCAAACTTTTGCCACTTGAAGTGGTATAAATAAGACAAAAATGCAAATACACACAAAGATACACACAGATGCATAACATACATACATACATACATATACAATACAACATTACAGACAGACAGACAACAACAGACAACAGACAGACAGACAGACAGACAGACACACACACACACACACACACACACACAACGACACATGTCTCCAACACCGTGTACAAGGCCATATTGGTCTGAAACCCCTCCAAAAGAAGCGAAGGAACTCATTCAGAAAGAGTATGCAGGCACACACTGAGAAAACGCCACGAGACAGACCACCAGCCAGACAGGAACACTTAAGACAAGTGGGCAGGGCAGGACTCAGTTCATGGAAGGTGTGTGGTTAACAGCTATCATTCTTTGGGGGCAGATGGGCAAAGATAGGAGAAACGACTTGTCTCTTCCCCAGCAGAATGAAACCCTCAGCACCTATTGATGCTTTTTTCCTGTCATTTAACACGCGTTTTGTTTGTTGTTTTGCTAAGGAAACGCTGCACACAGAGCACTCTCACTGTTGAAAATGACAAGTCTATCTGAGCAACCCACAGATTTAAATTTGATACCTTTTAAACATGTCGATAAATTCTTCAGGTCATTCTCACCTACTGCCCACTCCTCAATCAGGGTTTAAAGCCAGGAAGGAAGACTGAAAATAAATGATCTGAAAAAGGTCACCCTAATTCATATCTTGTCTATCTTAGTATTTTTTGAACATTTTCAATATTTCGAGTGATACTCGACTTTATTTTAAGCTATGCATTAAGGGTGTTTGTCACAGCCAAAAGCAAAAGTTAGTAAGCGAGATTCAAACCCATGACTTCATTCATCCGCCAAAAAATGTATACATTCTCCTGCAGCTTTCTCTCTTGTTGAAGGCATCACAGCTAATCAATGTTGTCCATCAGTACCAAAAACAGATGTAAGGTTACCTGACTGCCTTTTCTATACAACGAACATAAAAAAATTTCCTGCAGACTTGTGGTCATTATTACTAGCACCAACTTCACACATGAGTGGAGAGTCTTTTCAGTAAACAATGATCAGGGACTCAAACCAAAAGTTTCTCTTGGTCTCAGTCACTGCTTCCATTCAGTTGAGAGAAGTGGTCTGATAGAGACCAGAGTCCGTATAGCTTGTCAGAATGGCCTCACTCACGGACTGTTTTAAAAGATGACTGGGTAAGTATTTTGAAATTGAAGAATAAGAGATGACCAGAGAAAACAATCCACAGGGAAAAAAATATGAGTTATTCTTTTGGTTTACTCCACAGTTTCAATTTGTCGCAAAGACACGGTGACAGAACTCACAGCTGAAGACACAGATGCAAAACTCTGGAGAAAATGGTTCAAACTCTGCATGCAGAAAAACTAACGTTTATTTTTTTTCTGTTAATGCCATTTACTTGCAATGTTTAGTTGTGTTTTAAGACATCCTGTTCAGTTGGCTGGCCTTCATGATAAGCCCTTTTGTTATCTGTTTTTCCATCCTATTTTTCTCCATTTTATCATTTCGTTTATAGCCCAGAAAAACAGTCTTTATTAGGCCTGACACTACTACAGTTTTGCTATGTTTTCTTTTGAGTTTGTTAGGTTTACTCACTTGTTTGGATTTCTTTTCAGGGAAAGGGGAGGAGGGGGTGTGATCTAAGGGGAAAAAAGGATTTTGACCAGATTGAAGTAAAAAGTACAAACCCAAATGAAGAGATGCTCTCCTCCACCCCCCTTCCCCCAGTCAGAACATCACCTACCTCTATCTATGGGTGGCGACGAGAGGGTGTCACTTTACCCTGACCACATCCAGGTAAGGGGAAGCCATTTGCGTCTACAGGACACGGAACATCCAACCCGGGAATCCCCTGAGACACAATGCAACAATTGGCTGCATGCAAATCCGTCAGACAGGGTGAGAACGGGACAAGGGAGGGATGGGGTGGAGGAGGGGAGGAGGAGGGGAGGAGGTTCAGACAGCAGGGCAATAAATTTGTTGTAAAAAGCACTTTAAGAGTTGATGATTTTATCTTATAACGTCATAGCACTGATAATCCATGCAGATAGAAATCAAATGTACTGAACAAAACATAATGCAGGTGCATGCTGATGATACAAATCAGTTGCATTCAGCAAGCAGAATACATACATAACTGTACCTTACAAGTCAGTTTTAGACTTAAAATATAGAGTTGCTCCCCTCTTAAAAACAAATTCAACGATTGCCTCCCTTGACCCATTTCTCTGCCATCCACCGAACGCTTTCTAAGCAAATAACAGACTTGCAGATGGTCAAACACTGCAGAAAATCTCCAGACATAACTTTCCATAATGCACACTGAAACGGATAACTTTTGTGTTAAGAATTTCATCTAAAATCAGTGTGACATATATGACAGTGTGACATAGATAGCCTATAGATTGGGACAATTAGGCCTATGATATTTATTGATCCAGTTTTGACCATTTTCTAGAAATTTGAACAGTGAAACTGGACATTTCCTTGAAATAGATTATCATGCTTGTAACTGTACTTCTATTTTTATACGGAATATCATATCAATTTTAAATATTTAAAAAAATATACAATGGGCTATCTTTACTCTGCCACTCACACAACAGAAAAGCACCGTTATGCAGCCTTGAATTGTTTTACAAGCTATAAATCTTTACAGTGATCTATACTTTGCAAAGAGAACAAAGCACTATATTCTTATCATGCTGGGGGTTGAAGCTTCAGGCTCTTAATCAGTTTATAATTTCCTGCTCTAGTCTATGGTTCTGGCATTAACTATCAACGTGGAAGACTTCAAAATGGAAACGAAAACATGCCAAGTTTGTCAGTTTTATCTGGAAACACTGAAATGCGCAAACAACGCTCTAGATGGGATGAGGTTTTTGGCTTCAGTCCCTGGTTCAAGCGGGCCGAAAGTGTAAGATGGAACTGGGAGCTGGTAAGAATGACCACAGGAATGACTGCAGGAACATCTTTTTTGTTTGTTTTTGGTTACTTCTACTGACACTATAGCTAGATGATTTACAGATTTAAACCCACTCAAAAATACAACAAGAACAACAACAACAACAACAAACAAACAAAAAACCCCAACAACTTCACTCCCACAGGCAAGGAACCCTGCACATACGAATGGTCTAGATACAAATATGTGAAGACCTTCACCAAACTGCCCAGTTTTTCTTGTCTCTTTTTCTCTTATTAGTTCTCAATGTGGTGTGATGGTGGTGGTGAAAAACAACAACAGGAAAGGCAGAACTGACCAAGTGAGGACAGGTTGTTTGGCTGGAGTCAAAAGGGTTTGGGTGTGTTTTGTTTACTGATAGTCCATTTAAAGTTTAGTCTTGATATAGAATATTGCGCGAAAAAGTGTGCTGAAAGTTAAATGAATCAAATTGTAGATTGTTATAACCAGCATTAACTTTTTTTACACACGCCTTGTGATGCATCTATTTTGTTACGTTTTAGTGAAGAGATCTAATCAAAAAGCGACCGTATTCCAATCATATTCGATGCAACAGGGAGGAAAATCATAACCATTCATGTTGTCATCTTTTCATGAGAAAGCTGTATGGGAAGGATGGTAACTACTATTCTTTTTTTTTTTTGTTGAGCCTGTCCTGTGATGGACAACCACGTACTGCCTACAGAGATACATAACAAACTGAACCATGCACACGTGCCCTGGAGAAGAAAACAGTCCCGAATTGTGGTAAATGACATTTTCAAGACAAACATCTGTGTTGTGTTTTCTTCGTGAAACAAGCACCAACAAATCAAAATACACACATGACCAGCTTGCATTAATATACAGTTATCATCAACGGTGTTGTCATGCATCCATTTGCATAGTGAATGGCATATATATGTCTATGCTGATTTTGTTGCTTCTAAAAAACAAACAAACACACAACCAACGACAACAACAACAAATTTAGCCACATACTCCCTTTATCATTGTTAAAAGTAGACTTGCTGAAGTCAAGACATGCATACCAGAGTGATACCGTCTCCAGTTAGAACAAGGAGCAGAGCTGTAATCTTCCTAAAAATCATGAACTTACTTCCATGAAAGCATTCTAAACTCAAACAAAACTCATTCAATATATTTTTTTTAAAGAGTTCAATGCGGTAAATGTGCAGCCATCCAATTGTTGATTAATACAACGACTATCATCATCGCAGCATGACCAGAAGACTGGAACCACTGCACACCACAAACATGGAAAAGGGGGCAGTCAGGGTCAAGGTCAGGGTCAGAGTCAAGGTCAGGGTCAGGGTCAGTCAGGTCAGTCAGTGCAGGCAGGTCACAGGGCATGCAGAGAGGGAGGGGCGGGCGCTGCAAGCCACAGTGACAAGCGTTACCTGCTCGGGCATGACCCAGCCACAGCCAGGGAGGGGCAGGCCGTCAGGCCCTATAGGACAGGGGGCGTCCAGACCAGGACTGCCCTGTGGGGACAGCAGGCAACCGCCAAGCCAGGTCAGTTAGCGCTTAGCTCAGCTCTTTACTTCAGCCACACACGTCAGTTAGCGCTTAGCTTAGCTCTTGACTTAAGCAATACACGTCAGTTCACCAGCAAACCTTGCCCTCACTAACACACACAGCACAGGGATGGAGTCCAAGCTGTCTTTTCTCATGATCCCAAGGAGATGCCTGACAGACATCTGGGCACGGCACGGAAGTGTTTGGAATAACTCAGCAGTTCAGATTTGACTTTATAACTGTGATCCCTCCTACTTATAGACAGGGAAAGGAGAGGAGGGTATCATGAGTAAGAGACACTACACAATAGATCGGCTGGGGGTGGGGGTATTTTTTCCACTGTCAGCAATAGTCATTCTCTCTCCATTCCACTGCACATCTTTCAGTTGAGACTCTAGACCAATAATAATATGGCTCCTCTATGAGAAAAAAAAACGGGACCGCACTAAAGGGAGGAGCCATTATGCAGTCTTGTGTAATATCTCACACATCCTGCACACACCTAAAAACGTACCAGTCTCCTGTGGAAGAATGTGCCAATTATGGCTTTTGGTATGTTCCACATTTCCATAATGCGAATGCAATCTCAGTGCAGTGGAACAGTCCAAATGGAGAATGGACACTGGAGCAGCATCATTATATCGCTGACTGGAAAATCAAGATCAGAAAAGCTCCATCCTGATGGCTCTATGGATATTAGCTATTCACGCCAGTTCTTTACGAATCACAGCAGCTTTGACAGAAGCGTGCTATATGTGTTAATATAGGGTTGCTTAGAATCTTCACTGCTGTAGAGGCAGTCAGTGTTCAAGATTGATGATCAACTGGTTTCTGGAGTCAGTAAGCAGAAATGTGTTATCAGCTTCTCCAGTGTCAGTCAGGCCATTGGTAAATATGAGAAAAGCACACAAGAGAGAAGTCATGAAATGATGGTCTGTGCTTAAAAAACACACAATTATAATGCAAAGCGTTCTTAGTTGAAGACATGAAAGTAAACGATAAAAAGATAGTGAATTCCCCTGTGATTTTTTCTCACATTCATTTGAACTAAGGTATGTGTCAAATCTGTGCCCAACACCGATCACTGACACAAATTAGCGATTGACTAGACTATGCCTGGTTTATGTTTGATGTTGTCAAATACGCTATATAGATTTTAAAATAGACCTACTTATCATTTTATTTATGACCTAGCTTTTGTATTTCTTCCATACTATAGACTGGGATAGCTTTTTTCGTGTGTTTTTTTAGCCCCCTCCCCCTCCGCCCCCCACCCCCCCAAAAAAATTGTGAAATTACAAAATATAACACATGACTGTTTTCATTTTTTGTACACTGACATTTAGAATTATAACAATTTACAATTGATCAGAAAATTATTTTTCAATGCCATGTTGGGCTGTTTTTATACATTATTCAATGATTCTAGTCGAGGCCTTATGTGCTACCTGAGTACAAAGAGGACTAGATAGATAGATATGTCGAAGAAATAATGACACATGACATACCAGTACACAGGTTGCAATTCATAATTAAAGAACTGTTCTTAAAGTTGATTAATTCAAGCAAGAAATATTCAGGAGAGCATTAGTGTTAGGAATTAAATAATACTTTCTTTCTACAGCTACAGAAGAAAGCAGTGTTAACATGTTAAGAGTAAAAATAAATTCTACATTTATGACCTAATCAGCTACACTAGTTGGCATTTATTTCTAGACTGCAAGCAAAACAGCCAGAAGCACATTTTAATGATACAGAAATAAAATATGACAAAAGCCGAAAAGAAAATTGAAAACACACCAAACAAACAAACAGAAAAACGTCTCCAAGAACAAACAAACACCATCACCTCAACAAAACAAACAAAAAAATCTCTTCAGAAGGATACTATGAGAAAAAAATACCAACAAAAGTGTTGTGACTGTCTCATGATAGTAAAAACATTCCCACAGAAATGATGACATAGATCACATCCACAAATTTTACTGCTTTTTCTCTACGTAAAAAAAATCTATCCATTGCCACAATGGAGAAACCTGACGACAATATTCTGTTAGAAGCGTGTAGTTCTGACAAAATGGTGTAAATAATGATATCATATCTATGGTTGTTTCTTCGTATGGATACACGCATCGCTGATTTGCCCCCATATAACTGAAATACTGCAAAGGAAATAAAAATCAAACGGAATAAAATGATGCATATGAGCTGACCATGCAAGCAAGCAATGAACACATATGATGATATCAACTGAGTGTTCAGTGATAAATGTTGTGATGAACACAGTACATGGGTGACAAGAAGAATAGCTATGTGCTAGAAAGCGGCGTGATCTAGGGCTGATGGAACAGTGATAGCAGCAGAAGAAACATTATCACCAGACATACCTGATCGCCTTTCTGTCCCTTATGGCCGCGTTTGCCTCGTCTGCCTCTCTTGCCCTGAGAAGAGGAAAGTGTGAGCTATGAGAACAGAGCTATCATCGGTACACAAAGAACATCGTGTTCCTTTCTATGATCTGTACAGACATACTCTACTGCCATCTCTGCTCTATATCTATGTTTACGTGAGAGAGAGAGAGAGAGAGAGAGAGAGAGAGAGAGAGAGAGAGAGAGAGAGAGAGAGAGAGAGAGAGAGAGAGAGAGAGAGAGAGAGAGAGGAGAGAGATGAGAGAGATTCTCACTTTGTTGTAGTTGTTTTCCTTCTGAAAACACACAGCCCTTAAAAAAGACTTGATTATTCCACTGCTGTTGGATACAGCGAGTGACTTGACTTTTTGCTATTAGCCTTTCATCTAAAAAGAATAAACAAGAACACCAATACTAATGATAATATAACTTCCATCACCACCGCCACTTTCCCCCACTAAAACAAAAACAGGAAAAATGGCACAGCATGTAGGAAAGACGAATACTCTTTGTCATGCCATTTGTTATGAACCATATCTGGCTTTCCACCATATCATGGTTCCCACATTGTGTAATAAACATATTGATTTTTTTCAAAGAACAAAAGATCATTGAAAAAAATATATGTAAACATTGTTGATAATTTTATAATTCCTGCAAATTATACGATTTTTTTTTTGTAAACGAGACGGTCTGGAATAAGAAATTCCATGTTTCACCTCCATCAAATCTCTGCGGTATTTGACATGACTGAGATATTGTATAACTGAAAGGAACCTTTTTTTATATATATTTTTTTTTAAAGAATCCAACAACACAGCTATGCAAGTTCTTACTTACTAAAGAAGTGAAAAGAGTCGCAGGAAATCAAACACCACGAACAAAGTAAATACATATGTAAATGTAACAAGTGTAAAGGAATGTAAATGAAAGTAATATGTAGCATATGTAAATGAACACTGTGTATTACTTTAATAAACACAAATAATGTCAACAACAATAACTTTAGAAATGTCCAAAGAAACTGAAACACTTTTAGTAAGGTCAAAAATTAACAGCAGCAGTAACGTCATGTTGCTTCCCTGTTAAGCTCATATTCCGAAGGCATAGATACCATTTCTTGAGAGGAAAAAATGCAATCAAAAGTCCCAAGCACATCTAGTACCCACCTCTCAATTATTCTATAAAAGGACAATGTGACTATATGAATGTTTTTCACCAGAGATCACTCTTATGCAGATTTTGTTTCTGGTGTACTTAGTCTTTTTCTCGTATTTTACCATTTTAAAAGTTGTCCATTGTTCCTTTTTTCCCCCAAAACCCAGTGACTGATACGATTCTCATAACAAAATGAATATTAAAATGTTCAAAGACATTCTGCACAGTAGACATGCACATAATTCTGTCCTTTACATTAAGATAATTATTTGGTAGTTATTCAATTTCAATATAAAAATTAATAGAAGTTTCTGTTGTTAGAGTGAGTAAACTGACAAGAAAAAAATTATGGAAACCGAAAAGACGTCAACAGAAAGACTGAAACGAAATTCAAAAGACTTTTATAATGAAGAAAGCCAGAACAAATTGAAAGGTGTTCAAGTTCACCAATAAATTAAACAAATCAATGCCGTTACCAAAGACACATGCGAAGTGAATGAGTGTAGTTGGAAACATCATTAAGAAAGACAAGGATCAATTTGAAATAAAGACCGTTATTTCGTTAAAAACATGCAGCCTTTGTTCTTCAATTCAAATAAGCTACTAATATCATCATTCTTTTTCTTTAGTGTGTTATTCGGCGAAAACTCCCCACCAGTTTCTGATTGTGTATCTGTTTTAAAGAAAGAAGAAACTGGACAGTGTAACACAACAAAGTGGATTGTACTTTGGAAGAGTTATTATATCCTTCACAAAACCGTTTTCCAGATTCAAAATAGTATGTTCACAAATGCCTCACTTTCAAATCAGTGGATCAAAGGTTGAAACAAAGGTTGTGATTGTGTGGTGTGGGATAACTTACATTCAAATAGGTAGGAATTTTCTCAAGATCATTATCTGAAACCCTTTAACTATGGTTAACTCTGTTATTGTTGTAGATTGAATTTAGAAAACATAGAGGTTATCTGGGCAAACAGAATATGTTCATACCTCATCTGACATGAAAATTAATGAAAAAGAGCGTAATCATTTTTTTAAAGAAAGGGGGGGGGGTGCAGTTGGAGAGAGAGAGAGAGAGAGGAGAGAAGAGAGAGAGAGAGAGAGAGAGAGAGAGAGAGAGAGAGAGAGAGAGAGAGAGAGAGAGAGAGAGAGAGAGAGAAGAGAGAAAACTGCAGACATGGAGACAGAGGGCGAAAGACAAGCAGATGCACGAATAACTGTTAGAAAGAGAGCCGAGACACATCTTTTATATGCGACACAAAAAGAGAAAAACAACTCAATCCAGTCTGCTGGTCAAAAAGAAAAGGGGGAGAAAAAGACTTCATTAAAAAACTGGAAAATTGAACATAACTGTTGCACAGCACATTCACCAAGTGCAGAGAAAGTTTCAGTATGGTGTTAGTGTGTGGATCATGTGGGTTTAGCTTGGTGTTACTGTCACCCAGTTGTGTTAATGACTGAAGTGGTCTGCAGTCTGAAGTGTGAGCACAGGGACTAGGAGACTCAAACCGCTCACCTCCGGGCCTGGCGACCCTCTCGCCCGGGGGTCCAATGCCCTATGTCATGTCAAACCATGGCGTTTGTCAAAACTGACGTTTACCAACAGTTGTGTGACTTAATTAAGCCACAATATCATGTTTTTAACTCTTCATCTGCTTTACTGTGAGAATATGATTATCATAGATGGTATTGTGTTGGATATACACTTGTCAAAAAGGGTTTTTTCTTTGGCGGAGTTTTTGTTGTTGTTGTTTGTTTGTTTTAATCTGCTTCCTTTTCTGTGACGTTCCTGTCTTGTTGTTCCTACGCAGCTCATTTCAATCTCTCCGACCCAGATTTGGTATGTCACATCCTCAGAGTCTGAAGAGGGTAACATCATCCTCATCGTCATTGATCAGCATGTAATAAAAGAAAATTGTCTCCAATTCTTTGGCCCCGGTTAATCTGGTCTCATAGTGACCCCAGTTTCTGTTTCCCATACACTTCTGTGCCTGTGGTGACTTGTGTAAAGCCTTTGAGGGTGAAGGTTCACAGGAGAAGGTCGTTGGAAGGACGTTGCAATGGTCGCTACCCCGCGTGGGTGTCTCACTCAGTCAGGCTTTGTAGGTTCGTGTCCAGAACAGGCACCACTAAATATCACAAAAGCGACAACACCAATCTAGGTATGGCTGGGGCGGAGAGATTGAAATAAACGGCGTGGGAACAGCAGGAATGTCACTAAAGATGAGGCTGCAAAAAAAAAACACCCCAACAAACCCCCCCAAACAACCAAAACAACCCCCCCCCCCCAGCCTTATCCATGAAAACAAATATCTGTTACTGTAATACAATTCAAGGACAAACTCGACTGAATTTTTTTTAAAAACTGAAAACCTACACTGGCATAACGACTCATGCTTTCACATACTACAAAAAAAAGATTTCTTGGGTGGGACGTAGACTAGCTTACACACACACACACACACACACACACACACACACACACACACACACACACACACACACACACACACACACGGGCGTGCGTGCGTGCGTGTGTGCGTGCGTATGTGTGTGTCCCACTTTTAGATAGTTTTAAATTTCATACGGATATTTTTTCTTGTAGTCTTATAAGACAAAAAAAGAGATTGTTTTCTTTTTGTCAGAGCTGCGAGGTAGCATAAACAAGGTATGGTCTTCTGTGGTGCTCGTATCACAGATTCCAAGTATTCACCTTTAAAAAAAAAGATACTCCTTCTCTCTCTCCTTGAGTCAATATCATTTATAAAGATGTAGGAACTATAGCCTATCAAATGACATAATTCTAAGAGAAGACATTTCCCTATCTACATTGACTTTACTTTTGTTCAACATGAACAGAAAAAATATCTGTGTAACTGTGCATACAAGTATACTTGTGTATAAGTGCACGCGTGTATGCGTATGTGGGTGCGTGTGTACACGTATGTGTATGTGCATGTGGATATGTGTGTATGTGGATATATATATATATATATATATATATATATATATATATATATATATATATATATATATATATATATATATATATTGAGTGTGTGTGTGTGTGTGTGTGTGTGTGTGTGTGTGTGTGTGTGTGTGTGTGTGTGTGTGTGTGTGGATGTATGTTTCCGTACGTGTGTGCGTGTGCATGAGTGGATGTGTGTATGCGTGCGCGCGCGCGCGTGCGTAATGTGTGTGTGTGTGTGTCTGCGCGCGCGCGCTAGTCTGGATGCCTAAGATGGTATGTGGCTGTACTTTACCATGAACCATATGCACCAGCATTAAAACAAACAAAAAAAAAAGATAAAGAGAGAACAAAACTTGAAGTCATAAAACTCTGAATGGCGTGGTGCCCGCCCGCCCATACCGGTTTTCCTCGATCGCCTTTGTCTCCCTTCTCACACTTGCACGGTCCGTCCACAGAGGTCACAGGGCCCGAGGGGCCTGGGGGGCCCTGCAAAGGATACAACTCACAGTCAGCATCTGCCATGCACTAAACAAACCGTAGCAACATACAAACCAACAAAGTGATTATTCAAGAAAGTTAAGTGACTGGAATTACTTTTTTGTCAGAGGTTTCTGCTGTCATATATTTTTTTTTATATATGTAACTTTTGCGTAGTTTGAAAAGAGGTGTGTGTACGTGTGTCTTGGGAGGATGTGTGAACATAATTAAGAGAGAGAGAGAGAGAGAGAGAGAGAGAGAGAGAGGAGAGAGAGAGAGAGAGAGAGAGAGAGAGAGAGAGAGAGAGAGAGAAGAGAGAGCATATGTTTATGTATATGCTTATTCATGTTCAAAGATATTTGTGCCTCCAGACACCTTTTTTAATCGCATGTTCAAGTTGCATATTTTGGAGAGAGTGAGAGAATAAGAGAGAGAGAAGAGAGAGAGAGAGAGAGAGAGAGAGAGAGAGAGAGAGAGAGAGAGAGAGAGAGAGAGAGAGAGAGAGAGAGAGAGAGAGGAGGTTGTGTGGGTGTGTCTGTTCGAGCATCTGACTGTATGCATGCATATGTGTGTACACATAGGCTGTTCATGTAATGTGCAAGCATATATGCATGTATGTGCACCTGTATATGTGCATTTGTACACGCATCGGTGCAATTTTTTTAATCTTTGTATTTGGAAATGTGTGTGTGTGTATGCGCGCGCGCGCCTGTGTGTATGTGTGCAAGTGTGTGCGTGCATGTGTGTGTGCGTGTGCGTGTATGTGCTCGTGTATATGTGTGCGAATGCGTGTGTGAGTGTGTGTGTATGTATGCATGCGCATGTATGAGAGTGTGTGTGTGTGTGTGCGTGCGTGTCTGTGTGTGTGCGTGCGTGTATGCGTGCCTGCGTGCGTGCGTGGATGCATGCGTGTGTTCATGCATGCGCACATGTGTGTGTATGTGTATGGTTGCGCACGTATGAGTGAGTGAGTGAGTGAGTGAGTGAGTGAGTGTGTGTGTGTGTGTGTGTGCGTGCGTGCGTGCGTGCGTGCGTGCGTGCGTGCGTGCGTGTGTGTGTGTTATGGTCTGCAGTTTGATACATTCAAAGAACATTTGAAGACAATACTTCTTGCAGAAAACGAACCATTTACATAAGGAAAGGGTGCATATATGTGAGTAATGTTAAACGTTCCTGTATTGTTTATCATGATTCAACAGCCAAAGCGAACAATGAGGAAAAAAAAAGTCTGAAAAATGAATCTTTAAAAAATGATAAAACCCCACTTGGAAGTTTTTTTCTTTATAGTTTATAAAAAAATGAAGCAAAGCTTGCACTACTATGGAGAGAATTATACTTTGCAATGCATTTATCAATGTTCGTTGAGAAAATCGCACACTATACCTTGCTGAATAGAAGAAACACTAGTACTTACATCCTTCTTTTTTCTTCTTTAATTTTTTTTAATCAAATACAACTAACAGAAGCAAATCGAAACATTAGTTTGACTAAAGTCAATGATAGATGTGCGTCTTTCTTTCATTGCTTACAAATAAATATTTACAACTTCAGTGACAGGAAATTGGCAAGATGAATGGAAGGATCTATAAGTCATTCCATTATCATCGAGAAGTTCACAAGACATCTGACATCCTTCTATTGAATACCGACTCAAGCAAAAATACCAAAAAACCCCAAACAAACATATAAACAAAACAAACACTTCCTCTACTATTGCTATCTTTTTCATACACGCATGCTGCTCTGGTAATAAGCTCGCCAAAATAATTAACACATCTGACTTTAACTCAGTATCCAATATTTGAACAAAACACAACTCATTACGGATCGTTATCTATAAACAGAATTCTGTCATAACACAAAACAAAAGAAGTTGAGCATTAAGCAAGCACATGAAATAGTCATCACTCCTTTGCAGAAGCGAACGGCAGTAGACTAGGATTAAGAGAAACTCATATCAACCAATCATTGACAACAAAAGCAGAAAAAAACCAAATCAGATATAAATATTAGAAAAACAGAAGATGTTGGTGTAGATGGAAGTCAACAGAACAGGAGGCAGGCAGCCTGTGTGCAGCAAATAAAGAAGACAGGTAGGTAGGTAGGTAGGTCATGCTGTCAGGTAACCAGAGAGAAACAAAAACAAAGGCAGTGTCATTTAGTACAAGTTTGTTAATCCAACACAAAATCCACATTCTCAGGAGAGCACACTGCAGTCAGTCTTGGCTTCACTACTGAAAAGCAGTGTGAGAGACATTCCCTGTACAAAGAAATTCACAAAGAAGAAATGAGTGAGATTGTTCAATCTGTTTGACACAAAGGTGCAAGAAAAAATACTGTTACAACTTTTTATTTCTTCTAAAAACCCACCTGCTTTGGAGATATCAATGACCATACATAGTAATGATGATGCTAAATGGAACTATGTATACTGATATATTGTTGATAGATAATAACGAAGCAGTGCCTACAGTGTAAAATGGATGATTAGTACCAAAGTATGAAATGATCTGATTTTCTTTGGGGACGGGTATGTACTATGCCTACTGAATATCTGCTAAACGTTACAAACACATCTAGGTCCAATAGCATCATCTGCTCTTTTCATTGTGTTTATATTTTCTAGACTGTAGTCAGACTCTCTGGTTGACTTATATACTGCAAAGAATGCTTAATGGTAGGATCGAGAGAGGGTGGGTGGAGAGAGAGAGAGAGAGAGAGAGAGAGAGAGAGAGAGAGAGAGAGAGAGAGAGAGAGAGAGAGAGAGAGAGAGAGAATTTTCACATGCTGTATATAGATTTTGGCATGCACATACTGCACGGACAGTGGAAGAAGACAAGAAGAGTACAATCTTTAAAAAAAATCGTTAAAGAAATCTACAGCATTTTATAAAACGCTTCAAGACCTATGTTTTTACTAATGATTAATCAGCCATCTTTAGTACCCAGTCACAAAATCCGGCTCATGTTATGCCTGGATAAAATTTAAAAGTTTTTTTTTCAGCAAATCTAACTTCAGTTCCGTGTTACTTACGAATAAAGGTTATTACTTTGCTAGTGATGCTTTCTTTCAATTGAAAGTTACGAAACTGATCTTGAACGATACGGACAATACCTGATCATACTTATTTACGGCCAAGCAAATTTCAACAGAACAGTTCTGATCAAAATAGTCACCCAAAGGGAACAATACAGAAACAAAAAAAGATTGGAAAGGAAAAAGAAAAGAAAGAGAAATAAATACATAATGATCAGTCATGCGTTGCTGCTTCAACTGATACACAAAAAAAAAGAAACCAAAGAAGTTGTCTGTAGCATAGAGGAAAGAAAGGAAATATCTCGGCACACATATTTGGCCACCCTTCACTGTTCATGCACTTCCACAGCGAAGAACTACAAGGGGGGACTACCTATGAGCATGCACTGGTGTGGAGAGGAGACTGGCAGGGGAACCTGTAACTCACCCCAGGGCCTATTTCACCCCTGTCTCCTTTCTGTCCCTCTGCGCCACTGGGGCCAATCGAGCCCTACACAACGCGGGGACCATCAGCGTGTAATGGCAATTTACAACCAAACAAAGTACTATACACTAGGAGGCAGCTACAGCTAAGTGTAAGCTAGACATGGAGAAGCACCACAAAATGGTCATGGCTACCTTATGTGGGAGATGACTTGTGTTCGAAGTACCTTTTGAAATCTTTTGATTTTTTGTTTGCTTTTGTTTTCATTTTGTTTGGCTTTTGGTAATGTTTTTTTTTTTTAATTCGCATTTGAGGCACGCTTGTAGATGTATACTTTGAAAGTGAAAGGAGCTGCATGGTGATGTTTTGTTACGATTTTGTTCTATCTGTTTGTATTATCTGGTCCCATCGGGCCATGCTGATGTCATGTACTGATGTTCCAGAATATGCAGGATTTTTGCCTATGTTACAGAATTGCCAAGTGAAATGAAGCCACAAAGCATGGAAACTTAAACTTTAGTGGCTTCCTCTAATAACAGAATATGCTGAACAAAATGTAACTTCCAAATTTAAAAAAAGAATTAGTTGACGATATTGGGGTTTTGTTTCCAATTCAACAGACAGAACTTGCTAATTCTGTAGACTCGTTGATTTCTTCTCTCACATCAACAACAAGGACTGAATTAATATAAATTGTAAGTGGTTGAAATGAGTACTTAGAAACAAGTAAACACTGCACTAATGAGATCTGAAATTGGAAAAAAAGGTTAACAGGGAACAATGAAACAAAAGTGTTGAAATATGGTTATATTTTTTCCATGGACTGTTTGTTAATATATTATATAGGAATTCCCTTTACCCACACTCTGTAGATGTTTTGTCCATGTTATCTGTTTCACAAACTTGGAAATTATTTCCCGTGAACAGTTAATTCAGACATGACCAAAGGCAGACATGGAGTGGAGGTGGCTGACACAAGTTTAGCCAGTCAGCACGACAGTAGAATACAGAGAATCATGGCAGTCAACACACGTGTGGATAGCAACAGTTGGCGGTGCTGTACATGTTAATTCGTGTGGTTTTATTAATATTTAGATATAGTGACATTGAAAACATCTTGGAGAACCAGACTGTTGTGTAAAAATGTATGAATGGAAAACCTACGTATGCAGCGGTAGTGTATGATGGTGGAAGGGAGATAGGGTCTATGTTGGGGGGGGGGGGGGGGGGGGGGGGCAATGATGATATAAGCCTACTGAACAAACAAACAGTAACAATTCACTGAAAGTTCACAAAATGAAAGCTTGTTCTGAATGCAACACACCACACAAAAAATAACATACAATCTGTATGAAAAAGACCACATGTACACAGAGACACATCGAAATTGTACAAAGTAAAAACCCGAACTAAAAACAAAAAGCATAGAATATTTGTAAAACGGAAACAAACTGAAGACTGACTGGTATTAACCTTTTTCTATTGACGATGATGATTAAACCCGCTGTAGCTGTTCTTTCCCAGTTTTACAAGATCATGCAAAATCATAATAAATTCAATTCTGAAGATGGCAATCCTTTTGCATAGTTTTTTAATCAATGAGGCAACATCATGTCCATTATCAGAACTTATTCAAATGTACAACAGATTGAACTGAATGCCATTTTTCACTTGACTCATGACCACTTTTTATATCCCCGAAAGTTATATCAGGCATTAAGGGTGTGTTTACAACTTACAAAAACCAAGTTAATAAGTAAAGGATAAGATGTCAACAAAAAAGATGTCAACAAAGCTAACAGCAACAACACAGCCATATAACTGGATTCTAATCAATCATCTTTGTGCCCTCTTAGATGACAACAAAAATAATCTATTTGACTGTTTTTAAAAAAACACATAAATGACATATCATCTTACTACTTCAGAACATTTGTTTTTCCAATCTCAAATACTACAAACATTATCTTCTGAAGAAAAAAAAGAAAGGTTATGAATACTGACAAAAAAACTCTAACCCCAACATCCCCCCCCCTCCCCCCAGCTGTTTCTCTACTCTTCAGCCATCTACCATGTACAATTTCCACGTGTCCGACAAGCACAAAATCTACATGTCACCTAAACCCTTCAAAGACCAAATACATCACGTGTTTCCACCACAACAGTCAAAATGACATTGGCTACAAAAGTGCAAAAAGAGGACACCACCACAGTCTCTCTCCTAGCAGGGCAGGCAACCTGCAGAAAAAAGACGGAAGTCATGCATGGCAAGAAGTCCACTTACTGGCAAACCAATGGAGCCCGGAGTACCCATTTCCCCTTTTTGTCCCTGGCAGAAATAACACAGCTTGGTTAGGCACGGCTGGAAGATGACTGCTTGGTGTTTGTTGGGTTACCCACATTGTTATGGACACTTTGTAGGCCAGTGCTTTACAGTCATTATCAACATGCATGCTGACAGGACAATGACACAAGACAGAAGGCGTGAGTTTTCTGTATGCCAGGCAAAGAGACCCTTTTTATACACGAGGAAACGATACAACAATGACAACCAATCAGTTCCAGTGAATCGAACGTGTGATTGTGTGATAGTGTGATAGTGTGATAGTGTGTGTGTGTGTGTGTGTGTGTGTGTGTGTGCACGCGCGCATGCATGCATATATTATGCAGGTGTATGTGCAGGCATGTGGGCGACTGTGCATACTATGTATGAATGCCAGTAAGTGCCCTTTCAACGAATCTTCAGAGCCTGTATGCTTGCAAGCATAGGTATATCTATATGATAATGTTTACTATTACTAAAAATGATATGACAAAAAGACAATAACACGGGGAAAATAGAATCAGGAATGAAAGTTGTGCTTTGCAAAGTGGAAGATGAAGGAGAAGAGTAATGTGGACAACAGCTGGCAGAAGGATGACATGAAGTATGACAGCTCATATTCTTTAACTAAATACTCGTGTTTGACATAATCATATTTTCAACTTTTTCAGTCAATAAAAGATGGATGATTCTTCACCTCTCTTTCCTTCTTGGCCTTACAAAAATGCCAGCTACGACTTCATCCATCAGCAAAAGTCTAGCAGATTTGACAGGTGCGGTTAGCACAGCCAAGGTTTACAGCTTTATTTAATGGTTATCAGTGGGGTTTTCTTTCAGATTACGAGGGTTTACAAGTTTTTTTCATGTTAATCCATGTTTTTTTTTCCAGATCAGGTTCCTATGGTTTGCAAT
Source organism: Stramonita haemastoma (assembly GCA_030674155.1). Classification (NCBI taxonomy): domain Eukaryota; kingdom Metazoa; phylum Mollusca; class Gastropoda; order Neogastropoda; family Muricidae; genus Stramonita; species Stramonita haemastoma. The sequence goes on from CM060316.1 coordinate 33,385,224, forward strand.
TTATTAAATACTATACAGTAAGTCATTGTTTTGTAAACATAAATAAAGTATATTTCGTTAACAAAAAGAAAAAGTTTACACAAAAATGCCGGCATTACCAAGAACTGAAACCTAGCACTGTATTCAGTAGTTATTTTTCCTGCATAACCAACAACTGAAACCTAGCACTGTATTCAATAGTTTCTATTTCTCCACACTACAGAAAGAAAGGCAACACTTACTAGGTCCCCTTTTAAGCCTGGAGGTCCTCGATCGCCCTGCAAGTAGCAAGCACCACTAAAGAACATGATACGGCTATAGACAAAGACAAATATGTATCGTCCTTAAATGGTTTATGTTTCGGTGTACTAACATGTTTGCAGACTATTTCAAATAGTATGTAACTAATCAATATAATATTTTCATATACTTCTTTTAATTTAGGCATATTTCATTCCGAAAATTTGCTTTCTTCTGTGCTGATTTCAACATGACTACAAGACACATTGGATGATTCGATTTTTAAATCACATAGTTTCTTTGTAATCAAACCTTTCATATAGACTGAATGAAAAACTTGTTGTTTGGGTAGGATTACTAGTTTTGACACAGAAATTGATGATTTGTTGTTCAAAAAGTGACATCAATTAAAAGTGATTAAAGAGACTACAATCATTTGTGGCTATATCTGCATAAAATCGAATCATTTCTACAAAAGAAAAAGGCATACAGAGACTTTCATCTTGGCCTTATTCACATATATTTCTTCATACAGAGTGCAGCAAATAAAAAAGAAACGGACAACGCCAACAGTACCTTTATACCTGGAGGTCCTTGCAATCCCATGGGGCCCTGACACATCAATAAAATACCAGTGTTCATATCAAAACTCTCACACTATATTTAATGTGACAATATACAACATTAAGTCAATAACCCCCCCCCCCCAAAGAAAAACAACAACAAAACAACACAAGTGAAAAAACCCTCACCCAAACACCCCTATAACCGAATAAACATCACATTCCCCTCTCCATACTTGTACGCATTTCAGCTCCGCTTTGTGACCATAAACCCCAAACCTCCACCAAGTTTAAAGAAAAGGAAAACAGGACCACCCAAAAACCAATATGGCTGCCAGACATTTGGCCGCTCAGGGGAAATGGATGACTATCTTTATAACCATTTTGTTTCCCATAATTATTCACGTGTTCCAAATACTCCGATTCAAAATATTCATAGAATTTTGTTGACTAAATACATAGGAGCAAACCTTCCTTGTCTTTCAATAAAAAGACAGATAACGGCAACATATCCAACAAGGCCCCGTTTTACAGGTATGTTCTGGGTGATTAAAAGTAAGTACTTGTCTGATTCTTCAACTTCATCAACAGATGACACTGTTGATATTCAAACACTTCATAGATCTACCAAATGGGTCCATCCGCTTCCTATAATAATGCCCAGGCAGATATGAAAATCTAGAGTTGGTATAAAAAAAAAGAAGACAGGGGAAGGAGAGGGAGCACAGGGGGAGAGAGAGAGAGAGAGAGAGAGAGAGAGAGAGAGAGAGAGAGAGAGAGAGAGAGAGAGAGAGAGAGAGAGAGAAGACAGAAGACAGACAGACAGACGAAGACAGACAGACAGACAGACAGACAGACAGACAGACACAGACAGACAGACAGACAGACAGGCAGACAGACAGAGACAGACAGACAGACAGACAGACAGACAGACAGACAAAAGACAGACAGAGGGATAGAAAACCAGGCAGACAGACAGAAAAGTTGTGAGAGACACAGAGAGAAAGGCAACTTCATAAATCGAATGCACCAGTTTCAACGTTGTTGTTCGTCTGGACCCTTTTGCATCTACCTACAAGAACATCCCTCGTGCCATGCTAAAAAAACAAAAAAACCAACCCCTAACGCCCACAACACTTTGCAAAACACTACTATCCTTCACCCTTCGATACTGAACACCTAAACCCTTTAGATCATAATTACTCCAAAGTTAAAGCTGAGGACCCGCCTTTTGCCACACATGACTCACCATAGGTCCTGGAGGACCAGGGGGACCGGGCAGCTGAAAAGAAACAGGAAACCACTCTGGTGAAACCCAGTCCTCTGATCAACGCCAAACAACAACCACGACAACAAAATCAAATCAATCATAAACACCACGCAGAACGCATGCAGGAAAAATTCTGCAGCCTAACATATCACAACCTTTTACAGAAAATAAATTATTATGAGTTGATCAGTTGTCATCAAGCATGTCAATTGATCCTACCCAAGGAAACCAACTATTGTTTTTTTTTATCATCTCTTTAAAACTATAAAAAATAAAACCATATGCTAATAATTATTCAAAATGAAAAGTAGACTGATTCGCTTATACTGAGGTTTATCTCAAAAGTCGAATGCTCACATATTTTCAGCATCACTCTATCTCACAGTTTCTCCTAGCATGCTGATTCTATACTTCCTTGAATACGTATTCTTTTCTTTGGATAAAAAGTGAAAAAACTTTAAAAGGAATTAAAACGAACACAAAAGACTTCAATTAGGATAGACAGTAAATCTAAAGATGGAACAGAAACCTGCAGGCTAAGAGAAAGTTGTGTGGAAAAAAGGAAATCCTCTTACCCCTTCACCACTGCCGCCTCCTCCCTCTACCACGCCCGGCTCTCCCTAGCAACACACAACAGAACAGTAAGCATTAGTTCCAGGACATGATGCAACACACAAGCTCACAACAAACTACCCTCCCACTATCAGTGTAAAAGTTCACTCTGAACACAAGCAGAAGACTGACAAAGGACACATCCTCACCATGCCTGGTGTGCCCTCAACAACAAGTCTGGATCAAAATGCCATTCCCTCAAAACTTGCTCATGAATCAGCATAACCATTTGATCACGCATGCAGATAAGATATTTCTGAGTTCCAGAACAAATCCATCGAAACACAGACAACAACCCAACAGGATCTTGATTCAAACTTGTATTATTTTTTTCTCCAGTTACAGAACACGGTTCATGCCATTCACATTCTGCTCATAACAAGCTGCACCTGACAAGTAGCTGATGTCAGACATCAGATATGAGAACTAACTATACTACCTTTACTTACTACAAACATCCAGTAAAAAGTTGTTTATTTAATTTCTTGTACAGGCCTAACACCTCTTGACAATTAATCTGCATTTAAGTATTTTGCTATGTTGTATTCCCGTTAAATCCCAACCAAGAAAAAGAAAACATTTAGTCTCACTTTGCTGTTTGACAGCTTCACAACAATCCATGGTCAACATGGGTAAATCAGTGGCCTAAAACGTAACTACTTTGGCAACAAATACCGTCTGGAAAAACAGATGATGATGGTATCATCAACAAAAACTGCCACATGGTTTTCAGCCAAAGACGACGACCCTTTAAAGATTAAACGAAAAAAACCCAAACGAATTTCCCCCTGTTATAGTATAGGAAGAGAACTCACTGGGGGACCTGGGAGGCCGGGAGGTCCGATCATGCCGGTAATCCTGCTGGTCCTGTGTCTCCCTTGTCTCCCTTGAGACCAGGGACACCCTACACAATAGTCCACACCTCTCTTGTCATCACACCGGTACACAGTCTGTTTCATGGTCTGCACTCTTAACACTTTCCTGACTGAATGGCTTTCATGCAAGATCTTCGATCAAGCCGTGCAAGAAGAATGTTCATGCAAAATACAGCTTAAAATGGGAAGTAGAAGCTGATCTTGAACCTACTAAAAGCTTGCGTCATTTGATTAAAGAAAAAGGTATGATTATCAAAAAAACCCAACTACTTTCTTGTTCTACTTAAAGAAAAGATTTGCTACACTAATCAATATCTCTAATGAATACCAATAAATACCAATAGTCAACCTTAAGTTTTATACTTTGAGCAATCATAATTTGGCTATTGATACTCTAGCTAAAGCAGATAAAAACATACTGAAAAAAGGTAATTTTATCTGAAGTCACCATGCCAGATTATGTAGCAAAAGAACATGCTGGCTTTGCAAGAACAGAAAATTAAGAATCGCATTGTAAATCAATAAACAATCAAGAAAACTGATTGGTTTCTTAAATTTGAAAACCATACTTTATTAACCTTTTTTGTGCTAAAGTTGCTCTTCCAATCAGTGGGTTGACCTCATTCCTGTACGTCCTCTTAATGTCTAAACACTAACCAAATTTCTAAAGATGCAATAAATACACACATAAAAAATAAATGTGAGACATTATTCTTTTGAACTTCAAGGTTAAAACCTCAGTGACAGAAGCTTAACTTAAAAGACATCCACGCACAAGGGACACTGACACATTCAGCCTAGGCACTCACTGGTTTTCCTACGATACCATCTTTGCCGTCACGTCCATTCTTGCCTGCCGATCCCCCTTCGCCCTTTTGTCCCTGCAAGGTGCCAGGGACAGGCTTTCAATGTGAACACTATACTCACAGGGTCAGGACAACTACCAGGTTAACCTCATCTACAACCACACTTCAAGCTTTGAGGATCTGCCTTGCATATGTATTAATTCATACCCTCTTCCCCAGCCTTTTTCTCTAATCCCTCCATTATCAGACCTGAGGTATATAAAACACGAATCAAAGCTCTAAGCATTTTCTTAAAACACACCTCAAAACTTCGTAAAGCACTTTCTTAAAATACACACAAAAAGCGTATGAGTCACCTTAAAACACATTAAAAAAATTTGAGAAGATTCCTTGCTACACTTCATGCAAATCTAGATGCCGAACGTGCTTTCAAAATTAATCTGTAAAGTGATGTGGAAAAAATAAGCTAAACTCGAACATCATTCAGTAATTTCTTGTACCATTTTGAAAACAAGAAGTCAGAGGATGCAATTATGCAAATATCAGAGCACAGGTTTCATTTATGCAGAATAATTCGAAGCGTGAATTACAATCGCAAGATAGTTTCCCATGTAAGATGTAGTCTATATTATTTAAATCGTCAGAACCCTGGGGAATTGTTCATCATGGAATCTTGAGGGTTCTTAAAAGGGAATAATCATGGTGCAGAAAAAAATCAGCAGATTCATATACATATTCTAATCGGAATAATAGAGACGAAAGAGAAGTGAGAGGGGAATGAAAAAGGCAATTTAGGAAGGTGTCTACCAGACGAGAGAGAGAGAGAGAGAGAGAGAGAGAGGAGAGAGAGAGAGAGAGAGAGAAGAGAGACAGAGACAGAGAGACAGGACAGACAGACAGACAGACAGACAGAAACAGACAGACAGACAGACAGACAGACAGACAGAAACAGAAACAGAGACAGAGAGATGCTGAGACGCTTACGATCATACACTTACAAACACATGATGACTTATAAATGAGACTTCACAGAAATGGAAGATCAAAAGAAAGAATGACTTCTTAAAAAAACAACTATGACCATGCTTTTCTTTTCTAAAACTAAATGACCATTCCAGCGTTACACTGATCATTTCCCAAACTTGTCATGCATGTTCTTCTCCTCTCCTCTGCTGGTAGACTATAAACTACAATTTACAATATCCTACCGGTACATACATACCAGCGGCACATACTTTTGATGTAGTTTGGAAACAGAGAGGATCTTGAGCAAAAGTACATATTTTCCCAATCCATTTACTGACTTAAAGAACACTTTAAAAACAACAGTGTAAAGTGACTGGGCAGTACAGTGAACAACGTCACATAAAGAAACAGGCAAACATTCTACACTAGGTGAAGAACCACTACAAGGTGATCAAGGTAATTCCTTGATGCTATGAGAAAACTAAAGTGGCAAAGGTGGCGGCGCAGCCCTACCTGCTGACCTGGAAGCCCTAAGGCTCCTTTGGGCCCTGGAGGTCCTGGATCCCCATCTCGTCCTGGTGGGCCTTGGGGGCCGGGGAAACCCATAAAGGTTGCCTTGCCCTTTTTCCCTCGTCGACCCTATGGGTAGTATAGCGCAGTGGTCTATTATTCTGCTCCTTCCATTTTGTTCAACCTTAAAATACTACGTCTACGCGTTAAAAGTCGTGCCAATAATATGACTATAATATCTTTTTTTGTCTTTAACTTTAACATGATAACAAATAGGTGAGAGAAATTCAAATTGTTTTTTTTAATAGTAATAGATTCGAAATATCAAAATTTACACAAATGCACACATTCTGTAAGAAAATAATTCTGATTCATGTAAAAGTATGAGATAAAAAAAAAAGCTTTAACCAAGGTACAGATAACCGTACTAAAAAAATGCATCAGATGCAACAATAGGCTTCTTTCTTGCAAAGTAAATCAAGTCTTTTTTTTTTTTTTAATGATTCATGCACTCAACTGAAACAAGAACCAATCAGTCAAATTAACTAAACAAAGAGTTAATTAAACTAAGATGATAGAAACTGCTTGTCATGTCAACACGAGGGATCAGGGCACGGGAGGGGGTGACAGATGGAAATGTTATGAAAAACTCCAGAGCACAAGATCAAAAGTGAAGGGAAAAAAGAAAAGATACCCTAATCACTGGTATATGTCTGATGTGTATCGTAATGAATCGGATATGTGTTAATTGATAATTTGAGAGAGAGAGAGAGAGAGAGAGAGAGAGAGAGAGAGAGAGAGAGAGAGAGAGAGAGAGAGAGAGAGAGAGAGAGAGAGAGAGAGAGAGAGAGAGAATACAGAGAGATGGATAGACAGAGAGATAGAGAGATGGTGGAGGATCACCTATGCACAAAAAACCCTCTACTGATTTGTCGATATACTGTTTCTCGTAACGTGGTTTTAACCAACACTGAATTGTAACCACAGTTCAAATGTAATGCATGCCAGACGAAATAACCAACCATCAGATAGACCTACCTATCCAGTTTCTGTGCCAAGAATATTCCAACTAAACAAGGATGATAAGTCAAAAAACCTTTTACAATCGTCTCAGAACGCAAGAGCATCATACTCCATAAAAAACATTTTGGTCAAGGTAATGCATACCTATATTTTGAACAGTATGCCTGTTTTTGCGATCCAACACTTAACATATAGCCAGCAGTATCTCTTTATGTAAACTGTTTTATCATTTATGCTTTGAAATAAACAGTCTTATACACAGTCCAGAGGAACTTTCACCGATTCTACTGACTCGAAAGGACACGAACAAAAGGGTAACCTATTAGAGCCCCTCACAGCAGTAATACATACAGTCCAAGCATGACAGGAGGATTCTCGGTATCTACCCGTGTCAAGACTAGCCATTTTCTTAACTCCAAACACAACCATTACAAACCTCGAACCCCTAAAACACATCAACTGTTATCACTTTAACTGAAGACAGTGGGTTTTTTTCCTTATAAGTATTGCATGAGCTACCTGGAGAAAACAGTTCCTTCATACTGAGCGGGAAGTATATCTTCCTCATAGACAATCTTGGTGCATTATTTTCACTTTAACAGTTTGATCTGACAACACAGCTGACTCTTGTGAAATCAATTCTCCACGCTGTTGAGGCGTCAATGTCAGGCAACCTCTATCGTATACAAAAAAGACAAAAAGCAAAAGGGTAAAGGAGACCCATAACCTATAAATATGGTCGTACGGGAGCGAGGCATCAGAGACCTCAGCTTCTCTAGGGGCCAGCATATTGAGGGCGGCGCCCATCTCCTCTCCCTCACATCTTTACCTTCCCTGACCCTAAAAAGGGCACGAACTCATTGGCAGCTGGGTGAACTGGGGGACTGTACTGAAGCCAAGGCGCGCAAACGGTTACCCATCCACCAGGCTCGATGCTGCTTAACACTGGCTTGGGAAAGCGAGTGCTCTGACCACTAAGCTATCCCGTACACTAAAATGTATTTTTCAGGTCACGAACCAAGACGAATATCAAGATTTCTTAAATGTGTTGGTAGGCTATAGTAGGCCCTTTCAAACATTATAAAACAATCTAAAATCTATTGATAAAACCATTGGGCTAGAATCTATGTAATATAGCTTTGCTTTCGTAGGTGATATAACTTTGCTTTCAAAAAGGAAATTTAAAATTTGCACAAAACGCCCGTGGTTTGTCAGCAAAAATCATGTATCTGTGTACTAAGGATGGCCTGAGCAGATGATAGAAAGGAGCCGACAATCCAGACTTATGTATCCACTACAATACCACATCTTCCTGCCCCCCCCCCCCCCCCCCCTTCACGAAACACTTATTTTATTGCAATATCACTTTTATCAAAAATAGGAATGAAGAGACAAGAACAGCTTAAAAATTATGAACACTCTCATGGAGTAAAGGGAGAAAGGAGATGATTGGTGCCTGCATCATGCAACAAGAAGTTACCGCAATGACGCCATGATATTCAGACGAACACAGCTTGCTGTACTAATGGTTTTTCATGGATCTTTTTCTCAGACTTTCTGATATAAAGCCAAATTTTAACCATGTTGATAAGAGGTCTATCGAGAAGTTACATGCGGCAAAAAACCGGGTCAGAGATAGTTTTCTAAACCAAATTGATGCTGTGATACAAACCATTGGTACAACGACACCGTTTCTGAATGTGGTTAGTTCAATGATCCGACTGGTTATCTCATGACTACGATGTTCGATAAACTTTCATGGTGTGAGTAAGGATGTAAATTGCAAAAGATGATGGGCTTCAAGAAGAAAAGGGTGGGGACGGGGAGGGAGGGTGGAGGGAGGAGTGAGCCATGACAAACCTAAGGTTGTGGTGGACACCATGCTCAGTTATTTACCCGTTTTCCCCTCGGGCCCCTGTCCCCCTTCTCACCCTGAGGGCCTCCTGGTCCGCTGGGCCCCGGCACACCCGGCATTCCGATATCTCCCTACACATACATACACAGGGCACCCTGCTCACATACTCATAGTCACTGCCTCAGAACACACCAGGCAGGGCTAACCTTAGGCCAACAGGACCGCCTGGTATGCACAGCTTCGTGTACATGAACAACGCCAGTGGCCGCACGAAGAGGAAGTTTTATAACCAGTTTTATCTTCCCCCTAAAAAAGGTTAAGTAACAATGAATAATCAGTAAATTGATAAATAAACGCGCAGATAAACTCCAAAACCCGCGTCGGCGCAAGCAGGTACAGTCACCATCTTTACCTGCATCCTCTATTAGCCTTATCATTGTCCTCCCTAGACTATCGTCGTTCTCATTTGACTATCATCTGAGCTGTCAGAAATGTTCACTTTTAAGTGCCTTGTTTTCCACTCTCAAGTGATATCTTTGTGCTGCTACTCCTTAACCCACCACTCGATTCCACAACACGTAGTCGACCTACATCCAGATTGGCTTAGTCGCTCTTTCCCAACTCTCAGCTCATGTTACACCGCCAAAAAGCCATAACTGCAATCAGAAAGGACTCTACGTTTTATTGCTTGGTATGTGTTCAGCAGGGGCCTTTTGTGATCCACCATACGCAAGATACCACCTACGAAGCCCCTCTACTATCGAGAATCGCAGCAACACCGTCATCCGACTGTTGTGCACAAGAACAACGAGAAACCAAAACTGAAGACCAGAGCATAAATACGTGCTAAGATCTCTCTTTTTAGGTTTATTTTCTAACAACTTTCCCTCTATACTTACTTACCCAGGCTTTACGCTTAAAGACTAGAGCGCAACTCCACTGTCTTCTGAGACTGACGGGTGTCTACTTTTTTGTCTACATCGTGATCAAAGAGGATGCTAAGGCTGGCTATGATGGATTCATAAATATGTAGAAATAAGATCTCCTGGCAAGGTTGCGCTCTAAGCTGCATTTCACACAAATCCCAGAGTTAGTCAGGCCTGGGAGATGGATTGTAGCATTGTGGATTTTGTAATCAGAGCACTCCTAGTAATCTGATTTCCATTCAGAAAACGATACCCAAACTTGTGATTCCAGTCTTCCTCTTTAGCCCACTGCAGGCTCGAGAGTGCGTGTTTGCACCTATCAGAGCCTCACAAATCCAACACGTATATTTCATCTCTCCTTGTAATCCAACCGATATTTCATCTCTCTTGTAATCCAACCGATGACTCAGACCAAACTTCTTGCTTAACCATTGCAACTGATGCTTTGACCAATTCTGTGAATTAAAAAAATCTGGAACACAGTAAGTAGTCATCGATTTTAAAGACTTCTCTGTGATTTTATCCAAACCAAAAATGAAGAAAATGCAAGGATTTTGTTTTATTATGTTCTCTAGGAGTAACAAACAGAAAATTATGTAAAATTCCTGTCATTATCAAAAACCAACAGTTACAATAGTTATCTATATTTGACAACGGTGTCTACTAAGTGATAGTACCCATAGCAAAAAACCTACACCGTGTGTATTTCTGACCAGCAGTTTCCAGATAAGACCAAGCAAAGAAAAAAAGTATTCCAAAACAGTTTTCACGAAGCTCAGTATTCTGACGAAGACACGTCATCCGCTCTTTTGGTTCAAAGATGTAAGCTAGTTTTGTACAAAGATCTATCCACAATTTTTTTAAAAGGTAAAGGTGTCCCATAACCTGTGTGGTCGTAGGGGAGCGAGGCGTCAGAGACCTCAGCTTCTCTAGGGGCCAGCATTTTGAGGGCGACGCCTATCTCCTCTCCGGCTCCCTCTCTGCTTTACCTTCCCTGACCTTAAAGAGGGCAGGTACCCATTTACAGCTGGGTGAACTGAGGGACTGTACTGAAGCCAAGGCGCACAAACGGTCACCTATTCCAACTGGTAACCACGCTCGATGTTGCTTAACCTTCGCTGGGGAAAAGCGAGTGCTCTGACTATTGAGCTATCCCATCCCATAAAATACATTTTTAAAGATAAATAAAATAAGACTATACTCTTCAGTTATTAAAACACGTTATTCACAGAAGTTTTTTTTTCTTAAAAGAAAGACATTTTCAATTTTTTCTGACTTTTGTTTATATAACCATTTAATGACAGAACGCTCATCTTTTGGCAGCAATTCCAGATAATGGACAAGCACATTCGATTGTGCTAGATGAATAAGCTATCCATAAAATAAATGTATTATTTTTCACCCCAAAAACTGACCAACCCATTCACCCACCCATCCTGTAACAACCTCACCAGACGCACAGAGATATAGACAGGTATATACAACACACCACACACACACACACCACACACACACACGCGCGCGCGCGCGCACACACACACACACACAGGCACATACTCACACACACACACAAACACACACAGATAGACAGACACAGACATACACACAGATATAGACAGACACAGAGCTGTGCATTTCCAGAAACAGGTAAAGAGCAAGCACCAGAGAGAGAGAGAGAGAGAGAGAGAGAGAGAGAGAGAGAGAGAGAGAGAGAGAGAGAGAGACGAGAGAGAGAGAGAGAGAAGAGACAGAGACAGACAGACAGACAGAGACAGAGACAGAGACAGAGAACAGACAGAGAGACAGAGAGACAGAGAGAGAGACAGACAGACAGGCAGGCAGATAGACACAAAGACCCAGAGAGACACACGGACTTTTACGCACAGAAAAGAACAGACAGGAATAACTTGACCCACCTTCGTCTCTTTCTCTTTCACACACACACACACACACACACCACACACACACACAACACACACACACACACACACACACACGCACGCACACACACACACACACACACACACACACACACACGCGCGCGCGCGCGCGCGTCCTGACATTGACATACACATACATAGGGGCCGAAACCAGGGGGGAAAGTCAAACCTGACAAGTTGTTGACAGACAAGTGGAAGTCTTCGATTACAGACTGCCGTTGAAAGGCTTTGTTTCACCATGCCACTCTTCTAAACTAGTAGCTACACACACTCAGAGAAACACGTACCTTCTTAAGAACAACCATGCATAACTAGGCTCACGCCTAACAGCACTGCATTCACATTCGAAGCAGAGGTCTCTGATGACTTGAACAACTTATCAACACACACCCTAAAAAAAGATACTTTGAACCCCCCCAAAAAACAACAACAACACACAACAAAACCCCCACAAAAAACAACCCCAAACAAAAACCACACACACACACACACACACACACACACACACACACACAAACACACACAACTGAAAACCCCCCAAAACAAAAACAAAACAACAAAGAAACAACTAACCAACCACTCCCCCCCCCCCGCCCCGGAAAAAAATAAAACAACAACCCACCCCCCAAAAACAAAAAAAAAAGCAAACAAAACAAAAATCCCAACCCCCCCAGATTAAATACCCACACATAACTATGTCTTTTGACGGCTCTCAAATCCATTCATGAAGCACAACGGAGGAGACAACCCTACATCGACACAAGAACAAGACAACACAAAGCACACCACACCACACCATAAGCAAACATAGAACAGCATAATTCCGATTCTCAGATAGTTAGAAAACAAAGTAAGTCTATAGAAGATTTATTGTAATGTGTGTATGTATTCTGCTGTATTGCTGGCGTGGTTTCCTTCTGGGTATAATTAACAAAACAAAAGAAAGCACACAAACTTAAAAAAACAACAACAAAAAACAAAAAAACAAGCCTGCCAACAAAGACAAATCAGATGTGAAAGTGTAAGTGAAGAGTTTGGTCACGTTCTACTGATTGTGTTGCTGATACGGGATAACAGAGCAAAAGGTTCTGATTGATGAGACAACGAAAGAGTGAGGAGGGATTCATTTCATAATGCAATGATTCACATATTGATTACAATGAGAGAGAGAGAGAGAGAGAGAGAGGAGAGAGAGAGAGAGAGAGAGAGAGAGAGAGAGAGAGAGAGAGAGAGAGAGAGAGAGACAGACAGACAGACAGACAGACAGACAGAGACACAAACAGAAAAAAACTGGAAAGACAACGTGGAGAAAGTGGGAGGGGGGGGGGGGGGGGGAGAGATTATTGATCAGTAAGAAACAGACAAGAAACCCTGAGCTGTGAACAACAATCCTGTACACTGTAGAGAAATGCATATCGCACAGTCAAAAAATAGATATCCATTTTGCTTTGACCTGAAACAAAAAAAAGCAAATCTAGCTTCCTGTTAACATATGTACATTTGTGCATCATCAGAAAAGACACACAATAATGTGCCTACACTCGCACCCATAATTAAGAATGCATGTAAACACAGCACATGAAACGTGACAAAGCAAGTACAAAGCACAAAGTCATATTTACACAGCGCCTCTGCAACCTAGCCTGTAAAGAGAGCCATATTTTGGTTAGAATAAAACGCATTTATGCATCAACATACAGCAAAACAAAAGAACCCAAACCCTGAAAGTACTTGAACAATAAGTCAGTAAGACAGAGCTGAAACAAAGCTTCCTGAAACAAAGCAATTACGTCGTTAAAGAAAGAACAATACACACACAAGATTTGCTCATTATATTGAATAAAATAGTAACGAGCAACTTCCAAATCAACACGCAAGAACCTTTAAAAAAAAGTTATATGTTACATTCATTCCACCTGTAAGAGAACACGATTTATAAACCTTAAAGACAACAAACAACAACAAACAAACAGATATAAACGTCAGATGTCTTGTGAAATAGCCTAACTAAATTTGAGTCAGATATCTTGTGACATTTTCTCATTAAAAGAAAACCTGAGAATAGCTGAAAAAAAAGGAAATAGCATACTTAAAAGTGATACAGATCAGGGCAAAAAAAAGAAAAGAAAGCATGATGAGACAGACACATATAAGGACAAAAGCATGGGAGGAATCAGCATACCAAGCACTGAATACATTGTAAAGCAAGAATGTGAAGGCCAAGGTCAGTTCAATTCAGCATAAAGTTGATTATGTACATAGGAATCCGATAGAAGGGATTTACAGGTACCTACACATGGCAGTGAAAAATAGCTTGGCCATGAAAATTAGTGGGTTTTTTTCAAAAAAGGGTTGTCCCTATGAATTCTTTCTTCATATTCTGCATATTTTGAATACACGTTAGAAATAACAAAGTATATGAACCCTTTTTTTTTTAGATAGAAAATAATAAGTACGATATGAAAAAACCAAAGAGAGTAGCATGGGGTATATATATATATATATATATACACATGTAAGCAGATGGACCCCTGAAGCACAACTCTTCCTTCTCCAGTGTTTTACTACACAGAATAAGAACCATAACTGCAGCAAAATGTTGGGTCTGTGGTACAAACAGTTGCATATACCTTACAGTCCTCAATATACACATCAACTTCCGAAGAGTCATCATCCTCTTCCTCAGCCGAGTCAACGTTATCGGCGTCAATGTCAGCGCCGCCGGCAGCATCCAGGGAGGGCTGACCCAGCACACGGCGATCCCGACGCTTGATCTTTTTGCCTTTCTTTTTCACCGAGCTGATGTCCTTCACCTCCAGCCGGCACGTGCGGTGACGTCTGAAGGGAGTACCTGACTAGGGAATGACATCAGTGTGTTTGGTCCATGCAAACCATTCAAAACATGTCAAGACATCTTCTGTCTGGCTGCACGGGAAGAAAACAAGGGTCAAGGTCATGTCACACAAACGCTTTGGCGGAACCTTTGCTGCAGTTATGGTTCTTTTCTCATCAAAGTTAAATCTGATTATCAAAAAGCAACAATAAACCAACTGCTGCAGTCATATGAAGTCTTTCATTTTGAATACTTGCATCCCCCAAAAAACCCTCCACAAACCCAAACAACAAGAAGTGCAAAACACTTCTTTCTTTAAATCCATGGTTTCAATTTCAAATTTGGTTTGATTAAATGATACCCAAATCATGACGTTCGTTCGTCGTGCTTGTTATGGACCATCTGACTGCAGCAAAGGTCTGCGATTAAGTCTGATACACATGTATAGCAACACGTTGGTGTTATGGTCGTGGATTTCCTGATCTGACCACCAACACCTGCATAGTGAACAGCAAGAAAGGTCAGATGACGGAGAAGAAAGAAGTCAGGTAGGAGCATGACTAAGCACAGGAGGCAACAAAGGCACCATCACCAGGCAGGCATTGGAAAGGCTTGAATAGCTGCACAGGCTAAGGTCATAGGGCATGGAGACTTGGCAATGGTAAAGGATAGACATGGCACCCTGATGGACACTGCCAGCCTGCTGGGCGGAGGAGCCATGGAAGGTTCCAGCAGACCTCAGTGTCTCACCTTAGGCCCGCGTGGCCCCGGGGGTCCAGGGGGACCCTGAATAAATCCCGACGGGAAGCTGCCGTGAGAATCGTAACCTGATCCGGCGCTCCCTTTGCCTTTGCTTATCCCTCCTCCCGCGCCAGCTTCTCCCTTCTTCCCCTGTAACACAAGCAGATAGATCTGCTGATCGTGCCCTGGCCGTCCTGCTTGCCCCTGCTCCAGAAGCCACTCGCCAGGTTAGTGGTCCACAACAACACACCGGGCAACCCGAGCAACAACAGCCGGACACGGGTATTTGGGGTCAGCAGGCATCGTCCATGAAGGGGCGGGCCACAGAGGCTGCGTGTGGTGGAGTCAAGAACACGCCGTAGTACATGCTAGGTCGGCATACGTATGCACTTACTTACACACCACGACTGACAAACGGCGCCACAGACGGACAGGAGGAACTAGAATGCGGGAAGAAACAGGAACCGTTAAAACCTGTGCATACACCTGTGAATTCATTCTTATGGACACCATGGGTGAGAGATACGTCACTGGGATTAAAAAGTGAGATGGTATTAAATGAGCAATGTGTAATGGGGTTACAGAAAGGAATGGTGAGATGTGGCTAACGACAGACGTTAGAAAACCATTCCCCATTTTCACACAGAGGAAGATCACAAAATGCTCCTTTCCATCTCTCTCTCTCTCTCTCTCTCTCTCTCCTCTCTCTCTCTCTCTCTCTCTCTCTCTCTCTCACACACACACACACACACACACACACACCACACACACACACACACACACACACACACACACACACAAGAATGCACACATAATGCAGTAACAAGACACAAAGACTTTTTTAAAGAAAGGAGTTCAAAACAAATCCAAGCAAAGAGTTTCCAAACTTCAAACGGGAACTTCATTCAAATCCAACACGGCCATGCTTCGACAATGCAAGCACGAATTTTAATAACACACTGGTCATGCCTAGACAATGCAGACACTATGCCCTGTTTTCAATGTCCGGAAAAAACAAACAATACAGGTGAGATATAGCATCCACCTGTGATACAATTTATAGCAACATATACCCAGTAACTACAAACACCTCAATCTGTATGGGTACAGAAACTGCAACCAACGTTAAAAGATCAAACGACATTTATCTGAAGGTGCTTTCCAACCTCTGTCGGATTTGGCAGAATACTTCCCTCCTCCAAACTGATCATCATCTACTCTTTTCTTTGTCAATCAATGTGGGATTTTCCCTCTGAGGCAGAGCTGTTAGTATGCGCTTATTCCGTCTTTGTTGTTGTCAGCCAGTTGATCTGAGAGATGGCGGAGGGGGTGTTAGGCTGATGGTCAGTATCACTGAGGGCATCCAGCATGTCAGGGGCTGCACCGCAAACGGCCTCATGCACGTGCAATGCACCACTCACTTTGGGCCCGGGCGGGCCGGGAAGCCCCGGGGATCCAGGCAGACCCACGGATCCCACAGCGCTGACACCGTTCAGGGCGCCGCCTTCCCCCTTACGGCCCGGGGGCCCGGGCCTTCCCACCTTCCCCGGCCTGCCAGGCACCCCCATCTCCCCCCTCAGACCCTGTTAGTACAGGTACAGCACAGGCACGAGTCAGTGACGCCCACTGCAGCTAAGGACCACTGTCATGACATGCACATTCCAAGTGCAGCGGGGAGAAGGGTGCCCTAGCAAAGGTCCACTTCGCGGACACGTTGTCTTTTGCCCTTCAAAATCCTCTGATGCTGCTTTCCGCCTAATTCTTCAGCTTCTATTGAATGAAGGGGTTTCGTTGTTCCACATCGGTGTGTTTGTGCCATACGTAATTTGCCTTCCAAAAAAAAATTCTGACAGCCATAGCTGCTTCTCTAAATCGTGTTTGAGACAACAAGAATCATTATCAGACTGGTATTCATCAGAATGCAAAAATCTGTGCAATCATAAAATCTCTCTTGTTGTATTATTTCCGAGTGTTTTCCTTCAGGACTGGTTTGTAGAGCAAATAGGAGTATACAATTACAACAACAGAACAAATTTCATCTGGTCACACTAAACAAGTGCAACACTGAAGAATGGGTCTTTTCAGCAGTTAAACCTTAGCTTGAAAACTAAATCTGACTTCGAGACTGTGCTCTACTGTCTTTTCAGTAGTAAAATGTCAGCTTGGAAACTAAATCTGCCATCGAAAACTGTACTCTACTCTGTGATCTGCTACAGAAGTTAACTAATAAAACTGATAATTATATTAGTAAACTCACACCTGCTATAACTCGTCTAATGCTCAACAGATGAGTCAGATGAGCATGAGTTCTATTCTATAGGTCTACATCTGTCCCTTTTTACACTTTGCTGTTTCATTTGATATGATTACCGGAGGACTGAAGGACTTCGTTGATTTTGGTTGCTCGTCAGGCCCTTTCTCTCACACCTAAATCTGCATTAAGTAATGAAGGGGCCTGCTTTTTGTCAAGTGACTGCAGCTCTTAAGACCTGGGTCTGTCCTACATGCACTGAAATCGGAGTCTAGGTAGTAAATTTTTTCTCAGCATGAACCTTGCATCATGACTATACATGTCATTGCATCTATGAAGGCAGTAATTGCTTTACATTCTTCAGACAAAGAACCGACCAAAGTAAAAAAACCGACCTCAAACTAATTACGCTTCACATTCTTTTCCTATGATCATGTAAAAGTTTTCTTTCACTTCAAAATTTAATATAGTTATTGTGAACTTAATGGTTTTGCTTTTTTTTTCTTTTAATTAAAAAGAAGAAAACTGGAACTCGATTGTCCTCAAAGAGAATGGAATAACCCTGCTGACACGAGAAATGAATGTATATTCCGATTTCTTCAACAGGTATAAATTGACGCATCATCGCCAAAATGAAATACATGGTAAGACAAACATACATAATGATATGGGATTAATAAGGATGAACACGGGGGAGGGAAAATACAGATATATTTCAATAACATGAAATGCTCATACAACACTGACCACACATTCACAAAGAAAACTTCTGGAGTGCAGAAAAATGCCTTTACACAAAAACAAAAGCGTTTTTAAAATCAGAATTGTACCCTAAGATACGAGAGAAAAAACAGTCATAATGCATTATCCTATATTGATTGTTTACCAGCAAATAGTCCTAACACACATTAGGGAAACATTGCATCTGATGAAATACTCATATTACTGATAACTATTCCTAAAACGATATGAACTACTTTTTCTTATTCATGTAAATATGCACAATGTAGAATAAACGTTCAAGACAGGCCATTATAAATCATGCAGATTTTTTGTTCTTGTCGCAGCATTTGTTGGTGTTATAACTGTTGTACTATTTGTTACAAGCTAACTACTAACATTAAATTTCTAAACGAAAGTATTTTCAAGAATTCAATAGTCTGATATACATACAGTAAGTACTATCTCATACTATAACCATTTTTGCATCAAAATTGATTAAACATGACAACAGAACATAGCACAATTCTACATAGATAGATAAGCCAATATCAATGATCACAGAACAAAATTCACATACATAATTAGCCCAAATCAATGATAAACAAATTCAATAGCCAATACAAAAGCATTACTGGATCAACCACTAAATCTACTGAGCAGCCAAACACTCAACTGCACAAGCAACGTATTTCTGAATCCTTTAGGGACGAATGTGTCCACAACCTTTAATCTGCTGCCAGTACAACGATGCAGCCTGTACGTATGACAGTTAAGGGGAAAGGTTTCTGCTCGTGTGCTGGATCTGATACTTACTGGCTCCCCTGGGCGACCTGGCTCTCCTTTGCGACCCTATGACCCAAACATAATGAAGACATCAATGAACAGAAAATATCACGAAAAAAAGGAACCTGGAAGAAAAGGAAGAAAGAAAGACTGCAAGTAAAACAAAAACGTACACGCTCTTCTTGATGCTTTTCAGAGAAACGTTTTTATTCTACTGTTCATCATCACACTGGCCTACTCTTCAACATACAAAAGCATTTTTATTTTTTTTTATTCTTTTATATCGAGGATAATGGATAGAATGCTCTCGGGTGCAAGTTACATCCCTCCCCCCTCTTCACAAAACTCAACAGCCAGTCAAAATTATTTCATGATCTCATAGACAATATGTAAACTAAATCTTGATGAATTAAGGCAATATTCAAGAGTATATTCTGTTTAATTTACAGGTATAAAAACTACCATTGCACGAGCTTACAGCCTGCACTAACTTCCTGACTATATAACTGCAGAAAAGCAATATATCACTGGCACTTTTTTGTTATTATTCACAGCAATGCTGGTGTGGCCTAATGCCCTTTACATTCAATTAATAAAATTCATGTTGCAAATTTCACTTCTTCCTCTTCCACAAATTTAGACATGAGCTCAGGTATGTAAACCAACAGAAATGAATAAGCAAGTAAAAAAAACCCCAGCCAACTGACTTATGCAAATTGTGATCGAAACCAATGTTCCTTTTTTAAGTGACATATGTTTTTAACAACTAAGAATCAAACTGTATTCCATAACATTACCAAGAAACAGACAACAGTCCCCAAATATCGCCATGATTTCAGGAGATCCATTCACTTGTCGTCAAGTCTTCACCATAGAAGAGAGACTGTAGACTGTGAGGGACTAAAGAAAAATACGAATCTTGATTTCTGAATGACTTAAGTCAGCTGTGCCATGTAGTTCATTTTTGTATTCCGAATTACTTACTGCGACAGCAGCACTCAAGTGCTCTATGTTTTTTCATAGAATCTCAAGTGATTGCTCTCAGTGTGAATTTGAATATTATTTGTGTTTTCTGAATTAAGACACACACACACACACACACACACACACACACACACACACACACACACACACACACACACACACACACACACACACACACTTACCGCTGGTCCTTGCGGTCCTGGTGGCCCCTGAATAAAAAAAAATTAAAAAGGGGTGAGCAATTTTTAAAAAAAAAAAGAAGAATTGTATATTTGCGCTCCTGTTTTCTTTTCAATACATTAAAGACTAAACGTATGATTAATTGATTGATTGATCAATTCCTTCACGTATTCAGTCAGTCAGTCGGCCAGTGATTAGTTGATTGATTCATTCATTACAGTAAATCTTGATCGCGTTAACTTGTGTTACTGAGAATCCCTTCAATTTATTCCTAACTCGGTTTCGGAAACACGTTACCCCCCAAGATCTAAAGCAAACCTAGCCTGAATATTTCATCAGAGTATGCATTTTCGTCAGGTGGATAGTTTAGCTGCAGGTCCTCCAAGTCATTTCAGAACTTCTTGGACAATGGGGTGGGTTAGGCTGATCCTCTTTCGAGTGCCTCGTGCCTCGTTGTAGCATGCGTAGCAATTTAAAACTGCTTCTGTAGGGATATGCAGAGTGTTCAATGGTGTATCCGAAGCAAGGGACTTAAGGGAATGATCCATGGTGTTCATGTATGTTTGTTAACCTGATCATGCAGGTATGGTCAACTTTCTATAATACCCAAACAAGATAAGATGTAACCGAAAATGTGAAACTTTTTATGAGACATTTGTTCATACATGTATATAAAATGCAGATTAAGGTACAAGCAGACCTGCATTTAAGGGTGGTAGCCTTGAAGACAGTACAGCTTCCCTTAGTTAGGCTAGTCCACCAGACACTGCCCGGATTTATGACAAGTCAGATCATGGAAGTCCCACACTCTTATCAGTTAGGTTCTAACAAATAATCCCTTGACTGCGAGGACATGTTCACGTCTACGTTACAAGGGCGTACAGTAGAGAATCCACTTATGTTTCTATATAAAAATGATATACCCATATTCTCTGACTTCACTGTGATGTACACATTTTTCTGCACTCGAACAGCATACTAGCGCGATGGCACCGATAAAGATAAAACCAAAATTTTTCAAAAAAGCAACCCTGCTCCCATGAAAAAACCCCCCCCCCCCAAAAAAAAAAAACAACAACAAAAAACCCCAAAAACACCAACAACAAACAACATCAACAAACCACAACCACCCCAAAAAAACAACAACAGCAACAGCAAAAGAAAAAACCAAACCAACCACACACACACACACACACACACATCACACAACACACATAAACACATACACACAACAACACACAACACAATCAGCTACAGCAGTAGAAACAATGGAGACGATAAGAACAGAAAAACAAAACTAACGATATATCAACGACGCAATAATAAGGATATATACTTTACAGCCATCTAACTAACGGCATAATAACATATACTTCACAGCCCCCTAACTAACGGCATAATAGCATAACTTCACAGCCCCCTAACTAACGGTCATAATAATATTACTTCACAGCCCCTAACTAACGCATATAATAAAATATACTTCACAGCCCCCTAACTAACGGCATAATAATAACATATACTTCACAGCCCCCTAACTAACGGCATAATAATAACATATACCTCACAGCCCCCTAACTAACGGCATAATAATAACATATACTCACAGCCCCCTAACTAACGCATAATGACATATACTTCACAGCCCCCTAACTAACGGCATACTAATAACATATACTTCACAGCCCCCTAACTAACGGCATAATAATAACATATACTTCACAGCCCCCTAACTAACGCATAATATAACATATACTTCACAGCCCCCTAACTAACGGCATAATGACATATACTTCACAGCCCCCTAACTAACGGCATAATAATGACATATACTTCACAGCCCCCTAACTAACGGCATAATAATAACATATACTTCACAGCCCCCTAACTAACGGCATATAATAACATATACTTCACAGCCACTAACTAACGGCCATATTATTAATAAACATATACTTCACAGCCCCCTAACTAACGGCATACTAATAACATATACTTCACAGCCCCCTAACTAACGGCATAATAATAACATATGACTTCACAGCCCCCTAACTAACGCAAATAATAACATAGACTTCACAGCCACCTAACTAACGGCATAATAATAACATATACTTCACAGCCCCTAACTAACGGCATAATAATAAAATATACTTCACAGCCCCCTAACTAACGGCATGATGACATGTACTTCACAGCCCCCTAACGGCATATAACATATACTTCACAGCCACCTAACTAACGGCATAATAATAACATATACTTCACAGCCCTAACTAACGGCATAATAATAACATAGACTTCACAGCCCCCTAACTAACGGCATACTAATAACATATACTCACAGCCCCCTAACTAACGGCATAATAGTAACATATACTTCACACCCCCTAACTAACGGCATATAATAACATATACTTCACCCCCCCTAACTAACGGCATAATAACATAGACTTCACAGCCCCTAACTAACGGCATAATATAACATATACTTCACAGCCCCCTAACTAACGGCATAATAATAACATATACTTCACACCCCCTAACTAATGGCATAATAATACATAGACTTCACAGCCCCCTAACTAACGGCTATAAAGACATAGACTTCACAGCCCCCTAACTAACGGCATAATAATAACATATACTTCACAGCCCCCTAACGGCATAATAAAACATATACTTCACAGCCCCTAACTAACGGCATAACTAATAACATAGACTTCACAGCCCCCTAACTAACGGCATAAATGACATATACTTCACAGCCCCCTAACTAACGGCATAATAATCACATATACTTCACAGCCCCCTAACTAACGGCATAATAATAACATATACTTCACAGCCCCCTAACTAACGGCATAATATAACATATACTTCACAGCCCCCTAACTAACGGCATAATAATAACATATACTTCACAGCCCCCTAACTAACGGCATAATGACATATACTTCACAGCCTCTAACTAACGGCATAATAATAACATATACTTCACAGCCCCCTAACAACGGCATAATAATAACATAGACTTCACAGCCCCCTAACTAACGGCATAATAATAACATAGACTTCACAGCCCCCTAACTAACGGCTCACCGTTTCTCCTGGGGGCCCGGGCACGCCATCAAATCCTGGAAGTCCCGGGGGACCAGCTTCCCCTGGGGGACCTGCCGGCCCCAATTCACCGGGCTCTCCCTGAAACAGGGACAGTGTTCTGGTCAGGTATGATGAAACATCTCATTGAGAACGTGCACATCCTCCTTCACTAGTGTATAATATGCAAGCACACGCGCGTACAAACATAAACCCTGTCTTCTTCTAAAGTTTTTAAAAATAACTTATTTTCTCTTCAAAGTATGGAGGCCTAATTCGGCTAGCTGATAACTCTGGTAAAATGGTGGAAACGAAACGACAACGAAAATATTCTTACTGAAGTCCTTCCTTTTAATTTAAAGCCTAAGCTTTAAATCACCACATGTGTGTGTGTGGGTGTGCGCTGTGTGTGTGTGTGTGTGTGTGTGTGTGTGCATAGAAATCATATACTTTGCAACAATCATTACAGGATGGTAATAATGATTAGGAATTTTAAGAAGTTTACCTTCATTTACATTTAAAGATTGCAAAATATAAAAAAACTTGATAAATTATTTGACGAGAGATGTAAAATGTATGCAAATGCTACAGAAAAGTCTATGTCACCATCTGTAATGAAACCTGCTCCGAGTGTTGTACTAAGAATCCAGCTTAGTACTGTTCCCATAAAAAATGACCCGGATAAAATTTAGGTACATTTGAGATTGCCCCCAGAGAAAACGACTAGATCTAAGTGTGGGAATGAGACAAGGACGTTGACAGAAAGAAGCATAGCTGTCCTCTGGTGTGGGTGCTGATGGCAGATGATGCTTTTCCTGAGCTGTAGCAGCACAAGCGGAGAGTAAATAAGCATATCTTTTTCCGGGTGCACTGCGACGTGGAGCTAGCTGCCCTGTGGATTGGTTTTTATGCAGAAGGGAATGCAGATGTCGTCCCAGGTTCCTGGCTACAACGCTTCTTCCACTGACGAAGGGGGAAACTGAGTCTTTCATTATGCACTGTAAGACTAGGTTTCAGATTTCAATAGCATAAAATGAAAACTTGTCAAGGTGGAATATCTGTGAGAAATTTGAACATTATTTTAACTCTTTTGTCTTTCAGCTAAGGGATGGTGAGTGGGGCTACTTCACCAACAACTAGGCCTATCACTTGGATTGCGCCGCCTAAACACAAGAAACCAGAGAATCAGCACAGCATTTTACATCTTTTTGGTCCAGATCATTTACATTCAGATGGAAAAAACAACTCTTGTCAAAATGATCATCTGTAGTATACCCATCCAATATGGTCAGATATTCTTCACTGGAACGGTTTTTAAGTAACTACTTGAAGAACATACCAGTGTCCAAGTCTACCATCGATTTGATCCGACAGGGAATCACGCAGGAGGAAGCTGTCTGCTGAAGTTTTGTTCCTGTGGGCTAGTTTCCAGATCTTGGCTTTTGTTTTCTTTCACAGAAACGTTTACGTTCATCCATGCCATTTGATATTTCACATAACCGTTCATTTCCTCGTTGTTCTCTTTGACTTATGGTTTGTTTTCGTAAGCAGTCTATGCTTACGTCATCCGTCTGGGATATTACGTTGGCAGTTGGAGCTGGGGGTGACTGTTGGAATGTCGGTGTTGGTTTTGGTTCCGCTCACCTGGGGAGATAGCATCCATTAGCTGGGTACACTGTTGTTGCCCTTCACTCTCAGGTTGATGAAATTCAACAATATTGTCTTTACTACTTTATATTGTTCATCGTCTCATGCTGACTGTTCACCTCTGTTGATTGTTCTATGTCACCATTCTGAGAACTTTAATGTTGACACGTAGATCTGAGACTATGTAACTCTCTCCATTCCCAAAAAAATCTTTGTTGATAAAAATTGTATCTAAGGCGTGTGGCTACATTCCAAAGAAGGATCATTTTAAACATATTTCAAAACGCACAGTTCTTACAGAAGAAAATTCGTTTTGTTTTGAAAAAAATAGAGAAATTGGTAGTCAGGCAGATCGGTGCATATCTAGTGATGGTGTGGTGTGTGTGTGTGTGTGTGTGTGCCTACATGCGTGTATGCTTGTCTGCGTTTATTATTTATTTATTTATTTATTATTTTATATCGAGGATAAAAGAACAAGCAATCATGTGCTTTTTTTCATCCGGTCCCCGTGTGTATGCAGTTTTGTAAATATTGTCATCTGTTCCAACTGGCACACGATGGCCTACTCTTACAAAAAAGCGGAACAGGATTTAACGTGTGCGCAAGATGTTCTGCGTGCGTTCGCACACGGGGCCTCGGTTTAAAGTCTCATCCGAAGGACTTTTGGGGAGAGTGGAGTCAGCACTGATGTTAACTCCAGGAAGAAAGTTTCCTCGACCGGACTCGAACCCGGGTCGTCAAATTGCCAGCGCAATGTTCTGATCACTAGGCTATCCGTCCACACTGGTGCGTGTGTGTGTGCGCGTACGTGTGTGCGTGCATGCACGTGTACGTGTGTGTGTGAATGTGTGTGTGTGCGGGTGTGGTGGGTGTGTGTGTGTGTGTGTGTGTGTGTGTGTGTGTTGTGTGTTGTTCAACATATATGGCAAAACAAATGACATATAACAAACATTGAAAAACATAAGAATTTCTCCTTGCAACTGAATTAATTTATTAACTTCACCACAATTCCTACACCACTCACTTTTTCAGTGGCTTGAAAGAACACAGTCATGCAAGAGAGAACAGAACTGACTGGTGACAGGTCATGCCGAAGACATGCAAAACCATGCACACACACACACTGCCTAAAAAACCCACTACTGTAGGGGTAGGTAAGTCATGTTGTGCAGACCTTAGCTGGCCTAGGCCCAAACCTTCGTAGGTTACTGATGTAAGCTAAGAGCCAAGGCCTACATTAAAATATTGTTGTTATTCTTTAAAAACCTGTTGTGATGAGATTGTCTTCAGCCATGATAAGCTTTGTGATAAAGCAACCTGCATTCGTCTTTTACAGAAGGAAATTAAAAAAAAATCATCTGAAGTAAGATTATCGCAGCATATATTCGCAAGGTACTTCAAATAGTCATACACGCAATATTCTCATCCAATTTGTATTTAGTCTCACAGTGATTCCACAAGTTGGAGAATGCATATTTAGGGTGACACCCCCCCCCCCCCCCCCTTGGAGAGTATTAAACTGGGAACGCGCGACAACACCACCCTTGGCGGTGCCACCCTAGGACATCACCACGAAACAAAACCGCGTAAGTTAAGACTGAGGTCGCTTATCAGAAGTATATCAGAAGGAGTGTTGATTTTACATACATATTCTCCAACTCTTTGAACACTTGTTGGAGCACTACAATGACTGTGGTCGTGAGCAAATCGAACTTGGTTCTCCAAGAGATGGGGTTCATGATAGCGTCATGCTGGTGTCACCCATGCCACTCACCATAGCCGACTACTGTTTTATGTCAGGTGGTTAGGGCAAAAATGTGTGGGTGTGTTTATTTTTTTTTGAAAATTTTATTCATTTATATCATGATAATGGGATAAGCACTCTTGTGCTTTTTTACATCCATTCCCCGTGTGTATGCAGTTTTGTAAATGTCATCTGTTCCCACCGACACACGATGGCCTACTCTTACGAAAAGTGGAACAGGATTTAACGTGTGCGCAAGATGTTCTGCGTGTGCGTGCGCGCGCGCGCGCGCGTGTGTGTCTGTGTGTGTTTGTGTGTCTGTGTGTAGATGGTCTGCATGTGAATGTCTCTACGTGGGACTTGGTTACAGTCACATCTGAATGATTTTCAGATAAGTGTAGTCAGAATTAATGTTAACTCCAGAGTAAAGACCCCTTCAAACGGAAACTTTAGTGGAGACTGGAACCTAGTAACTTCAGATCACCAGAACAATGTTTCAATCACGAAGCTTATGACCCCCCTTTTCTTCCCAGACATTATGTTAGTTAACCCTAATTCACGATCCAAACAACGTTGCGCTGTGCTCTCCCTTGTAACATCGCATAGCTCCTAATAAGACTGTGACGAGTTCTTGACTGAATGCAGTTTATCATGATGCCCAAATGGTTTTACTGTTGTTTCATATCAAAGAAAGTTACCCATGCATACGAAACTGAACTAGCGCACGTCAAAATGCACACACGCATACAAAACAACAAACACAGATTTCTACGAGTCATGCTGGCACGTGGTATTTTAGATTTAGGGATCTCTTTTTAAAAAATCTAAAATAAGGGAGAATAAAATAAATAACCATGCATTTCACAAACAACACCTGAAATAAGCAACTGCTAATCTAAAAACATGCGTGCACTGTGTGTGTGTGTGTGTGTGTGTGTGTGTGTGTGTGCGTGCGTGCGTGTGTGTGTGCGTGCGCACGTGCATGCAAGAGTGCGTGTTTGCGTGCGCGCGTGTGTGTATGTATGTGTGTGTGTGTGTGTGTGCGTGCGTGCGTGTGCGTGGTGTGTGTGAGAGAGAGAGAGAGGAGAGAGAGAAGAGAGAGAGAGAGAGGAGGGGGGGGGAGAGAGAGTGGTGTGTGTGTGTGTGTGTGTTGTGTGTGTGTGTGTGTGTGCGCGCGCGTGTGTTTGTGTGTGTGCCGACATAATGGTGCGCGTCTACGTGTCTGTACTCAATGCAGAATGTAGTTCATGCCTTTTTTTCCCCTCTCATTTTCTGTGATACAGCACTATGCCGTTTTCATTTTCAGTGACGCTGTCTCATACCCAATTGAAATCGAACCGCGATCTTGGCCGTTTTCCGTTCAACATGGCTCGACCACAACAGATCAGTCTACAGTGTACCAAACGTTGCTGGTCTGTTTTTCCTGACTTGTCTGTTCGCATTTCACTGTAGTGGATATGTCAAGCGTTAGACACTTGTACCTGAGCGGAAAAATGTGGGTACAATCTGTCCGGAGAATGGACTTTGTCCGCAGTAAAGCTTGGAAAGTGATCTAGCGTAGATTTCAGTATCAGCTTGGAATCATACCCGACACTAGGTCTCAGTTAAGTCCTCAGTCTATAGCCAACCTCGCCCGTTTTTATCTCTAAATCTAATCAGTCATTACACTGCTCTATCGGATCGTGCTGTTGTCTGTCATATCCGCGGCACATACCGGAGGTTTAGGGTGTACCACTGTTAGTCACAGTGGTTTATCGGTATGGAATTCGGGATGCTCTCCCTTGGGGAAAACGCATCGCCACAAGAGCAGCGCCCCACTTTTCCCTATAGAAACAATTTCCTGTCGTGTTTTTTTGTTTCCCTGTGAGAGTGTCTTTCTTTACACAATCATTTTGCCAGGGACTACTCCCTTATTGCCGTGGGTTCTTTTACGAGCGTTGAATGCGTGTTGTACACGCGACCTCGATTTGATATAAACTGAAACACTTGCCCCCAGAGGACCATCAAATTCTAGTGGATGGTGGAAAAGTTGGGGTTCAAACAGGCATTTAAACTGCTCTCCTCGCTTTCTATACAGGTATATTAACTCTAGACCACCGTTCCATTGTACCCCGTATTCTGACAACAGTAGTGGGTTGTATCTTTATAAGTGAGAGACTGCAGCAGAAAAGAAAGAGAAGTGAAGAGAATGGCAACTTCAAGAAGAAGAAGAGGAGATTCTGACAAGGGTTTTTGAGGATGTGGTATCATATGTACAAGTGCAGTATTGTGAGGATGTGGTATCATACTGTAACAAGTGACATATTGTGAGTTTGTGAGGATGTGGTATCATACTGTACAAGTGCATATTGTGAGTTTTGTGAGTTGAGGATGTGGTATCATACTGTACAAGTGCATATTGTGAGTGTTTGTTGTAGGATATTGGTGATCATACTGTACAAGTTGCATAATTGTGAGTTTTGTGGGATGTGGTATCATACTGTACAAGTGCATATGTGAGTTTTGTGATGGATGTGGTATATACTGTACAAGTTGCATATCATACTGTGAGTTTTGTGGGATGTGGTATCATACTGACAATGGCATATTGTGAGTTTTGTGATAGAGGATGTGGTATCATACTGTACAAGTGCATATTGTGAGTTTTGTAGGAGGATGTGGTATCATAATGTACAAGAGCAATATATGTGGTTTTGTGAGTGATTTGATGGGTATCATACTGTACAAGTGCATATTATGTGGAGTATTGTTAGTGAGGATGTGGTATCAAAATGTACAAGTGCAGTATTGTGAGGATTGGTATATATGTACAAGTGCATATGTGAGGATGTGGTATCATACTGTACAAGTGCAGTATTGAGGATGTGGTATCATATGTACAAGTGCATATTGTGAGGATGTGGTATCATACTGTACAAGTGCATATTGTGAGGATGTGGTATCATATGTACAAGTGCATATTGTGAGGATGTGGTATCATACTGTACAAGAACAGTATTGTGAGGATGTGTTATCATATGTACAAGTGCAGTATTGTGAGGATGTGGTATCATACTGTACAAGACAGTATTGTGAGGATGTGGTATCATACTGTACAAGAACAGTATTGGTGAGGATTGGTGTATCATTATCTGTTACAAGAAGAGTATTGTGAGGATGTGGTATCATAATTACAAGAACATATCTGCAGGATGTGGTATCATACTGTACAAGTGCATATTGTGAGATGTGTATCATATGTACAAGTGCATATTGTGAGGATGTGTATCATACTGTACAAGTGCAGTATTGTGAGGATGTGGTATCATATGTACAAGACAGTATTGTGAGGATGTGGTATCATACTGTACAAGGAGTATTGTGAGGATGTGGTATCATAATGTCAAGTGTAGTATTGTAAGATGTGGTATCATAATGTACAATGACAGTATTGTGAGGATGTGGTATCATACTGTACAGAACAGTAGTGAGGATGTGGTTCTCATACTGAACAGGTAAGGTACCTTGAGTTCAATCACTTTCCGGATCCATTTCTCTCCTTTCAGGCCTGCCGGCAGTCCCGGAGGCCCCATGTCGCCCTGCTAGGCCAGGTGCCACGTCATGCAGCATGCAGCAGGGCATGCAGTGGCGGGGAGAGGACGGAGGGAGAGGGGAGGCAGAAGGACGTTGCAGGAAGAACATAATTAGTGCACACACTAGTCACTACAACTACCACCACCTGACAAGACACATGCACGCCTGGATGCTGAACTCTCCTTTGGCAGAACACTCAACTATACATTCAGTGAGAAATAAAGAAAGACAAAAAAACCACAATAATCTGCAAATAGAACATGACAGTACATGCTTCACAAAAAAATTGTTGGTCAAAACAAACAGTTGTGATTTTCTTGTGTTGATCCTGTGAGAGAAGAAGAAGCGGATGTTAATTTACACCAGGAAAGTCACCATGCAATGAAAGACAATAAAACAACAACAACAAAAAATAAACAGCAATGCACAACATGTATTCAGGCTAGATGCACCATCTCCACAAACCTTGATGGTAATTACTTCAATCGTGCCACCCTGCACAGAAAGCGAAAAATTCACATCAGTAAGCTTTTGTGGACCTGTTCTTAGTGATGGGATTTTTTTTTAAATCAAGAAAACACTATTCAAATGCATCAACTGGAGTTACCTTTAAGCTTCTTGAGACAAAAGAGTGAAATTACACTGTAGACTGTAATGAACCCAATGTAGAGAAGTGGATTTAAGTGTAAAAATCATGTCACGAAACAGAAAACAAAATAATCAAGTGAAAGTGGGTTGCAAAAACTTCAAAAAACAAATAAAGAGAAAAAAAAACAGCAATTAAAACAAAACTTAAAACGAAACAAGACTCTCCAAAAAAAGTAAATGTAGTAATACAGGCGACAAAAAGAAACCCCACAAAATAAATAATAACTTGTGAGAAAAAAACATTCCTTTGCCATCATTGACCTGAAAAATGACTGGAAAAAAAAACACAAGGAGACTTTAATTAAGACAATGGAGGGATGGAGAAGGGAGGTTGGGAGAACCTGTAAGGGGGGGGGGGGGGGGGGGGGCTGCAGAAATGAATACCTTTATATGCACTATCTCACGAGTTCCACTCGCCCGTCCAGTCGTATTGATCGCTTGACACCCTGCACATGGCGAAGAGGGGAAGTATATACATGGCCATGGTTACAGCACACGGCCAGATGGGGAGAAAAAGCAAACAACAAAAACTGCAGACTTGACCACAAGAAAAGTAAAAAAAAAAGAAAAAAAAGACAGACTGAAAAAAGGAGAGATTTCATGTGTAAAAGAGAGAAAGTAATAGGAGATAGGTTGTTTCAAACCAAAAAAAAAAGATCATGTGGAGCAATAATATGTATCAAGGATGATGATGTTTAGATATATTTATGAGATTATGAGTTGATTGCCATGACCGATTTTATATGATGTTAACACACTCACACACACACACACACACACCACGCACGCACGCACACACGCACGCACGCACACACAGCACGCACCACGCACGCACGCAACGCACACACACACACACACACACACACACACATAGGGAAACAAACCCTTGCACAAAAAAAACCACACGGAAGAACAACACTCTTACTTACAAACAAGTGCCACAAACCAAACACTTCCACAGAATCACATTTTCCATTAAAACGAATCATACAAAAGCACAAACAAACCAACACCCACCCCATTATCAAGACACATACATACACACTGGTATGAGCCAATAGGAGAAAGTCATTTTCTGGACACAACAGTTCCTTCCAATCACTCTATACTGAAAACTCAACAGACATTCAAAGCAGACAACATTGTATCACTCTGATGTTGGCCAGCAACAATACATGAGAGACTAAGACTAGAAAAAAAGGACTAAAAGAAAACACTGAAAGGGTCAAAACGAACAGAAAGCAGACACAGGATCACAGAGAGAGAGAGAGAGAGAGAGAGAGAGAGAGAGAGAGAGAGAGAGAGAGAGAGAGAGAGAGAGACAGAGACAGAGACAGAAGACAGACAGACAGACAGACAGACAGACAGACAGGACAGAGCAAGGACAGAATCACACCAACTGTGACAAAACCAAAAAGAAACAGAGCGCCGCTGAGACAGAAACAGAAGCACACAAATATAAACATGATCACAAGAAAAACAACAAAAAAGCCGCAGAACACAGGTGAAACAAAGACAGGGGGGATCAGAGAAACAAAGACCACAGAGAAGGTACAGCAGTACGCGGTACAAAGACAGCACCAAAACACAACAGACAGACAGACAGAGAGAGAGACAGAGCAAGGACAAAGTGATGAGAAGAAGAGACAAGACGACAGAAACAAACAGCGATTGGTAGGTAGGTAGGTAGGTAGGTATGGGGTAGGAGCAGTACTAACAGGGTCAAAAGGAAAGGTACAGTACCTTCTGGCCAGGCGCCCCAGCCATACCATCAAAGCCTGGTAATCCCGTGTCCCCTTTGTCTCCTCTCAGCCCTTTGTCACCCTGCAACACCGCCACCAGTTAAGTTAAAGTTAAAGTCTGTCCCGAGCCTAAGGCTCATCAGGCCGGTGCTTATCCCGGTTTCTGTGGCGTTAAGCGACTGAGAGTCATAGACTCCCCCCTGGATAGGACGCCAGTCTATCGCAGGGTTAGGATAACCCCCAACACAAGGTTGGTACCCCTTTTACACCTGGGTGGGGTGAGAAAATAGCCTTAAAGTGCCTTTTCCAAGGGCACAACACCATAGCCGAAAGCTGGGATCGAACCTGCAACCTTTAGATTACGAGTCCAACGCCCTAACCACTAGACTACAGCGGCGGCTTCCGCCACCAGTAGCAAAGTTAATTTAAGGCTACCTGTCTGTCTGTCTGTCTGTCTCAGTGTCTGTCTGTCTGTCTGTCTATCAGTCTGTGCTTGGTAGGGGGGTACGAGATGGCAGGAACACTGTACTTTATTTACTCTTATTCTCTTCACTTCTCTGTGATGAGTCATTTATAAATGGGCTCTTGACAAACATTTCGATATATACATATATATTAGCTGTACATGGCACGTATGTTCGCACTCACAAAATATGGGCACTGCCCTCACTCTCTTCCCTTTAACACACACACACACACACCACACACACACACACACACACACACACACACACACACACACACACACACACACACACACACACACACACACACACTCACACACACCACACACACACACACACACACACACACACACACACGCATACACACACAATGTGCGAGTGCACACACACACACACACAAACGCACGCACACACGCACGCACACACACGCACGCACGCACGCACGCACGCACGCATGCATACACGCACGCACGCACGCATGCACACACTCGTTCATGCTTAAAAAGCAGCATTGGCTTACAGACGTATAGGCCTATGACAACATGACACATGCACACCCTACACCCTTTTCTATCCCAAGCTTACCATGATTCCTTTGTCTCCTTTTGGTCCAGACGATCCCTGAAACACAAAAGAAAAAAACCCCAACTTATCCAATTGTCTTTAATTATGGTAAAATGTGATGATGAAGGGATTGATTTCACACATAATTATTATCACACAGTGGCAGTGAGTGTTCCAGTACTCAACACCTAGATCGCTTGTTTGGTCGAGTTCCCCATTTCACAGTGTAGGGTGTGTGAGTTCAATTCCTTATGGTCTAAGTAAGCCCTGCAGCTGTCTATGTTCTGTTTCTGTTGATCCTTTCTCTTTTTTTTTCTTTCTTTAATTCTTTTATTTCCGGGATAATGGAATACGTACTCATGTACTTTCTTTCTTTTACATCCAGTCCCTGTGTGTATGCAGTTTTGTTAATTTTGTCGTCTGTTCCCATAAGCACACAATGGCCTACTATCTTCTTTGTTCTGAGTCCCCCCCCCCCTCTCTCTCTTCCTGTGGTCATATGTCTGCTTTGTGTTCGTTTTGACCCTGTCAATGTTCCTCTTGTCCTTTTTCTAGTCTTAGTCTTTGTAGTTTTACACCAAAGTGATAGAATGTCGTCTGCTTTGAATGTTTGTTGAGTTTTCAGTATTGAGTGATGGAAGGAAACGATATATGCAATGTCGTCTGCTTTGAATGTTTGTTGAGTTTTCAGTAGGCCTACTGAGTGATGGAAGAAAACTATTATGCTAAAAATAAGATTTGTACGTAACAACGTTCAGCTCAAACTCACTTTCTAGTATTAGCTCATACAAATGTGTACATATTTGTGTCTTGATGGTGGGTGGTGGTTTGTTTGTGCTTTTGTAAGATTCGTTTTAATAGAAAATGTGATTCCCTGGAAGTTTTTCCCGATATGACGTATGTGAGTAAACACTATTATGTAAGCAAGAGTGACTAGTTTCATTCTTTCCAAACTAGCGGTACTAATTTTGGACTTACCGGTACTCCAGATTTTCCGGGTGGACCAATTGGACCCTGCAAAGTACACAGAAAGCAGGTGTTACTACACATCCATAATGAAAAAACCTCCAACAACTCCTTTTATTTCTCTTGTCTAAAATGCATAACTTAAGATACATGCAACAGAAAAAAACCAAAATTCAGCAAGGCAATAAAGCTAACTGAATAGACCGAATAAATAAATAAAATGAGCTTTTCATGAAAAATCAAATAAAACAGCCATTAAGTTCAAGCAATCTTTTTTTAAAAGCGTTTAGTAAGCAGCCATGTTTATTCAAGCAAGACAACATACAAACAGACGAAATGGAAATGTTCTTGTTTTCCTAATCTCTCTTATGCTAGATAACATAAATGATGTAATGTAGAGTCAATACAGCATAAATGAATAACTGCTTTAGATGTTAGTTCAGATGCCACACGTGAAGTTTAATATTCTCTTCTTTTTTTTTAAATTTGTTTTTAGTCAAATTCAATAAAGTCAGATCAGGAAGAATCAATCCACAGAAACAACGAAAACTTATCGTTAGGGTTACCATTTCAAACATGCATGCACATACAGGTGTTAATATTATGGCAGTAAATTATTTAATGAATAAATGATTTTAGCAAAATGAGCCTTCTGTTGGTTCAAGTGAACACGTCTACATTTAAAACACCTCTGACTGATGTTTAAAACAATGATATTTGGTTTGTAACATTCACAACAGAAAACATACTCGTTAATGTGGATGAGTCGACTTGTGATCTTATTCGAGGTAAACTATGATACAATGTGAAATTCTAACAATGATTTTACCTGCTTTAAACCTGGCACTGAATGCATGCAAAGAGAGAAGGCAGACTGAATCAGCTACATGCAAAGTTCGCTCAACAAATAATGACATTTAAACGTGACTTATACAAATGCGCTGTCACTTCTTTCATATTCAAATTCCCTCTTTTTTCTTCAGTCTCACTCAACATTCACCAAATCTCTTCCTCTCTTTCTCATCTTTCTTTATATCCGTCTTTCTCATAACTCTCTCACGATTATCTTTGTACTCTCAAAGTTATGCTCTCAAACACAATCTCTCTCTCTCTCTCTCTCTCTCTCTCTCTCTCTCTCTCTCTCTCTCTCTCTCTCTTCTCTCTCTCTTCTCTCTCTCTCTCTCTCTCTCTCTTAAATACACTCAAACACATACACACACACAAACACCCCAAACACACGCACGCACGCACGCACGCACACACACACACACACACACACACACACACACACACACACACACACACACACACACACACACCCCGTGTGCTCACACGCAATTCTGCGAGTTGATTTTTTTCTTTTTTATCTACAAATTAGAATACATAGCAAAACAAATAGAGTAATGCAGGCATTCCATAGGCAGGACTCGTACAGAAAGAAATGAACTTAAAAATGAAAAGTTTACGAGGGAAACACATGCAATATTCTTACTCATGTTACATTGTCTTGACCTACATCATTTGTAACCACACTCTATTTTGCATGTTTCTGAAAGGGAAGAAAGATTAAAAGTTAAAAATAGAGAAAATACATGGAAAAGATTTGTAAAAGTTATGAAATAAACCTCCAGATACACGTAACTTACAAATAATGAAATAATAAAACAGAGACAGAATTTTTAAAAAAAACCCAACAGAGACAGATCCATAAAAAGATTGATTAAAGCGTACTTCAAACCTTTAGTGAAAATTAACAAACGTTTATAAAAAAAGAATAGAAGTTAGAATGAATTCAATACCCCAAAGGAATTAATTTGGCAGTAAACAATTATGTTCTCTGACGTGTTACACAAAATTCCTTTAACTTTCAGCTAAAAGAAAAAGAATCCAAGCGAAAAACAACACATACATCCCCGAATGACAAAACAACAACAACAACAACGACTTTCATATAACTTTTGGAGCATGTCTCCAGAAAATTTCGAATAGGATGAAATGTCATAAAAAGGGAAAACAAAAAACAAAACCCAAATTATTGAAAACTGAAAAAAAAGATTATTTAAAAAGAACCCATTCACAGAAGTGAGAAGGAATGAAAAGTAATAATAATATTAACAAACAAAATGAGAAAAGAAGTACTTAAGAAAGTACTCATGTGAAAAAACCCTGTATATTCGCATTCCGTACATAAAGGTAAGACCAAAGAGACATGCACTATTACATATACTGTGACATTTGATTATGTACAGGGGATCTGTAAGTGACACATTAAGCAGCTAACGTTTCACTGTTCAAGAAAATGTGTTCTGAAAGGAATTAAGATATAACAGAAAATAATAGCAAAAAAAAAACCGCCTGTAATTTACAAACAAAAATCATGTTTATGTGTACGTTAACTTGTGACATGCCAGTGCCTATCTGCATACATGATTATGTGCATTGTGCTCGTGTGCATGTATGTAGGTAAGTAAATGTGCATCCCTGCGTGCACATGCGTCCGTGCGTCTCCATCAGTATTGGTCTGTCTGTCTGTCTGTCTGCTCTGTCTCTGTCTGTCTGTCTGTCTGTCGTGTCTGTTCTGTGTCTGTTGTCTCTCTCTCTTCCTCTTCTCTCTCTTCTCTCTTTCTTCTCTCTTCTCTCTATCTCCTCTCTTCTTCTCTCTCTTCTCTCTCTCTCTCTCTCTGCGTTTCAGCAGTTGTGTCTATGAACATCAATGTAGTACCAGCAGTATTGTGTTGCTTGATCATGTTAACAGCACGATAGAACAATGTATCGATGTTTTTGCTTTTCATGATCTGCCTTCATCAAATTTCAGAGATCAGAGTTCTTACAGTGTGGGTGCATGCGCGCGCGGTATATATATGTGTGCGTGCGTGCGTGCGTGCGTGTGTGTGTGCGCGTGCGTGCGTGTATACGTGTTGAAAGTTTGATACCACATCAGTTTAGTATTATAATTCATTGGTATGAAGTTAATCAAACAATTGTGTAATTTTCTTTGCTACTCATCAATCAGTTGATCTGATTGTTTTTATCACTTAGTTCACTTATAAACTGTCCTTTTTTCTTGTAAATTTCTTTTTAATTATTCTAGAATGGCTCGTTTGATTGCCAAGTTCAAAGAAGGGTTTCAGAGTTATTCAACTTTTGAACTGAATAAACATTGTCCACACACACACACACACAACACACACACGCGCCGCGCACAGCACCACACACACACACACACACACACACACACACACACACACCACACCACACCACACACACATACACGCACTACTGTGTCTGTTTCAAACTTTAACAGACCAGGAAACTGAATCTCCACAACATGAATTTTTTAGGAATTATCAGATTTGTTTTAAACACGACACAATATGGTTTGTAAACAATGATTAACAAGACTAGATGATTACCAGACACACATAATATGTATTATTACACCATCGGGGCAAGTGGATGAGAAATATAAAGGAAAATTGGGACTGAATAATCATATTAACATATAGTAGTGAATAACTCAGAGAAAGTACCATATAAACGTTTGGTCAATGATTATTTTCAAAGAGGAAATCAAAATCAAAATCAAATGCCAAAGGTGCACGACATCCCGAATTACAAACAAAAATAAAACCAGAAATTAAAGGAGGAGAAAACAACATGGGGAAAAGATACAATAATCATTTCCGTTGTTTCAAGAAAGGCCAAAAATATATAAACAGAAAAAGAGAGCAATGCAAAGGGAGGTAAGAGACAATGAATGACTGTAACAGGAAGTAGGCAACGCACCGGAAACCCAGCATAGCCTCGATCTCCTTTCGGTCCCTGAAATAGTCAAGGTGTCAAGCACAATGCTGTCATTATCTGGTCACCAAAATGTTTGTATTTAGGGAGTAAAATCCATTGTTCGAGTTTGGTACAAGAACTCTGAACTTTTCATTTCGCGTTTAGTGATATGACTCGGATTTGCATACAAGTGTTCACCCACACTTTGTTTTGTTAGTTTCCTGCAGGTAAGGTCTGTGTAGACGTGGTAAGAATCCCTGGCATTATGATATAACTTTTTAAAGTATGAAGTTGCAATGGGATTTTTGTTTTGTTTTAGTTTGGGTTTGGTTTTTTTTTGGTCTCAGCTATTGATAAAGTCTCTAGAGTAATGATTTCAACTGTGAACACAGCCTCGAGTCACAGCACTGATCAAGAACAACAACAACAACAAAAACTACAACGGCACTTAACAGCTCAATGCCATGGACCATGGTACACGAATGCATTACCTCTGTAACCTTTGACACCAATTTAATGCTCTAAAAAATGGCTGTGCACGCTAACATGCGTGACACATGACTAAGAGTGTCTGAGGGGTAATACAGATTCCTTACCATGTGACTTACTCTTCTAGATAATTATGTTAAATCTTGGATCACATCTGGAGGGAAGGTAGGAAGGAAGGGGGTGGAGAAAGGAGGAAAGAGAGAGAGAGAGGAGGAGGAGAGGAGAGGAGAGAGAGGGAGAGAAGAGAGAGAGAGAGAGAGAGAGAGGAGAGAGAGGAAGGAGAGGGAGGAGAGAGGGGAGAGGAGGGAGAGAGAGAGAGAGAAGAGAGAGAGAGAGAGAGAGAGAGAGAGAGAGAGAGAGAGAGAGAGAGAGAGAGAGAGAGAGAGAGAGGAGAGAGAGAGAGAGAGAGACAGAGAGACAGACAGACAGACAGACAGAGCAGACAGACACGAGACAGAAGACGGGATAGACATGGGTAGATGGGTTGATTTAAATTGTTGTAAATTTTGTAATAAAAAATCTGAAAAGATAATAATACCGACATTGCGGCTGGTAATCTTTTTCAACACACACACACACACACACACACACACACACACACACACACACACACACACACACACACACACACACACACACACACGCACATACACACACCGCGCGCGCGCACGCACCCACATACGCACCCACGCACACACAGACACTTACACGACAGATATACGATAAAGACACGCAGTCAGACATGCAGAGAACAAAACCTCTTATAAAACGTAACAGTTATTGCAGCTGTCAGCTATAAACTCGACATGTGAATTTGAGAGAGAGAGAAGAGAGAGAGAGAGAGAGAGAGAGAGAGAGAGAGAGAGAGAGAGAGAGAGAGAGAGAGAAGAGAGAGAGAGAGAGAGAGAGAGAGAGACAGACAGACAGACAGACAGACAGAACAGACAGACAGACAGACAGACAGACAGACAGACAGACAGACAGGCAGACAGGCAGACAGAGAGGGACGGATGGACAGACAGACAGACAGAGAGGGACGGATGGGCAGACAGACAGACAAAGACAGACAGAGAGAGAGAGGAGAGAGAGAGAGAGAGAGAGAGAGAGAGAGAGAGAGAGAGAGAGAGAGAGAGAGAGAGAGAAGAAGAGAAGAGAGAGAGAGAGAACCCCACACAAAGCAACAAATAACCCTTAACTGTGTGGATGAATTATTAATGGGGATGAAAAGAAAAGAAAAGAAAGCTAAAAACAGAAGACATCTTTGTTCTACCACGTTGATAAACCAGTATCTTCTCACGGTTTTTAGTCTGCCTGCCTGCAAAGTAATAATAGTCTACACACACACACACACCACACACACACACACACTCACACACACACACACCACACACACACCTCTCTCTTGGCCTGTTCAAAAAAAGCTCTCTTTCCCTACCTACCTACCTACCTACTCCAAGAGTGGTTGCATGTATATATAATTGCGTTCATCAAGGCCGTGACCTGATGCCGTAAAGATGCTATCGAAATCAGTTTGAAGTTGTGTATCAGTCTGTCTCCCGACCTAACTGACACGTCTGTTTCGGCTGGCAATGATGTAGGCCCTCTCTCTCTGTCTCTGTCTCTCTCTGTCTCTCTCTGTTCTCTGTTCTCTGTCTTTTCTCTCTGTGTCTCTCCTCTGTCTCTGTCTCTCTCTCTCTCTCTCTAAAAAAAACCACACACAAAAAACAGGTATCATCTGTTTTCGATTTATCAGGTTGGTGCGTGTGGCCTCGTCTCTTCCCGTTTTGACTTGTTTACTGCAAGCAGCTCTTGTGTGTCTTCTTCTCTGGTGTGGTACATGTCTGGTGAGCTAGCTGAGTAAGTTTTGTTTAGGTAGCGCGCGTGCCTATGTGCACGAACGAGAGAGAGAGAGAGAGAAAAAGGAGAGAGAGAGAGAGAGAGAGAGAGAGAGAGGGGAGAGGGGGAGAGGAGAGAGGGAGAGGAGGGAGAGAGAGATCATTTATTTATTTATTCATTCTTCATTTCCAGGTTAAAAATGGAATACATATCATGTCTTTTTTCCATCCAGTATCGAGAGAGAGAGAGAGAGAGAGAGAGAGGAGAGGAGGAGAGGAGAGAGGGGGAGGGAAGGAGTCAAGTCCAATCAAATTCTTTTATTTCGAGGATAATGGAATAAGCACTCACGTGCTTTGTTTTTTTACACCCAGTAGTCGCCCTTATCAGGAATAATATCAAGATAAAAAGACCAAACATCTAACTGAACAACAGCAACAATAATCAACCAAATAACAAAAACAAAGACAATAACAGTAACAAACAAAAGAAAGAAACAATAACGAAAGACACTAATAAAATAACAAAAAGCACACACACATACACACACTCATATAAGGTAAGAAATAAACAATGAAATGGTGATTCTGATAAAAAAAAAAGACGCAAATAAGTAGGCAGCAAACAAGACACATAACTAGTCAAGCAACTGAAAACATCATCCCATCACCATCTATCAATAAGATATGTCATATAAATCATAATAGTTTGGTAAAAGGGACACCAATATACTCATTATAGGGAAAAAGTACTACCAATAGTAAATGACACAAAACGTATGTTCCAGATTCAAAATTAAAAAAATATGCATCACATTAAAAAAGACAACAATTGTATAATGATGCACACACACACACACACACACACGCACGCACGCACGCAGCACGCAGCACGCACGCACGCACCACACACCACACACACACACACACACACACACACGCGTTCGCACGCATGTGCTAAGGGAAATACATGCCTCAAAATTTAAGTAACACTATTTATAATAGAACACAACAAGAATTTATCCGCTGGGGGAGAGAGAAGGGGTGGTAGGGGGGAGAGAGAGGGGTGGAGGAGAGAGAGAGAGAGAGAGAGAGGAGAGAGAGAGAGAGAGAGAGAGAGAGGAGAGAGAGAGAGAGAGAGAGAGAGCGAGAAGAAGAGAGAGAGACAGAACAGACAGACAGAGACAGACAGACAGACATAGAGAGACAGAGGCGGCTGTGAGTTGGCGAGCCTGGCTATACTCGTGAATGTGGAAAGTATGCAAAAGGATGTATGTGTGAGACAGACAGAAACATGCACCCCTGTGGAAACCTGAGCTGACATATATTTTAGGTCCATGTAGGATAGCTATACATGTAAAAACAGTGTTTTTTTTCCCCATGTTCCCAGCCAGCGGGTTTTTACTGCCGGGCGATAGACAGCCGGTGCGCTGGAGAAAACAGCTAATATATCAGGGACTCCCCTAATCTTGTGCCAGCTACCTTCAAAGATAAGAACTGGTGCCACATTAGACAGCCATAAATGACTTTCACTGCGTTTTCCCCTCCACATTCAAAGATAAGTTCTTGAAACTCTTCTCTCTCTCTCTCTGTGTGTGTCTCTCTCTCTCTCACTTTCTGTCTGTCTCTGCCTCTGTCTCTCTCACTCTGTCTGTCTGTCTCTGCCTCTGCCTCTCTCTCTGTATCACTCTCTCTCTCCACACACACACAACCCCCCCCCCCCCCCCCACACACACAACACACAACACACACACACACATGCAGAGGTTTTTTTCCAACTTGGCTGCCTGGAGTAATAATAATATAAGGGCCGTGGAGAACGATTTGCTTCAACACAGCACTACTTCCAAGTTTGTAGGAAGATGCACTGATTCAAACAGGCATTGTATTCTCTTGATTAGAGTAAAATTCATTTAGGTAGGACAACTGCCGCGCCCCCCCCCCCCTTTTCCCCCACCCCCTCCCACGCCCATTCTTTCTTTCATTCTCTAATTTACTACCCCCCTCCCCCCTTCCCTCTCTTTCTGTTATCTCTTCAACTTTGAACACTCCTTTTTTGGGGGGTTCGCTTCCTGGTGTTGCTCTCTTAAGTCTGTTTGTTTGTTTGTTTGTTTGTTGTGTGCCTATGTACATTTGCCCCGTGTCGATAGATGTTGAATTAAGAAACGAGAGAGAGAGAGAGAGAGAGAGAGAGAGAGAGAGGAGAGAGAGAGAGAGAGAGGAGATGAGAGAGAGAGAGAGAGAGAGAGAGAGAGAGAAGACAGAGAGACGAGACAGAGAAACGGACAGAGACAAAGACACAGAGACAGACAGACAGACACAGACATAAATAGAGACAGACAGACAAATTCTCAGTTTTGCCTGCTGCAACGCGTCAAAAGCCTGTCAAGAGCCTCAATGTTTTCACGCGCCAGTTCATAGCTCCTTGGAAGCGGCACTAATTCAAACGGCGCTAGAAAGTAAACTCCTATAATGAGCGTAAAAACGACATCAATGATAAGCCAGCAAGCCATCCCCCCCCCCCCCCTCCACCCCCCGTAGTAGCATCCTTCTTCCTGCAGCCTCCCAATTCCCTGT
Source organism: Stramonita haemastoma (assembly GCA_030674155.1). Classification (NCBI taxonomy): domain Eukaryota; kingdom Metazoa; phylum Mollusca; class Gastropoda; order Neogastropoda; family Muricidae; genus Stramonita; species Stramonita haemastoma. The sequence continues at coordinate 33,428,412 of CM060316.1, forward strand.
GTGTGCCCTTGTTGCCGTTTCCTGGTTCTTCGCCTCTGCCTCTCTCTTTCTACTTCTTCTTTAGCAGCTTAGACTAAGCACCGATGCATGGGTGCCGCCGGGTAGTCTCTGAAGCAACAGTTTAAGCTGAACGAGATAATGGATATATATGCATTCGAACTATGAGAAGTATGTCTTCTGCTTGAACGAACCTATATGCAGGTAGGAAAGCTCGCAAGCGCGCGCGCGCGCGTACACACACATACACACACAGGCATGTTCGTGCGTGCGCACGCACGCACACACATGCAAGCGCGTGCACACGCCGCACGCACGCACACATGCAAGCACGTGCGCACGCATACACACACGCATACACATACACACAAAAACATGCACACGTGTGCGCACGCCGCGCGCGCGCACGCGCACACACACACACACACGCACACACACACAGACACACACACCAGTCTATGTGAAGAGTGGAGGTAGGGGTGTTTTTTTTTGGGGGGGGGCAGGGGGGGGGGGTAGTATTGTTTGTTTTTATATTTGCAGAGTCTGATACTTTTGGTAACCAACAAAAATGGTCAGTTATTAAAATTGTCGTGTGAAATGGCTCAGTAACAACTATTTCTTTCCTAAAGACTGCCACAGCAGTAGAAGATGATGGCAGTGAAATATTTCCAATTATATATGTATTCTTTAATTTAAATGTATTCCCTAATGGCTACCGCAAGTTCATCTCAAACTCTCTATAGTAATTCACCTTACTGTTGCTGCCACTTTCACTACTACAGCCATGGGGAGAGAGGGGGGGAGAGAGAGAGAGAGAGAGAGAGAGAGAGGAGAGAGAGAGAGAGAGGAGAGAGAGGAGAGGAGAGAGAGAGAGAGAGAGAGAGAGAGAGAGAGAGAGAGAAGAGAGAAGCAGACAGAAGACAGACAGAGACAGACAGAGATAGCCAGCCAGACAGCACAGCAGACAGCTAGCCAGGCAGACCAGACAGACAGACAGCCAGTTAGCCAGCCAGCCAGACAGAGACAGACAGACAGACAGACAGACAGACAGACAGAGACACAGGAAGTGTTTAGTTCCCTGTATTGTTTTTTTCTTTGTTTTTGTGTTTATTTGTTTGTTTTTGTTTTGTTTCTAACTCAGATGGTGCTAAGAAAGTGTGGATAGAGCAAACAATATATTATACCTCACAAAAAGTAGAGTAGCTTAATGTTGCAGTGGTGTGGGTTTTTTTCTCCACTGCCGTAATGTAACAGCTGAAATCAATTGTTTACCATGGCAAAAGTTCAAAATGCCTTCAGTCAATTTGCTTTGGGTTGGTTTTTTTTTTTTTTTTTTTATCTTCAACACATTCCACTCTTCACAGCTTGAAACACTTTGTTCCTTTATAGATCGCAGATTTTATGCTCGCTGCACAAAGCCAGAGAAGGGAGAAATGGAGGGCATGGCAAGGAGAGAAGTAATGGGGGAGAAAAAGAGAGAAGGGGATAGGAAGAAAGGAAGGAAGGAAAGGAAGGAAGGAAGGAGAAGAAGAAGGAAAGAAGAAGAAGAAGAGAAGAAGAAGAAGAAGAAGAAGAAGAAGAAGAAGAAGAAGAGAAGAGAAGAAGAAGAGAAGAAGAAGAAGAAGAAAGAAGAAGAAGGAAGAAGAGAGAAGGGAAGAGAGGAGAGAGAGAGGAGAGAGAAGAGAAGAGAGAAGAGAGAAGAGAGAAGAGAAGAGAGAGAGAGAGAGAGAGAGAGAGAGAGAGAGAGAGAGAGAGAAGGAGAGAAGAAGAGAGAGAGATGATAAGGAAAGAGCAGAAGGACTATGTAATTGCTATCGGTGATGTTTACCATAACTAAAACAAAGAAAGAGTTCACACCTATCTAATCCCTTTGAAGTAAACCGTTTTAAATTGTAGAAAACATGCACATAACTAATCTCTAAGGTTCACACACACACACACACACACACACACACACACACACACACACACACACACACACACACACACACACACACACACACACACACACACACAAACACACAGACTCGCACACACACACACACATACACACACAAAGACTCATGCAGACACACAGACTATACCATATCACTGCGCTTAATCCACCAAAGCAGCAGAACAGTTTCATATCAGCAGACAAGTATTTTTTGCTCGAAATGAAAGCTCATCAGTCGAGAAGAGAAAGAAAATGTTATTGATAGTACGAAACTTTGCCCTTATTTCTGCTAGTTTTCTTTTTATGTGTTCATTTTCCCCCAATGTGCACTTGGTTAATTTCCACAATATGCCAGTAGACTGTGCTTCATATGCTTGCAAGGCTCATTTCTCTATAGTATCATTTTCTAGATTGCCTACGACCCCCTATTCATAAATTGGAACGGTTGTCGATTTAGCTCATGCTGAAAAAAATACCCATCTTTCAAGATGTCTGCAAGAAGAAGGCAAGGTAGGCAATGACATTTGAGTCTGCATGTGCTGACATTTCGCTAATGATTTTGCAGGGTCTTGTACTCTTTCTTGATAGAAAACGTCTGATACCAATGTTTACTTCTTCTTAACAGCTTAACATGGTGGCTTTTTTTTACCCCCATTTCCTTCTTAAAATATGTGACTCTAAAGGTCACAGGAAATGTCAAAGACATGAATTATACCCGTGCTCTGTAGAGATTTCAAATTTGCATGCATATACATGTACATAAAATCTGATTTGATCTCATCTATGACCAAAATGTCTTGGTTTTTATTGACAGAATCTTTAAATTCTGTATACTATTCTTCTTCCCCCTTTCCCATCATATCCTCTTTTCTTCCAATGATTTTCTTTACTTTCTTTTATTCCCCCTCTGTCTTGTTTGTGAACATCTCTTACAATTTTTTTTAAAGAAAAAATAATGCTTCTTTTTTTCTTTTCATTTCAAGCAAGCTAGCGTTTCTCTACCGTTTCCAGAGGTGTACGGTAGAGTTAACACAATGACATTGCCAATAGTGTGCTATCTTGCATTGCCTTGTGTTGTATTGTTTATTCAACTAAACTGAGAAACAAATATGTAGAATTTTTTTAAATGAGTACAAAAGAGATATCAAATATTTTCATTGTACAGATTCAAGTCTGCTGTGTGACAAAAACTGATGTATGGCTTTTGAGCTTTGAATTTAAAACAATATGAATTTTAGACACCAATTTTAAATCTGTTCAGGTTTGCGATGATGATGATGATGATGATGATGATGATGATGATGATGATGATGATGATGATGATGATGATGATGATACCAATTTAGAAGGAAGAGAGGGGGGGGAAGGGGAGGCGGGAAGAAGGAAGGAAAGAATCACAAGACAGACAGAAATAGACAGAGGTACTAGGTAGAGATGCACATACAGACACAGAGAGATACAGACAGAAAGACAGACATCATACATACAGACAAACGGACAAACAGACAGACAGACAGACAAGCAACAGTAAACAGTCTCTTCAGGCTGTACTAAGCTTGGAAAGACCCGTCTGGAACCTCTTGTTTTTACACACCGTAGTTCAGGATCACTGGAAGCGGCACTAATTCAAACGGATGCTGGAAAGTAAACTCCCTTAATGAGCGCAAAAAAACACATCAATGATGGGATATTCCCCTGTTTCTTCACCCACCTCCCCCCCCCCCACTCCTCTTCCCTTTTTTCCTTCCCCATCTTCAACGCCAAACTCACTCACTCATTGCGCCTCTCCCCCCCCCATCTTCCATTTTTTTCATTTTTTGTTGTTGAGTGTCAGCTGCTGTTTCTTTATCTTTGAAGCAGTGAAGGTGAATATGGACTGCAGCCATCGCTAATCAGTTGTACTGGGTGATGGAAGTGCCTTCAACAGTAAGGCAACAAGACACACCGCTTAGGCTGAAAGAAAATGAACTTTATCTTTTGTGTGCTATATAGTTTGGGTTTTTTTTTCGGGTCAGGGTGGTGGTGGTAGTGTTGGTGGTGGTGGTGGTGGGGGGGGGGGGTAAGGGAGCGTAGGAGGGGGGGGAAGGTAAAATGACCAAGTGATACAAGAGACCAAGAGAGAGTGTTGCGTTGGATGCATTTCAGCGTTAACTTCTGGGTGGAAAAAGTGTCTTCTCTAAAAATGCTATTTCGAAGAAAAAAAGTTCGTTCGTTTCAATACTTGTTTTCTTTAAAAGGAAAAAAAATCGTTTAGTTATTTTTGTTTGCTGTTTGTTTGTTTTGTTGTTGTTGTTTTTTTATGCTAGGTAGTTATGAAAGAATAGGCAATGATTATCATTTGAGGATTACTTAAGTTCCTTTGCTGATGACTTCACGTATGACACAAAGTAGTATGGTATGAAATGAAAATGTATATTGTGGCTACCTTGCTAGCAGATTACAAACAGAATGAGGGGGGTGCTGTGTTTTCTGATCAGTTTATAAAATTTGAATTCACACAGCTTGAGCTGTGAGTCAGGTTCTTGTCTTTTTTTCCAGATGTAACTTTTGGTGTTATATGTCTTTTTGTTATTTCATTTGGTATTGAATGGCGCAGTGCGAGTTTCAGTCTCCATTAAGGACTGTAGTACTTAATACTTGTTCGCTTGTTTGCTACAAAGGGTTTTTCATGCTGTGCATCTGGTAACTTTTCATGTTGGCTGTGTGTTTTTCTTTTTTCTTCTCTCCAAGCGCTGGATCTTATAAAAAAAAAATAAAAAAATTGTTGCTTATTGTATTGTGCTCTTTAAACACATGCGCATCATACACACGCGCGTACGTGAGCGCCTGTGAACACGCAAATGGTTTGGTTTACAGTTTTCGTTACGAGAATCGGCCGGTGATACTGGTGAATATATTCAGTTTCCGAATCCTTCCAAATATTAGCAATGACCGACCACTCTTTAAGGTTGGCTAGTCTATAGATTTCAGTACAGAGAAAGCTAGCAGTTAATGACCGCATACAATGAAAAGCAAAATCAGGTGATACAAGGGAAATACACTGAAGCAGATACAAGAGCAATTCCCTCACCAAGCAAGTTACAAATGAGGTAAATAGTAAGCTTGGTCAATACAAGGTATCATATTGCAAACATTTTGGTTCGTATTATTGTAACTATAATAACAAATAACTAGTGTATTGGTGTACTGATAAAACACACTTGCTCTGCGAGTACCAGTCAGTATTATCTGGTGTTTCACCGTTCAGACACATTTAAATCAAACACTGTGTCTGGCACAGACTCAAAAAGCCGATACCCCTCTCTTCCTTTAGGCTTAATGACTTAATCAGCTGATGTCATTACTTGAAAATAGAACAGAATTCTCAGAGAGAGAGAGAGAGAGAGAGGAGAGAGGAGAGAGGAGAGAGAGAGAGAGAGAGAGAGAGAGAGAGAGAGAGAGAGAGAGAGAGAGGAGAGAGAGAGAGAGAGAAAAGGCTATATTTGAGGTAAATAAACCAGATACAAATTTTCAAATACAAAGTAACCTACAAAACAGAAATCCACACTATGAACATTTACAAGCGCATACGGATCATAAGTAGAGGGGATATAAATTCAGCAATCCCAAACATCTAGCACTTGTCTACGTCTATCCAAAACGGAACAGCCTGGATACCAGTAACGTACAAAAGTTCAGGGAATACATTACACTCATCTATAGCACCCAGTTCCAAAGAATCTGAGATTTCGTTTTTAAAGATCTCCATTTAAATACTTGTAATCTATTGTGAAAAAAGTCTTGTTACTGCATACATGCATACATATACTCACAATGAAATCAAATGGATCCAGCAACAAAAACGTTATCAATAACTTGCAAATATTTGAAGTGGAACTGCTGCTGTTGTAGAATAGGATTGAAAACAGACTCCAACAGACCTGGTGTTATTGTGACAGACGCTGGTGTTTTTTAAAATTATTTATTATTATTATTTTTTTTACTCGGTCAATTTCTTTCAGTTGGATGAAATGATTGTTGTACATGCGTGCTCTGGTGCTCTGTGTGTGTGTGTGTGTATGCGTGTGTGTGTGTGTGTGTGTGTGTGTGTGTGTGTGTGTGTGTGTGTGTGTGGGTGTGTATGTGGTGTGTGTGTGTTGTGTGTGTGCGTGGTGCGTGCGTGTGTGTGTGTGTGTGTTGTGACATTTAAAACTAACTTGGGGAAAGTCTGTTTAGTCCTCTCAAAATGTTTACCGAGCCCCCTAACCCCCCACCCCCACCCCCCTACCTCCAGTCCGCCATCTTCTTTCAAGGTTGTTCAGCGAGGACTGGGAAACTACAGAAACCGTGGTGGTGCCCCCCCCCCCCCCTCCCCCAACTCACATCTGAGTGGTAAACGGGAGCATCTCCACAGTTAGGTCTACCTACCCATGGCTTGTCACATGTTGTAGCTTGGAACGCCTCTTAACAGTTTTTGAAATTTTCACTTTGGTTTTGGGCAATAACTAAGCAGCAAAATTAAAATGTCTGTATAATGCACAGTTATGTACCAAAGTCCATGTGTAACAACTTCAATGTATCCGAAAAAATACAACTTTTTGTAATTTAAAGAAAAGTTTCAGAATATACAAAAATGTACATTGATCAAGCAAGAGTTTTAAAAAAAATAAAGGAAAGAACTGTCTTCATTTGGCTTATGCCCCTTACGGGGTTTTGCTGCATGTATTTAATTAACGACACAGTTCCATCAACTTTATGTAACATACTCAGAAAATAACGTTATCAAGGAACCTATTTCAGCTGTACACACAACAGCAACCCCTAACAGATTCTAGATTGGCTGTGGCTTAAAACAAGGCGATCCAATACTCTGCTGTTGATGACATTTTCTGTAGTCACGATCAATGTCACACACTTTACTTTACTTGGCTTTTCAATTTTTCGTTCGTGACACACTGTCGTTTTAGACAGGTTCATATTCATTATTACGATATATATATATATATATATATATATATATATATTATATATATATTATATATATATATAATATACTATACATACACATACATACATACATACATACATACATACGTGCAAGTACATAAACACACAACAACACACACGCACTACGCATACAACACACACACGTGAACACTCGTGAACATACATACATACACACACACGTGAACACCCACGTGAACACACACACACACACACACAACACACACACACACACATACACACACACACACATTAACACACACGTGAACATACATACACACACAGACACACCAACCGCAAGCACGCACACACACACACACACACACACACACACACACACACCACACACACACACACACACACACACACACACACACACACACACACACACACACACACACACACACACACACACACACACACACACACCAAAACCGGTATTTAAAACACAATTGAAAACAATCCAGTTTAACCACAAGCAAACATGTATAAAATACACAACAAACAACAACCAAGTATCCCAGAAACACGAAAAAAAAAAAAAGCCAAAGCAGAAGCAGGCGATACATCAATTCACAGAATACATGGAAAAAGGAAACGAAACGGTAATCTACCGGAAATCCGCTAACTCCCTTGGAACCCTGCAAGATAAAACGACCACATCAACCAACATACAAGGCGTCAAGACTACACCTGTTGCGTCAAGATTACACCCCCCCCCCCTCCTTCCTTCCTTTTCCGTATGAGATACATCATGATTACCTATCTGCACACCTTTTGCTTCCGAAACATCAAGATCACCCTATCTAGGCCATTTGCGTTGAAACATCAAGATTACCTATTGCTCCCCCCCGACTCATCTCATATGTCTAAGTGCTGAAGAGAGATTAACCTGTTCAGTTTATCAGCACTGCGGAACATCAAAAAAAGGTGCTGGAAATCGTCACGGGTGATAGCTGCAGCTTTAAGCCGCGCACTTCCAGCTAGGAAAAACGATAACATTCCTAACATTTGATGAAGTTGTTTTGGAAAAACCTCAAACATTCCCACAACACACCACACACACACACACACACACACACACACACACACACACACACACACACACACACACACCACGCACGCACCACCACACACACACACACACACAACACATCACACACCAACACAACACAAACACACACACACACACAATTACGCCTGAGGATGTCAGCGAATAATGAGGATGAAATGACATGTTATCGTGTTTTTTTTGCATTGTGGTCTAATGAGAGTGGGAGAGAGAGAGAAGCGGGGGTAAGGGGTAGGGGGCATTTCATGATGCATTTGGAACACATCTGTTAAACGTAACCAAGGACGGAAGAATTGCAGAACAAAATGTCGTTTCCACAGAAGCCACATAGATCTACAAGACCCAGTCACATACCTTATTTCCGGGCTCCCCTTTCAGCCCTCTTGGCCCTGGAATGCCGGGAAGACCTGCAACAAGCAAAGTCAGCATCACCATTAGATTCCTATTAAAAGTCATCATCACCATTAGATTCCTATAAAAGTCAGCATCACCATTAATTCCTATTAAAAGTCATCATCATCATTAGATTCCCATTAAAAGTCATCATCATCATCATTAAATTCCCATAAAAGTCATCATTAATCATTAAATTCACCATTAAAGTCACCATCATCATCATCATTAATTCCATTAAAAGTCACCATCATCATCATTAGATTCCCATTAAAAGTCATTCATCATCATTAGATTCCCATTAAAAGTCATCATCATCATTAGATTCCCATTAAAAGTCATGCATCATCATTAGATTCCCATTAAAAGTCAATCAATTGATAACATAGCAAAAATGTCATGATGTATGCAACAGAGGAAAACCACTGCTGACCAACATATTACCCCCAACAAAAATCACCACTAAAGTTCCTTTACAGTGCATTTGTTCTTTAGCATTTAGACACATTATGAATGCTTCAACACTATGAATACTACAGCTAGCACCATTACCCCCCAAAAAGCCAAACAGATGTGCAAAGAATCTATGCAAACTTATGTACCACTCCCGCGTGCATGTGTATTTCAAATATATGTATGTCAACTCGCAAGTTCATAACCTGCATGCATTAAACGTATAGTATTATGTCACATTTCCTTGAAACTAACAAATTAACAAAAAGAAACAAAGACGAAAGGCAACAACAATAACAATCTTCGCCATGGAGGAGGGGAAAACAGATAGACAGACAGGCAGGCAAAGAGGGAGGCAAAAATTAAAAAGAAACGACAGAGAAGAGGGTGAAGAGGGCAAAGAGACAGGCAGAAGAAGAAGAAGAAGAAGAAGAAGAAGAAGAAGAAGAAGAAGAAGAAGAAGAGAAGAAGAAGAGACAGAGAGAGAGAGAGGCAGACAGATAGAGACAGGCATAGAGAGGACAGAGACACACAGAGACACAGAAATAGACAGACACACAGACACACAGACAGAGACAAAGCACAGATACACACACAGACAGAAAGGGTGAGACCAAGAAGACACGTACGGCCAAAGTGATGGCAAATAAAAGAAAGAACTCAGCAGGAAGAAAGGCAGAGAAGTGGAGCAGGCATTCATGGCATAGAGTTGTTTGTGACAGATTTATCGAAAAACCCATTTACTGCCGTTGCATCAAGGGGGGATAAGCCCAGGCAAGGAGAGAAGGAAAACACAGACTACACAGACGAACACCGATGGCTCCCTCCAATCTCATAAATTCTCTCTCTCCTCTCTCTCTCTCTCTCTCTCTCTCTCTCTCTCTCTCTCTCTCTCTCTCTCTCTCTCTCTCTCTCTCTCTCTCTCTCTCTCTCTCTCTGTTTCTCTCGTGCACGCACACGCGCCTTGTGTGTGTGTGTGTGTGTGTGTGTGTGTGTGTGTGTGTGTGTGTGTGTGTGTGTGTGTGTGTGGTGTGGTGTGTGTGTGGTGATGAGGTAGGAGAGTGGAGAGAGGAGAGAGAGAGAGAGAGAGAGAGAGAGAGAGAGAGAGAGAGAGAGAGACGGACAGAGAAAGAGAGACAGAGAGAGAAACAGAGGAGACAGAGAGAGGGTGGGGGGTGGGGGCTGGTGGCACTTTGAGTGCACAGAACGCAATAAGACAGCTTTCAGGGGGGGGGGGGGGGGGTTAATATAACTTAAGCATGCGATGCTTTTTGTGTGTGTGTGCAATGGTTATTATCAAGTAGCAGAACATCTTGCATACACACTTTAAAACCCCCAATCCACCTTTCGTACAAATAGAGTAGGCAAGCTATGACAACATGAGATATGGATGGCACGTACATACCCAGCATGCACCCTGCTACCTGGAGAGGAATGGGCTTTGCCAGGTTCAACATGCCCATGGCACTTTGTCTGAAAACTTCAGTGCAGTGTCCCTGAAAAGCCCTCAAGGAGTTTTAAGAAAGAAGTCGTGTCTGTCTATTCAGAGAAATGCACAGTCGAATGGTTGATAATGGGGGAAGAGAGGGAGAGAGCTGGGGGAGGGGAGGATAGATAGATAGATAGAGTAGTAAAGTGAGAGAAAGAGAGAGAGAGAGAGAGAGAGAGAGAGAGAGAGAGAGAGAAGAGACAGAGACAGAGACAGACAGACAGACAGACAGACAGACAGACAGACAGACAGACAGACAGACAGACAGACAGACAGACAGAGAAAGATACAACTAAGATGCGGTCCTATGATGAACATACACACATTTCTGTGGTCTGTCTGTCTGTCTGTCTGTCTGTCTTGTCTGTCTGTCTTCTGTCTGTCTGTCTGTCTGTCGTCTGTCTGTCTTTCTCCTCTCTCTCTCTTCTGCTCTCTCTCTCTCTTCTCTCTCACTCTCTCTCTCTCCCCTCTCCGTCCTCTTTTCTCTTACTCCCTTTTTAGCGTAAGAAAAAAAACCCAAACAAACACAAAGGTAGCCACAAATTCAAGAACAGGCAACACAGCAAAGTTTGGAGGAGGGAGGTATAGATCGACTGTGTCCAATATCATTGCGTGTGGTCCTAAGAAGAAACACCGACCATGATTGCCTAAGGGACAAAGTGAACAAAACGTATCCATTGTAATACTGCCAACGTGACAAAGACAGCGCAAACAGTGGAATAAAAGGGTTGCTGTGCATATTCTAACTCCTTGGCATTCATTTCACAAACACACACAAAAGATTTTTTATTTTTAAAGACAGACACTAAGTGGGTGCACGCAGACGAGAGCATAAATGAGTCGTGCAAGGGCATGTGTGTATGTATGTATGTGTATAGGCCGCTTGTGCATGTGGTATGTGTGTGTGTGTGTGTTTGTGTGTGGCGCGACAAAAGACACAGACAGATAGACAGACAGACAGATAGACTGACAGACAGACAGGCACAGAGAGACAGAGACAGACAGAGAGACAGACAGACAGAGAAAGAGAGACTGCCATCATTAAACACTATTCATCTTTGCTTAGGTTTTGGCAGCAATAAACAATGTCCATAATAGAGATGTCAGCACTATATACATTTCTCACGACACTACCCAAGCCAAAAAATCAAACAAACAAAACCAACGAACAAACGAACGAACGAACGAAACCAACCAACCAACCAACAACACTACCAACCAACCAACCAGTCAAGCAAACCAAAACCAAGCCTCATACTGAAGCAGATTCCTTATTCAAAGCCAGAGCTCGTCATATGAATGCCAGTGCTATAGCAGCACTCAGACAAATTGGCATTTTGTCCAGTCCATGATATTACCAAACTGCAAAATATCAACTGTCATATAATACCTACAGACGGCGATGTGGGTTTTTTGCCTTTAATTGGTTGCTTCCTACTATTCCAGCAAACTAATGGTGGGCTAATTGAGAGAATATTTGACGCGAAGTATAGACATGGAACATGCTATAATACAACGGAGGATAGGAAATTGGAGGGCAAGGAAAAAGGTGAGTAGAGAGAGAGAGTGAGTTTAGAGAGAAAGCGTGAGTGAGTAGTGAAGTGAAGTGAGAGGAGGAGAGAGATTAGACGATGAAGAAGGAGGATAGAGAGAGAGATGGAGGAGCAGAGAGAGAGAGAGAGAGAGGAGAGAGAGAGAGAGAGAGAGAGAAAGAGAGAGAGAGAGAAGAGACAGACAGACGAGGCAGAGAAATAGAGAGAACGAACATTTATTTAGGAAGTAAGCAAATGGTGATTTCACAGCTCAGTCAAATAAGTACAACATCATTCATGAACGTCTAAGGATTGTGGAAATGGTATTAACAATATACACAAAAAGTCAGGGAGGAGAGGGGAGACAGAGGAGAGAGAGAGAGAGAGAGAGAGACAGAGCAGAGACAGAGCGAGACAGAGACAGAGACGAGGGAGACAGAGACAAGCAGAGAGACAGAGATAGAGAGACACAGACAGAGACAGAGACACAGACAGACATACAGACAGACACAAAGACACACAGACACACAGAGACAGAGATATGTCTTTTTTTGCGTATGCCTAAACTTTTTTTTTTTTTTTTTGGTTGTCTCTTTTTTCCCCCGTCTCTCCTCCTCCCAATCTGCGCCCCATCTGGGCTGTTGTGTCCTGACCTGCCTGACCTCTATACCTAGCCTACATGATGGAGGTGTTAGCTGCGCGCTTAACAACACAAACCTGTTTTATCAACAAAACACTTTTAAGCCGTTCAGGGACTACCTCCCAAGCCAAGTGCGTAGCAGTTCATACCAAACAACCAACCGCTGTGGTTAGTATGTACGTATGTAATGATGTTCAGACAACGCACAATAAGCAACAACAGTAGCTTGGTGCCTCTCGCTCATTGCGCCATGAAAATTCTTACATACAGCGTCATATAAGAGGTCGAAAAAAGAGAGTGTTTTTATGATTTTTTTTTTTTTTTTATGTTTAGTGTGTGTGTGTGTGTGTGTGTGTGTGTGTGTGTGTGTGTGTGTGTGTGTGTGTGTGTGTGTGTGTGTGTGTGTGCGGCGCGCGCGCGCGCGCGCGGTGTGTGTATATAAGTGTGTGAAAAAAAACCCTATACAAATCACAGTAAGATGTGTAACATTCAATGTCCTCCCTCGCCCCCCTCCCCACACCTGTTTGGGTTTTTTTCTTATTTTAAATTTCAGGGCCGTTATCTTTGTCCTGTTAACGATGATAAACTGTCATAGCATTGGCAGGAAAGAGATGTGTTTTCCGTACCCCCCCCCCCCCCCCCCCTCCTTCCCTCTCTTCCTGTGCCCCAGCATGAACCATGACGTGAAATTCAGGAAATGATGATGATGGTGATAGGAGTGATACTGTAAATAGGGGGCTGAGATAATGCAGGCTCGATGTGCAGGATCATTAGGATGGTAGATATCTTTCCTGGGCATTGCTTGTCGTGAGCTCTGCGGTTTCATCGTGCACAGGTAGCTATACTGTTTTCATATTGAAAGTCGAGCACTATACAAACATATTCTGTGTTCCTGCTGAAGCTTGATCCAGCTCCCCTGTGTTCTTAAGAGCTGATGCAATCTTCACCTCCACAGAATTTTCAGGGCTTCATATCAGAACAGAAACTTTCTGGAGGCTTATGGCCAGGTTTTCTGACGTCTTGTGGCCAGGCTTTCTGAAGGCTTGTGGCCAGGCTTTCTGAAGGCTTGTGGCCAGGCTTTCTAAGGCTTGTGGCCAGGCTTTCTGAAGGCTTGTGGCCAGGCTTTCTGAAGGCTTGTGGCCAGGCTTTCTGAAGGCTTGTGGCCAGGCTTTCTGAAGGCTTGTGGCCAGGCTTTCTGAAGGCTTGTGGTCAGGCTTTCTGAAGGCTTGTGGCCAGGCTTTCTAAAGGCTTGTGGCCAGGCTTTCTAAAGGCTTGTGGCCAGGCTTTCTGAAAGCTTGTGGCCAGGCTTTCTGACGTCTTCTGGCCAGCTTTCTGAAGGCGTGTGGCAGGCTTTCTAAAGGCTTGTGGCCAGGCTTTCTGAAGGTTTGTGGCCAGGCTTTCTGACGTCTTCTGGCAGGCTTTCTGAAGCTGTGGCCAGGCTTTCTAAAGGCTTGTGGCCAGGCTTTCTGAAGGCTTGTGGTCATTCTCATCAGCGGTCGCATGAGCTCACAGACTTAAAGATTTTTTTCCTTTTTAATTTGTTTTTAAACATAAACAAATTACAATGATTACTGTAGCTGTCGTAATGTAAATATAATTATACAGTTATGTACTCAACCCCTATTCTACCTCATTTTCTCAAGCAATGGTCTTAGAATATAATGCCGGAAGAATGTGTATGTGTGTGTGTGTGTGTGTGTGGTGGCGTGCGTGCGTGCGCGCGCGCGTGTGTGTTTTAGGCGGGGGAGGGGGTTGTAACCTATGCTAAGCAATGTTACTCAGGAATGTTCTGAACAACATCAAAACGAAAGATTATGTAGCAACACACGACCCCCGAAAAGAAGGAGAGAAAAATAAACTGCATGTCAAAACATTGTGCTAGCCCGGCTACACCAATAAACTGCAGTGATGAATGAAGCACAGGAAGAAGGGAGGTGATGTAAAAGATCTCTCAGCCACACAGACTCTGAGTCTCCCTGGCTCCTCTCTGCCGTTAGTTGCTGTGTCTTCTGCCTACCTCTCTCTGCCTCCAGTTTGTCAGCCTCTGCTAATCACGTCTTGAATGCCATTCAATTTCCGCTGCTTTTTGCCTCTTTATAGGTTTTTTTTGTTTTTCTCTCCCTTTTCTTGATTGTAGCATTTTCTCTCTCGTTTTCCGACTTTTTTGTTCTTTGTTCTTTGCACTTTTATGTCTCTTTAAACATTTTATTCTCATCTCTACATATTGCGTTTTGTTTCCTGTTGTCTCTTGATCTCGGCACTGTTTTCAGGAATTTACCTTTTGATCTTTGGTTTTTGCTTTATGATGTATGTATGTATTGTGAATCTGAATGTCTCCTTTTGACTGTATTTTTGTTCTTAGGATTTTGTCCCTTGATCTGAGCTTGAGTGTCTTGTCATCTGTTGCTTCTGCTATTATTATTATTATTATTATTATTATTATTATTATTATTATTATTATTATTATTATTATTATTATTATTATCATTATTATTATTGTTGTTGTTATTATTAAATTCTACCTCTTGTTTTTGTACATTATATGTTTAGCTTTCAAATATTATCACCGTATGTTGATAAGCCATTCTTCTATGTAAAACCATAACTATCAATGATGCTAAAAACATGTTTACAGCTGTGTGTAAAGTTCTATTTTCTTTCAGCTGTCTCTGGTCATTTAATGCTGCTTTCAAACTTTTTTTGTGGGTGGACATATCAGAGAATGTAGTTTTCTATGAACTAAATCCTAAAATAA
>CM060316.1:33446161-33453661 GCA_030674155.1 Stramonita haemastoma
TCATGCCAGACTGTAGGCTGACACAGGCTATCAATTATGACAGACTGCAGGCTGACACAGACTATCAATTATGACAGACTGCAGGCTGACACAGACTATCATTTTGAATTTTGATCAACGTAGGCCCGACCCTTTCTCAAGTCCCAGAATGTAAGACGGGCATGAAAGCGATTTGAGAAACAGGGAACTGCAAAAGAGCATGTCACTTCAAACATATTCCACATAATCAACACAGAGCTTACTTACTAACTAAATAACCCCCACTAAATGATACTAGTGTACCTAAAAGGTGAACGTGCTTAGGCAAACTTTAGGTTGATTTGATTCAGTGCTTCTCATGGAACAGTGCGCAGGACTCTCTGTGTAATTGCCTTCAGGATGATTAAGTGTTTTTGACTTGACTTGACTTGACTCTGGCAGGTGTCTGTATTGAAAAGGGAACAAAACCTCAAAGACATTGGGATCAGAAAAAACTTTTGTTTTGAATTCCTTGAACTTAGCTGAAGCTGTATATTACACTGTCGGAACAGAGGAGTAGGAAAGGAAAAGGTGAGAGCAAAAAGTAAACTGATGACCAGTAGAGGAAACGCCCTATACCCTGACTGCAAGCAGGTACACACCTGGGAAGGGGAGGGGGTGGGAGTAGGAGTGGGGGGTAGTTAACAAGAATATCCTTCATTCTCTATGAATGTGGTCACACAAATTCAAATAAAACATGCTAATTAACGAAGAAATGAAACGAGCATTTCTAAGACATTCAACAGCTATAGCCCGGATATTCAAACGTCAACCAAGCCCTCTTTTTTCTTTTCTTTAATCCACGAGGATAAATTCAGCATTAAAAATATGTTAAAAAAACAAACCAACAAACAAGCAAAAATTCCACTATGGGAATTGTACTGTGCGCGATGAGAATGCAGGGCTAATGTGTTTGTACAGAGGGACAATGCACACTTTCTTTTGTACAATTACACAGTTGGGTGGGGACGGAATAGCTCAGTCACAGTGGTCAGAGCACTGGCTTTCCCCCAGCCAATGTTAAGCAGCATCGAGCGTGGTTACGATTGGATGGGCGACCGTTTGCGCGCCTTGGCTTCTGTACAGTTCCTCCAGTTCACCCAGCTGTAAATGGGTACCTGCCCTCTTTAGGGTCATGGAAGGTAAAGCAGCAAGGGAGAGAAGATGGGCGCCGCCCTCAACATGCTGGCCCCTAGAGAAGTGAGGTCTCTGATGCTTCGCTTCCCTACAACCACTAGGTTATGGGACACCTTCACTTTTTTTAAATTTTAAAAAACCTTCTTCCAATACAGGCTTTGTCGTCTCCCTTTAAGTGCACGTAAAGGGAGGTAACTTTGAAGAGGAATTTATTAATATCGTTGTCTGATTCTTCAGCCGGCCCTGTCCCCTGACTTCATCCCCCAATTCATCTCCTGGTTTTGCGCAAAGTGAAACGCCGTGTTTTACTGGCTGTGCAGACAACCGTGACAATAAAAGTGTTTCAATAACTCTCTCCGTGTCTCTGTCTTTTTTCTCCTCTGTCTCTGTCTCTGTCTCTGTCCACACCACACACCTCCACACACACACACACACACAGTACACACACACACACAACAACACATAGTAAAAAAAAAAAAAAAAAAAAAAAAGTCCACAAATACCTTAACAAAGCCAAACCGTAAAACACCCAGGACAGGAAAGTCAGGCCACAATGGCAGCCACCTACCCAAACAAACTGCCCCTATGGCTGGATGAGGGCAAATCCCCCCGTATTTCAGCAGGGAGGAGTCACAGAAAAAAGCTTTATGAAATGACTTACCGTGTAGAGAGCTGGAGCCCACTCCCAATCTACCGCACGCACTCACCTCCCCTTGTCAGCTCTCCGGGGGACGGAGACTGTGTTAGTCCAAAGAACAAAAACTGGATAATGGTAGGGGTGGGGTGGGGTGGGTGAGGAGGGGGACACTGAGGTGGATGTTTGAGATCTTTATTTATTTATTTAGTTTGGGTTTATACGTTCAACACTGCACAAAATACTGCAGACGTATGCTAGACATTTTTTGGTTGCTATTAACGAGAAAAAGCCCAACGTTCTCCCCGGGGAGAGCAGCCCGAATTTCACGCAGAGAAATCTGCTGTGACATAAAGTAGTATAAAATAAAATAAAAAATAAATATTGACCATGTGTCATTAGGTAGTTTGAAGGAGGGGGACTGGAGGATTAGTTTGTTTCTTCTGTAAAAAAAACAACAACAAACAAACAAACCTCTACTTGTTACCTCCATCTTTACTTGTCCGTTTTGTCGTCGTTTTTTTCTTCTTCTACAAGCTTGTAATGTAAAGACGCAGTTTTCCAAAACGATGCCCCAGAAGATTAAAAAGGTGTAGGTAGACCTTTGCATTTCTAAAATGCTTTTTTGTGCGTGTTGTGTTAAAAAATGAGAGAGAGAGAGGAGAGAGAGAGAGAGAGAGAGAGAGAGAGAGAGAGAGAGAGAGAGAGAGAGAGAGAGAGAGAGAGAGAGAGAGAGAGTATCATTACTAAATTTTGCTGGGAGAACAAAGCAAAAAACAACAAAAACGAAACAAAACAAAAACCTTCACTGTCTTTTTAAAAAAAAAAAAAAAAAAAAAAAAAGCCCAGCAAAAATGGCCATACATCATCACAGAGAAAACCAAAACAAATGACGGGCTCAGGTGAAAAGGAAAGTACATCTCCTGGCCTGCAAACAGACGACTACTGCAGATAAATCTCCTGTCATACACGGCTGCCTTGTACATAGCTTTTCCTAATCCCCCACTATCACAAGTCGCAATGTTTAGGGATAGGGAAGAAGTGGTAAATAAATCCAGGGGACTGCTCACACACACACAAAGAGAGAGAGAGAGGAGAGAGAGAGAGAGAGAGAGAGAGAGAGAGAGAGAGAGAGAGAGAGAGAGAGAGAGAGAGAGAGAGACAGACAGACAGACAGACAGAGACAGACAGCAGACAGACAGACAGACAGACAGACAGACACAGACACAGAGAGACAGAGACAGACAGTCAGACAGACAGACAGTCAGACAGACAGACAGACAGACAGACAGAGTGAGAGGCAGAGAGACAGAGAAAGAGACAGAAATAGAGAAAGACAGAGACAGATAAACAATGATAGGGACTTAGAGAGAGTCAGAGACAGAAAGAGTGAGAGACAGAGACAGAAAAATACACTCAGAGCCAAGGTCACAGACAGAAAAAGCAGAGGAAGACAGACAGACAAACAAGAAAGACAAATAGCTTTTAATCTAAAACGGTCGAAGTTTTATCTTAATTTTTATCAGTCTCAACCTTAATTCTTCTCTCATATTGCTGGAGTGGTACCATCAAATGACCCTCCATTGTCTGTCTGTCTGTCTGTCTGTCTGTCTGTGGACCAATCCATCAGCAATGTAGAGAGGGGTACAAGATAGATGATGGTTAGTTACACCACAGGCAGTTAGTTCCAGTAGATAAACTGCCATGACAACCTATGTGAACTGTTGGGTACCACTGGCGGCTTTTGAGTTCAAACCACTTCACTCTACGAATCGGGATAAGATAAAAACCCTAACATTGAAAAATACTGTTTATAGCTCTGGAGATTACAGTTTTAGAGATGTACTTGTGTGTTGGATTATATTCGGGTATTTGAGATGAGATGCAACCCTTAAGACCTTGTGCATCTGGGTGTAAGTAAGTTCGATCCTCTTTAAGTCAGAGTTTAAGTGTGACGTCAATGTGAATATCCATTTTTTGGAGCCTGTTCATGGAAAGCGTTAAAGCCCACTGCTTAGGTAAAAACGTGGGGTACATGTATGTAAACTTCTTTTTTAGTTGAAGAGAAAAGTGCGTACGTGTTTAATATTTATATAATATACATATGTGGATAGTTCCCAGGGCGTTACGCCCACCCCGACTTCAGGAAGACTGGATAAATGCTGCGCATCTAACACCAATGAAAAACGAAACAAACCAAAATACAACACTCGAATCCTAAATCAAATCAATCAGCCTCTTTCTTTTTAACCGAGGCTGTCAGTATTGTTGTTCTTTTGTCTTCTTGTGTTGATTTCTTTTCTTTAAAAGAAATCTGAGATACTTAAAAAACCAACACAATAAAACAAAACTACGATGGCACTGTCACATCACAAGATGATCTGTTGTAGAAGAGACCACGTTGCAGAGAACTGGGCCAGGAAGGTGAAAGATGAACAAAAACTACAGTTTGTGGCATCAATTATATCCAAGACTGGACAGACGTACAAGAATGTTACAATCACTTCTCTGGTTGTATCAGCATACCCAAGGGGCTAGATACTAATTGCCTGACGAACTGGTTTGTTGACCTAATCACACACACACACACACACACACACACACACACACACACACACACACACACACACACAACTTTTGCAATGGCATGACAAAAAGAAATGACTAGAACAGGCACAACCTTTAACCAATTGTTTTCTGGAAAATGATGTAGCCTACACAGTAACCTGAAACTTAGCTTTCAAATGTTTGGAAGTCAGAGGTCTGTTAGAGCAATAGAAAGTTTCAGTCTCCATTCATTTTCCTCTGCTAACACAAACTCTCTAAAATACGTAAAGACAAAACCCATACTTTTCAACTGCAGTCAAGTTTTGTTTTATTTCTTAGTTTTGTTTTGTCTCTCTCCAATATCATTTCTGACTCAGCAAAATGTGCAAAACCTGGCAAAGCGACAGAGACGATTTCAAATGAGCTTACAGGAAAATGTAGGAATCATAACAGCGGTAAAGCGAGCCGCTTACTGCTGTGCTGTGAAATGCTGCGCCTGTATTCTGTCTGAAAAAGGCGGAGTGTTGTATTCGTTTACCACTTTTTCAGCATCTCGTAAACAGATTTCCCAGTGCTTACGTATTGCATAAAAGCTCGACAGGGAATGAGAAGATGACGAAGCGAAGCTGCAGGTAAAGGAATGATGCGATTTTTTCCCCGGCCCTAGCTGCTGCTGCGATGTTCATACACTTTTCTTTTTTTTGTAAGTGTGAAACTCGTGAAGATACACACAGCATCTGTGTCGTTTTCTCGCCTGCGGCAATTACTTTGCTTGTTTTCCACTTTGTGAGGGTAACATTGCATGCTCCTCCACACCAGCTATCGATAGCAGGAATGAGATTCCGGCAGACACAACTAACCTGGCTGCCATGTTGGATAACTAACTGATGGCTAAAAAATACAGTCTCGTTTTGTGCTTTTTGTGCAATTCTAGAACATAAACGTTTTCTGTGCCCCACGCAGAGAATCGAACGAATTCATTTGAATTGAATGAACATTTTTATTGAGGGAAAAGAATAAGCACGTTAAAATCCGTTCTGCCTTTTGAAAGAGTAGGCCATTTCGAGACGGTAGGAACGGATAACAAAATCTTTAAAAATAAAATTTAAAAAACAGCATGCCTACAGGGGTCGTGTTTAGACACCATTCCCGAAGTCGGATTGCGGCTACAGAGATGGTTGGGGGGGGGGGAGGGGAACATGTTGCATACACAGAAATCTCACCATTTTCACCTCGGAGCCCTAAGCCAAGGAACGAAAAAAAATCCAGACATACATGAGATTAATGTTATACTGAATGAACTTTTCGGCTCACAGCAGGCACTGATATCTGCACTCCCAGACATGCAACACACTCTGAGGTTATAGGCAGGCCCTGATAGCACAAAATGTCTTCTTCAGTGAGGAACTCGATAATTCTACTCCATCACATTAATTCACGCCAAATGAAAATGTCCGTCTTTCAGCGTATTTCTAATGACATCAATCATCTCACCAAATTATGAATGATGATGGTGGTTATAGAAAGAGAGAGAGGGGCAGAGAGAGATGGGGGGTTGGGAGGGAGGGAGGGAGGGGGAGGGAGGGAGAGAGAGAGAGAGAGAGAGAGAGAGAGAGAGAGAGGAGAGAGAGAGAGAGAGAGAGAGAGAGAGAAGAGAGACGAGAGAGAGAAGAGAGAAGAAGACGAGACAGACAGACAGACAGACAGACAGACAGACCAGACAGACAGCACAGACACAGACACGACAGACAGACAGACAGCAACACCCAGACACCTGACACAACAGCAATCAGTCAAATATTAGTAAAATTCCATCATCGTACTTATCAGCTTAAAAAAACAAACCCTACCAACACCTCTCTCTCCTGTAACCCCCCACCCCACCCCCGACCCCACCCCCAACCCTCCCCCCCACCCCCACCCCCACCCACCCTCTTCCATCAAGTGCCTGCCCATTCATCTGTTGGTGCCTGCCTGCCTGTCGACCTATCCATCAGAGATGCAGAGACAGAAGCAAGACTGATGGTGCCAGCGCCTAGAGGACGACTGTAGGTCGCAATGCCAAGACTATATCAAGGATTGGGGGAACTGCGTGCGAAACGGGATGGTACCGAGTCCAAGTAGTTAAGGCCTTAGTGCCTATGAGATTCTTTACTTGAAATGAGTCTTGTACCCTGTAAATGAAGATTGTTTCCTGTTGCCTAAGAAATATGCACAATACATAACTTTCGTGTCTGAAGCGTCAGTCGTTTAATTCTGGGTGTGAACTCTTGCATTCTTCTTCTTCTTCTTCTTCTTCTTCTCTCTTCTTCTTCTTCCTCTCAGACAGCAACTATTGCTGTCTGTCATATTATGAGTGAAAGTGCGTTATGCTGCCGTTAAAGTGCGCAGTCTGGGAGGTTTTCTTTTAAGTACTCTTTGGAAAAAAATGGATGTTCCAGGTTGTTTAAGTCTGGGTATTTTCTCACCCCACCTGACGTAGGTGGCTGGTGGATCGGTTCTTATTGCTCCACTTCTTGATAAAAGAATTTCAGTGTAGAATCATAGATTACAAAATATTTACACAGGGTTTGCCTTACGTAACTATGCACCAAAGAAAAGGGACATCCCTCTCTCTTTCAGACAACACAAACACAGTACACCACACACACACACACACACACACACACACACACACACACACACACACACACACACACACACACACACACACACACGCACCATACCACACACACACCACACCACAACACCCCCACACACACACCACACCACACCACACCACGCCACACCACGCCACACCACACCACCATCTTCACCATCACCATCACCACTACAACACACCACAACACACACACAAAGTTATGCCAGTTTAAGTTTAGTTTTCTTTTTTTTCGTCTTTCTTTCTTCAAAAATCCGGACTTAATTAAGCGTGCAAATCCCCTGGGAGAAAACAGCACTTGTAGACTTCAAACCTGCCTTGCACTGGCGTGAGGGAGAGATGACGCAGGAAGGCGAAGGGTTTACAGAGGGGCTGTGAAAGACTTTCCCCACACACGTAATTACACCAGCCCCTTGCAGACGTTCAACAGAGGTTTTCACTGACTCGTAAACAACTTGCAAGAATGGAAGGAAGGAAGGCTGCAAGATGCTCAAGCCATGTCGAT
>CM060316.1:33463661-33493661 GCA_030674155.1 Stramonita haemastoma
ATTTTTTTTTCGTTCCCTCAGCTAGAGCTCCAAGGTTCACCAGTGGTGTGAGATGTTGCGTATGTGGCCTACCAGTTTTTTGCCCATCATGAAGGTAGCTGTATTTCGATTTTGAGGATATGTGCTGGATATGTTCGTGTTTTTGTAACCCAGCCGAACACTGACATGAGTTACGAATCTATTTTAAAAGTGAATATATATTTTTTGTCTTTTGCATGTGTCTGTAAGCACAGAAGGAATTAAGGCACTAGCAGGTTTGTGCTTGAATCTTGACCTTAGAGATCGTAAAAATCCCCACCCTTAATTTACCAGATGCCGCCAAGATTCGAACCGATGACTTCATGGGCCCATGGGACTGAAGCCAAACGGTATTAACCACTGGGCTATAGCGTCCGGAAGCCAGTGAACGATGAGAAACGTGTCTTTTCCCACTGGGCCCAGCCAGAAAATATATTAAGAATAAGTTATTGTCTTTCAGAAAGTTGATGGTGGTGGTGGAGTGTGTGTTGTGTGTGTGTGTGTGTGGTGTGTGTGTGTGTGTGTGTGTGTGTGTGGTGTGGGTGGGTGGTGTGTGTGGTGTGTGTGTGGGAGAGAGAGGGGGGGAGAGAGGAGGAGAGAGAGAGGGAGAGGGGGGAGAGAGAGAGAGAGAGGGAGAGGGAGGAGGGGGGGAGGGAGGAGAGAGAGAGAGGAGGAGAGGAGAGAGAGAGAGAGAGAGAGAGAGAGAGAGAGAGAGAGAGGAGAGAGAGAGAGAGAGAGAGAGAGAGGAGAGAGAGAGAGAGAGGAGAGAGAAGAGAGAGAGAGAGAGAGAGAGAGAGAGAGAGAGAGGAGAGGAGAGAGAGAGAGAGAGAGAGAGAGAGAGAGAGAGAGGAGAGAGAGAGAGAGAGAGAGAGAGAGAGTTTTGATTTACGAAAAAGAAAACGATGATAACAATGCATATGACGATGATGAAGAAAGACAATAAAACAAAGAAACAACCACAGCATCATCCAAAGCTATTTCCCCCACAAACCCCACCACAGCAGTGTTGGGTGTGTGAGTGACTAGCCTACTCACACTTGCCAATGACAGGCAGAGGGGGGTCCACACCTCAATAGCTTTGCTCCTCCATCTCTGAAAAAACTGCCTCCCCAGCCGCCAGGCATGAAGCAGGCAGGGCAAGAAGACGAGGAGGCAGGTATGATAATGGCACAGCTGGAAGTGGCACATGCCATCAGCACAAGACCTATTGCAGCAAGCTGCTGCACCTAAGCCTATACTACTGCCGAACGTAGGCTACGTACAGATCCCTTCTCTTCTATTCATTTACGTCTACTACTGCCGAACGTACGTACGTACAGAACCATTCTTCTCTATTCACCTACGTCACTGCCGACGTACAGAATCCTTCTGTCTATTGGCAAGCCAGAGGTAGTCTTAGAGAGAAGTAGGAGGAAAAAAATACTACATCTCCGCAAGAATTTTGAAATAAAAGAAAAAAAGCCCCAACCCCAGTGGTTTGAATGAGCGGTTTGAACTATTGTTAACCTTAGTGTGGGCTATGATACATAGTCCTGTAGCCCTTTTAGGGACACTGTGTTGAACAATAACAACAACTCCCCCTTCACCATTTGTAACAAACAACAATGCTGTATGAAAAAGTTCATGATGAAGCTGTTCGATCCTTGCAGGCTTGAAAATACTAGGTCTAACTATTATATGTATATTAGTAATCGTTGCTCCCCCATGGGGATGCGGGGGGCCTGTCAGTATGAACAGCATCCCCACCTTCTGGAATTCTATGCTAGGAATTCCCTCTTTTCCATCCCTCTCTTTGTCTCTGCTTTGTTTCGTTTCTTCCTGTCACCTCCTTCTTGTGCATTTTCTGCCTTCTTGGTGATTCTCCTGTCATTTTTTTTCCTCAGAAAGACTTAAAAGATAACGATTCTCTCCCACGCTGAAGTAGGATGTGCTGGGCCTGACTTGTCGGGCGCTTAACGGCAGTGCAACGGCTTTTTGCTCATATGACAGACAATAGTTACTGTTTTAGCGTTCGTCGAAGAATGCATGAAATACGGAGGGTTTCCCGTCAAATGGTACATAGAGATGACTATATATTATAATTATTATATTATTATGTAAACCAGATGTAACCTACCATTCTTGCTGGAAAGCTTCGACATTACTTTATGCATTAGCAGTGCATGTGGTGTCTGTTCTCGTTATGCAGGAAATGGCTTCCGTTGAGTTAAGCAAGCACACACACACACACACACACACACACACACACACAAAACACACACACACACACACACACACACACACACACACACACACACGCACACACACACACACACACACACACGCAGCACGCAGCACACACACACAACACACACACACACACCATACGCACACACACATACGCACACACTCTCTCTCACCTCGCTTTACCACCTCCAGCCCCCACCCCCCTTAGAAAAGTAACATCCCTTCTTCCTCTTAAAAAGACTTCCCCCAGAAAACGCTTTGAAAACATAATTATATTTGTAAACTAATAGAAATGAAACAATCAGACAAAATTTAAAAACGGCCCATCCCTCCCCCAGCCCTAGAAAGAAACACAAAACAAAACATAACCCCCCCCCCAAAGAATCCACCCCACCTCAGTGTATAGTTTAAGCTGGCAGAGGAATGTCTTAAATTTTCTTAATCACAAAAGGCAAAAAGTGTATTTAGATAATACTTTGACATCGGAGCAGACGTGAACCTATATCTTTCTTTTTTTAACGTATCAACTTGCTCATCTTTAGAGCCCCTACTAAAAAAGCAGTCAGCAGCAAAATAAGCCTTCTGCACACTGCTGGCTTGCAGCATTGACCGATATCATCTCTCCTCACACACACAGTCTGTGCTGACAAAGACCAGATTGTTGTACTGTCACCACCCTCTTAGGGCCAGGTAAGCCCTACGGGGTTTTCTTACCTTGTAGATACAGGTAATGGACACCCAACAACCTGTCAAAGTCTCTCTCTCATTTGCATAGTCCTAATTCGTACGGATCGGGGGAAATCAGCACTAGGGGTGTGTTTTATTTAGATGGTCGGGTGCTTGTCGTCGCTGTGTTGTAATCGTTTAACACCTTCCTGCCAAATGACTGCTGCTGATGATAGCATAATCCCTGTGCTTTTCAGAATACGGACGTAGTACAAATCTCGTTCCAGTGTTTGATTACCAAAAGATTCTCTTCAGGACAGGGTTGAAATGGCGGATCTTGATTTCTTTTCTTTTTTTTTTACCCCCCAAAGAAGGCCCCAGCCCTCCATTCATCAGTCAGAATGAAGGCAAGGCATCTGGCGGGTGCATTCAGCTAATTGAGAAGGAAAGCTATGTCTGTATGCCGGGGCTGCATTCAGCACTGCTGTTCTTGCACGTGTTCCACCTTCCCTTTTTCTCCAGCCTCCATACTAGGCTTTTCCCCCTTTTTTCCTCCCCAACACTTGCTTGACAGGAGAGGCAGGCTAGGGCAGACTGTCAACGCCACTGACGTTATCACATTGCCTGCATTTAGCCTGCCTACACATGACAAGCTTCAGGCTTTTGCTTTCTTGTTTTCTTTTACTTTGGCTTCGATGATGTCGAGACCTACTGTATCTTATTTTTTTTTATTATAAAAGTTGTAGGAAAACATCCAAGGAGGAAAGAAAAGAGGCAGACCAAGGAAGAGATAGGAAGACATCAGCTGAACGGACAGGCCTGATTCAACAAAACTTTGAGAAAGGCATAACAGAGAGAGGAATGGAGGGAATTAGTTGTTAGGTCTTCAGTGGTGCCCCTACGGTCGCAGACCGATGATATATAGGAATAGATAGAGGATAGCAAAAACGGGAGATATGTAATAGGGATCAAGGAGATCGAGGACCTATCATCAGAATGAAGTACAATGTGATTGGATGGGCAATGATTCAGATGGGCAGTTACCATTTTTATCTGAGGCAACTAGGAACAACGACAATCTCTAGGAGTTTTTTTTTATTAGATACCTCATGATATGGTGCCTTTTATTGCTTAATTCTTGAATTATGTCATTGTTTGGTACTGTCATTCTATATTATTATGTATTAGTTTTAAGCATCATTTGTTGTGTATGCTATTAGTGTGTGGTTTAGGATTACTCTGAATGGATAATTGCTTTTATGATTCCAGTGACTAAGAAAGGTGCTGATGCCATTTCATGTCGGGTATTTATAGCATGTCGTACATTCCTATTTGCTGCATCTTCTTTTTTGGCTTCCTTTCAGCTTCACTCTTTTTTCTTTTTTTTTTTTTTTGGGGGGGGGGGGTGGGGTGGTGGAGGGGTCATTTAATGTTAATTTTTAAAAATCTTTTAATTCCGAGGATAATGAGAATAAAACTCATGTGCTTTTCTTTTTACATCCAATCCCGTGTGTTGCAGTTAAGAGAATTTTGTCAAACGTTCCCACCGCACTCAATGGCCTACTCTTCTACAAGGCGGAGCACTTCAACGCGGCCACACACTGGATCTGGGATTATAGTCTCATCGAAGGAGACACAAGTCAGTGCAATAGAATGGTCCTTGTGGTAGACTGTTAACAGCAAAACTGTCCATCTACCTCCATTGTAGCAAAAGATACCGTGTCCTGTACAGCCTAGCTATACCTGGGTTTCAGTCATGTGAAGTAATGAAAACAAAAGTGGCTATTTAATGCAGTGTATCTTTAGATCTCTATAACCTTGGGTTCTATCCAAAACCTTTTACATGCATAACAGTCTGACTGTCATCACCAGCAAGGGCTAGGACTCCTCTGGCAAAAAAAAAAATCCAGTTTGCGCTGAATCATCTAACAACATGGAATCAGCAATTCACAGCCTTCCCTTACCCTACTAAAAATCACCAGAAAATAGCTGAATTTAAATCCGGCTATAAAAAACTGATCGCGACTCATTTAAAACTTATACTAGAGACACGGGGTTATATTCTTATTACTACCGTAGAGTTGACTAGTCCCTTGCTCGAAACTGCCACATAGCCTATATCAGAGAAAGAACACTCAAGCCCACCGAATTTTCCGCAGTCCTGAATGCCACCCTTTTGTCATGTGGCCCCACCAGCTTGTGTTCCAGTTCTAGTTAGTAACCTAGAGAGTGAATGACCTCCAGGTAGCGAAGCAAAGACAACCTTCGCCATGTGATGATGTGTTGGGAGGGGGGTGTGGTGACTGTCATCATCACATGACCTTTCCTGGCAGCCTCAGGCCTATGACAAGCTCCAGTCATCACCTTGTTTCCGAAACTGCTGTCAAACCACAATTGTCAGTGTCACTGACAGGATAGATTTTCCAGATACGCTGTTGACCATTCTCTGGGTCAAAGGCTATTTCCCTCTGCGCCATTACGTCAAAGACATCATTCTGCACAGTGAACGCTTTCTGCCAGCTTTTTTTCTCCTCTCTGTCTGGTCTGTCTGTCTCTCTCTATCTGTCTCTGCCTCTCTTTGTTTCTATCTGTTTTCTCTCTCTCTCTGTGACCTCAATAAATCGTTAAGATATAACTAACATAATGAATGACACAAAAATAATTATTATTTATCTAGTGCCATTCTACTTCAGAGAGAGAGATACGAGAAAGAGAGAGAGAGAGAGGAGACATAGAGAGAGAGGCAGAGAGAGAGACAGAGAGAGAAGGGGGAGAAAGAGAGAGCAACAACCACATCCCCTGATTTGAAAATGATTTTAATAATAATAATTTTTAAAAAGCAAACACCATCTTCCCCACACCGCAATAAAAAAAATCAGGCTCTTCTGCAAAAAACAAAAAAATCAACAATTTTTTTCACTTACGCAAAAATCTCACACCACACAGACATATTTAACCTTTCTATGCCACTACGGATGTAACCTTTTGGAGCCAAATCCGCCAAAGAAAGGGAGATAGTATGTAGTAATTGCTCTCCCAATCCACACGCCAATCTTTCCCAGCCTTTTGTGCAATTCTTCCACGACCACAAGTCATTCCAATGGACTTCATGCAGTAAAGTTACCACGGTTAATATTTTTCTTTGGTTTTGGCCTCTTCTTTTGCTTTGGTTTTGGTTTCGGTTTGTTTTGGGGTGGGATTTTTTTTAAGGGGGGGGGGGGTGGGTTGCCTTTTCTCTTTTTCATTTGTTCTTTCTATGTTTTTTTTTCCATTTTTTTTCTTCTTCTCGTTTTTGTTTTCATTTCAATCAGTAGTGGTAAACTGTGTCAGTTATAGCCTCCAGAATGGTGACAGGATAGGTAAGAGGACTATGTAGTGGTGAGAAGTGAGAGAGATCCCAAAAGGAGGGAAAAGGGGAGGGGAAGAGTAGGCTGGTTGGCAGAAGGATGAAGGCAGTATAGCAGTGTGTGTGTATGAGAGAGAGAGAGAGAGAGAGAGGAGAGAGAGAGAGAGAGAGAGAGAGAGAGAGAGAGAGAGAGGAGAGAGAGAGAGGAGAGAGAGAGAGTTTGTTTGTGTATGAGTTTGAGTGTGTGTATATTGAGTGTGTGTGTATGAGTTTGTGTGCGTCCGTGTGTGTGTCGTATGAGTTTGTGTGTGTATGTGTGTGTGTGCGTGCGTGCATGCATGCGTGCGTGCGTGTGTGTGTGTGTGTGATGGGCGGGGCTGATAGAGAGGGAGAGAGATGTCAGGAGGCAGCAGCAGGGAAAGGCAGGCAGGCAGGCAGGCAGGGCAGAGTCTCTCAGCAGCCTGGCTCCCTGTGGCCGTGACGTGCAGTTTTGACATTTCCCATTCATCATTACAGGGGAGTCGTGTCGTAACCCCCAGCCCCGATAACCATCACTGCCCCTGTCAGGCTCTCACGCTGCGAACCACTGACTACTGACTACTGCTGCTGCTGCTGCTGTTATAGCCTACATGTCTTTCCTCTCACCCCCCCCCCCCCCCTTATTTCTTCATCCACCATCGCTACCACTACCATCGCCACCACTACCACCACCAACCATCGCCACCACCACCACCATCATCGCCACCATCATCAACGCTACCACCATCGCCACCACCACCACCACAACCATCACTACCACCACCACCATCGCCACCACCTGCAAGAATAGAACTTTAGGCCTACTGTCACTCTGACTGATGGCTGCTGCCCCAAGCTTCTGCCATTTTAATGTCTTTAAGGATCGAATGTTGTGTCTTAAACTGGCAGTTTGTATTGCATTATATTGTTTTAGAGTTTATTGCATACCACTTTAAGCCACGGCAGATTTCTCTGCGTGAAGTTCGGGCTGCTATCCCTAGGGAAAGCACATCACCCAAGAGCAGTGGCCCCCATTATATTGTTTTTCTTTTCCTGTCTGCAACTGTATTTGATTCCTTATCAGTGTGGCTTTTTTCTACCGAGGTTGTCGTTAAGGGGATTATTATGGATGTGATGGGGGTGGTAAGTAGATTACCTCCCATGCGATCAAAGCCCTGTTGCAGCATTGTGTTACTAAATCGGGACACACCTGCAAATTATACGATGCTCCTTGGTGGTGATCGAAAAACCCTCCAGTGCATACATTTCGCCTTTCATGTGAAAGGTAGAACTTATGCAACCATTCTTTTAGGTCACATCCTGATTGGCTCATTGTACCCACCCGAGATGCTGTGCAGAGATGGGACATTACAAATGTCCACTCTGTTACATAACGGCTTAGTGGACTCCTCCCTACTCGGTCTGGAATTAAAGACCCCGTGGAAACACGAAGACCTAAATTCTTGTGTGAATTTATTCAGGAACATAAAAAGAATTCTCTCTGTTAGTGTTTTTTTATAGTTAAAATACCATAGTTTCTCCTGTTGCGTATCTTTGAGCAATAGTGTATTCTCAGTCTATTTACGCCCTGACAGAAAAACATCCCCGTATCTGTGATGTCAGTTATCCCACGTAAAAGCATCTCTCTCTCCTCTCTCTCTCTCTCTCTCTATATATATATATATATATATATATAGTATTTATTTATTTATTCACTATTCTGAGTCCATCTATGTCCTGGCAGAGAAGCACCCCTTGTTCATTTTTTTCGAGGGTTGGGTGTAAAAAACAACAACACCAACTTGTAACGTTTAATCTTTTACCCTCTGAAAACAAATTGTTCTCTCTGTCGTGTGTGTGTGTGTGGTGTGTGTGTGTGTGTGTGTGTGTGTGTGTGTGTGTGTGTGTGTGTGTGTGTGGAGAGAGAGAGAGAGAGAGAGAGAGAGAGAGAGAGAGAGAGAGAGAGAGAGAATGTCAAAGTGGAAGTGCAGAAATGTCATGATTTTTGTCAGGTAACAATGCTATGTGTACACAGCAACAATGAGCGAGTATTCAATACACATCACAAAAAAGATACGAAGACATATCTTGGGAAACTTTATAAAAAAAAAAGACGAATGACCTTCCCCCTCTATACCCTCCCTCCCCCCACCCTATCACCCTGCTCCCCTCTCCCCATCCCCGACAATGGGGACTTGAGCGAGGTATATGTCAATTGTATGACGAGCACAAAGCGTGAATGTCAATGGATATTGTGCTAGCAGGCCATTGCTCTGAAAGCCAGCACGGTTAGAAGTTCACCTCTCTCTACATGTACAGGTGCTGTGACATACTTACTTCTGCCAAACACACACACACACACACACACACACACACACACACACACACACACACGTATACACACAAACACACGTACACACACACACGCACACACAAACCACGTACACACACACACGCACACACAAACACACCACACACATGCCCACAGGCACGCACACACATTGACGATAGCAGTAACAAACACACATACATGTACACACATATACTCTGCTCTCTTGTTCTCTGTTGTGTATCTCTATCTGTCTCTGTCTCTCTGTCTCTTTCTCTCCTTCAAAAGTATTCACTCATGAAATACGCAGCCCAGTCAGCCATTGTTAATGTGCTATCATCAGACATTCATTCACCGGAAGTTATTCCTTTTGTTTCAGAAATAGTTTTTTTAAAAAGAAAACTGGGACCATGCAAGAATCCACCATCAAATTTCAAAAAAAAAATAATTATCATAATTACTGTATATAAGTATACGCCATCTTGATATTGGGTAAACAATTCTTCCACACAACGTTATAATCAATTAACATTCTGTAAAAGGTTTGCGTCCCGCCAATAAACGAAAACAAGAAAACATAAAAACAAAAAAACCCGAACAGATCAAAGGAAAGACCCTTACAAAACAAAACAAAGCAAAAAACAACTTAAGCACAAAATTTATCGCCAGTCCCAACCCCATCCAAACAAACAACTACCAAAAAAACAAAAAAATACAAAACACCCTCCTCCCCAACTGCGACCAAGAAAATGGCAGTGGAGACGACAAAAAGTAAACTATTATGACAAGAACCTCCAGAGCACTCTGCAGCCAAAAGCTCGAGCTCTGCAGTCTGGACTCTGCGGGAGCCATCCTGACATCACGTGGTGACTGCAGGTGTAGCCTACTTCCTGTGTCTCTTTGACAGAAACAAACATTTTATTGACATTCCTCTGACATCTCTCATAAAACAGCAGTGGCCCTCCCACGACTCAAAGTGACAAAAAAGATGAGAGATATATCTATGGCCAGCTAAATGCCTAGAACTAAAATGGAAGATCCTTACTCAGAAGCGCGGATCCCTACTACCTACCTCCCTGAGAGGAAGTAGAGGATCCCAGAGGGGAAAGCCTATGTCAAACATGCATGCATTAGCCCGTTCAATCCTCAAAATTCTCCTAGTAACATCAGTGCTGCTCCACTGCCCAAAATGCCTTGGTGAGACTTAAACGAAGCGTGTGACGAACACCGCAGACATCTTGCCACAGTCTAATCCTGTTCCGTATCGTAAGAGTAGCCATCTGTGCCGTGGACAGATGACAATTTGACAAAAACGCATCACACGGGCCAGAAAAGTGTTGTGTATTCTGTATGGCCGAATAAAGATAAATAAATAAAAAAAATCAGAAATTAACACTCAGAGAGAGAAAAAAAATACTACGCAGCATCCTTCCTACAAACAGACCACCCTCGGCTGCATCCTGGTGTGGACCCACATACACATGTATCTATCTACATCCATCCGTGTAACCAGTTCCGCGCGCCACCCTGAGAGAGGCGTCACGCCCGAGTGGTTGAGGTGTTGTGCAGCGCTGTGTGGTCACTGCACGGTCCGTCACTCCTCTTCACCCTTCACTCATCGCCCTTCGCTTGACCACACTCCTACCCGCTTCACACTCCGCTGCTCCTGGGCTCCACCCAGTGGGCAGGCAGGGCTCCCTGTGTCCACCTGCAGTCACTGACCACGTAACCGGCCACTCCCTTCCCCCCTCCCCCCCCCCCTGCTGTAGTAGCTGCTACAGGTGGCTGTAATCGCCTGAGCTTAATTGAGCTAAAGAGGATCTACTCTACAGGTCTGATTGGCTTTTGTAGTGTTTCCAGCAGCAGAGCAGTAGTCTGTCACCTTGGCCCTGAAGTTGGTCACGTTCTTCCAGACTATCCTTCCTTAAAGCTCTCTTCTAGGCTGCCACAGAGCCAACTTGGCCACTGAGGGAGCAAGAGCAGTAGAGCATGTCGGGTGGGACCAGAAAGAAGGACAGGACACGTACGGCCAGGTGGATGTGGCGGTCACGGTCACAGGGTTCTGTCTGGACAGACTGCCCACCGGCGCCCAGGTACAATAACAGCGCTGACTAGCTGTGATTGGTCACTTTGCAGTAATCGACAAGGAAGGGTCACCTGTGTGGGCATGCTGAGCCATAAGAGGGGAAGGAATGAATGAATGAGCTGCACGGCAATTCCTGGCATGAGTGCTTTGGGGGTTTCCGGCAATTGGCACCGCCTATGTCAGGTTTGAATGTGTATTCATGACCGTTTGAGAAAATATCCTTAATCCACCAGCTTCAATAAGTAAAAAATCGTTTGATGGTAACAACGATCACGATAATTTCTCTTATGTATCTCTAATGAAATACAAATTTCTTCCTTTTCTGTTGTCTCTCTTTGACATTCTGAACCTTAAAATAATGCTTCACCATAAACATCATTCCTTATTTGAAAGATCTGGAGATATGCTGGCCCTGTTCTTCAGCCTACAATTCATCTCTTTTTCTCTACATCGATAGATCTAGATCTCTGACACAAGCCAGAAAAATGGAATGGCTTGTTCCGCCATCACTGTCTCTCTGTATCATCTTGTGGCTGAGTACTAGCCTTTCTTTTTTAAAAACAAATTAAACAAGGACACTGTACATAACATTTCCCATAAGGTTTTCTACTCTACCTCCTCTCTCATGCGTTATGCACAGGTAAGCCTTGCCATTTTTGCTAAACCTTCAATATTTGTTCTATCAATAAGCTATACGACACTCATATTTGTTCAGAATTATTTGCTGATGTCGACGCCTTGAACAAGGTTTGCAGAAAAAGACACTTCTCTACAAGGATTGCTGTGGGGGACTGGGGATTCAGGGTATACAAGAAAAGTATTGTAGCTCCTTACCTATCCCATGTTTGATGTAAAGGCCTCTAAGTAACATCAGTATGTGCAAATAGGTACTGTTTACAACGTGAAAGGAGCAGTCTAAAGTGGCGAATTTATTCAGGTCAGTAATCAATCAAAGCACACACACACACACACACACACACACACACACACACACACACACACACACACACACAACACACACACACACACACACACACACCACACACACCAAATAGAGGTCACACTGACGAAAGTGTGCGTGAAGCAAACCATCCTCATTCAAAGATGTTTTCCAAACTTCAGACAGACCTCTCTGCCAAATGATCAGCATGCGAGTCACTGAGATTTCCAGAGGGTGGCATGATGACAGAAGTCATCGTCCCATGTGCAAACGCATGCAAAACATCTTGCGCACACGTTAAAACCTATTCCTCTTTTTAGAAGAGTTGGCCGTTGTACAATAATTGTATGCCGGTGGTTGCTATGTGGGGTGACGTACCTGAAAAGAGTCAGACTCACAAACTTCTCATTCAGTATGTACAATCAAATCTTAAAGCACACTGGAGGAAAAGTTTGCTTGCATCATGACTTTCAGATATCTCGCTAGCTGCGACTTTCAGAGGATAACATCCCATCTGAAGATGTTGGTTCATTCAAAACTCTTTCCCAACAAAACATGATTTCAAATCAAAGTCTGGAGTTAAACGGCTGCAGCAATGGAGTCAGCAGCACTGAAAGCAGCCCTGTTGGTGTCCAGCCCCTTTTCGATGATTATCAAGCACTTAGCAGGATTATCTAACCCGCTTACTGCTCGCTATATTTAGGGATTTAAAAAACAAGAAAAAAAATACATTCTTTCTCTTCACGCATTGCCACCTAGATTAGCGGCTACCCGGGGATCAAACACGGGGAAACAATCTACTCTGAGGGTAGGATTAGCTCTCTGTGGTCAGGAGTGTTTGTAATCCTTGCAGACGTTAGTTAGCAGAGAACCCAACCAGCTGGAATGCCGCGTCTGAACGACGGAAGGCGACTTGTCGACGATTTGTCTGGAGGGTGGTGAAAACGATGTGAGAGAGGGGAAGGGACAGGGGGTGGGTGGGTGGTGGGGAGAGCTGAAGTTGGAGAAGGAATGAAGGAAAGGGAAAAAAATATAATGAGGAGAGGTTGTGTGTACACGTCTGCCCAAGGTACAAGAAAGTACCGGGGGAGGGAAGACGCTGTGTTCCTTCCTTCCTGCCCTCAGTGTAATCATGCTGCAGGGGACAGGGAAACCACAAAGCCAGGCAGCTCCTTTGACAGGCAACCACTACCTTCATCGGATCATACCGCATTGAAGTCAGCCTAGATTAGGGATGATTAGGCCCCGCCACAAAAGGCCCTCTCCCATCCAGTCTGCACGCTTTGCTGCTCAGGCATGCAGGTCCTGGGAGAAATGAGGGGGGGGGGGAGAGAAAGGGGGAAATCTGACAGCCATGTTGGTTGCATGCCCCCACCTCTCCCCCCAAAAAAAAAGAAAAAAAAGAAAGCACCTTAGGCCCAAGACGCCGCAGTGTCGATTATTTACCAACAAAACCATTTCTCTGCGACCTGTCTGCTCTGTCAGTCAGAGGGCGGGGACACAGATCCCCGCCTGTCTTTGTATTGCTCTGGGTTTCAGATTTTGAAAAGGGGATCAGTCCCAAAGCCCAAAGATCCCCTTCTCCTTGTCCCAGTTGGGGACTTGTTTTCCTATTCCCTCCCTCTGTATTTGTCAAGTGCTAAAACACCGCAGTCCCTCTCTGTGTTCTACTGTATTCATGTAGAGCAAAGTGGTTAGCAGTCATCTATGATCTGCAAGTCAGTCTTTGCGTAGACAGTTTGCCTTTTTACTCTGTCTCTGTCTGTCTTTGTCTGGCCCTGTGTGTGTGTGTGTGTGTGTTGTGTGTGTGTGTGTGTGTGTGTGTGTGTGTGTGTGTGTGTGTGTTGTTTGTATTTATCATTTTGATTTTCCTTGACTGAGTGAGGGCTGGATGTAAAAAAAAAAGAGCCATCATGTGTGCTTCTTCTTTTCCCACAATAAAAAGTTTCAAAATGTTAACATTTTCAATTGTGGGTCATGGTCATGGGTTTCTCTCTCTCTCTCTCTCTCTCTCTCTCCCTCTCTCTCTCTCTCTCTCTCTCTCTCTCTCTTGATATAATAATGAAAGCCTACATAATAAATGTTATTCCAATGTCAGCGGCATTCCAACAAGACGCATCAGGTGTGCTCTGTGTGTGTGAGTGTGTGTTGGTGTGTGTGTGTGTGTGTGTGTGTGTGTGTCTGTGCGTATGAAATATTATGTGTGAAATGTGACGATGTGAAAGAAAAAAAAAAGCAAAGAAAGCATGAAAAGGGGCTGTTGCTAAATAAAAGTAAAGGGGTGGGGGGCAGGTGGGGTGGGACTGGGGTGGTGGTGAGGGAGCAGGTGGGTGGGGATGGGAAATGAGTGCAAGAAAAGGCAGAGGAGTGGATGGTGGGATGGGTGGGGTGGAGGTGGGTTGGGGTTGTGGCACAGACAGTGACAATGACAACACAGCGCAGGTCACAGACAGGTTGGTACAGCAAAGCCTAAACAGCCCACCCTCCTTCCTCCATTGTCCCCCCCCCCCTCCCCCGAACCTTCAATATTTCCACAGCCACATACCTGCCACAGAACAGAAAGCCAACAGTCGCTGTATGTAAGCCGCCATTACATGTCAGACGGGCAATACAAGTGTTTCTGCCCCTCCTAGGGGCCAGAATTGGCCAGCGTTTAGGGAGCCACTTGAAGCCAAGTGGGGCCAGCTCTGAAGAGAGCTGTACTACTACCACACTGCCCGCCCCTCTAATCCCCTTTTGTCCGAAATTGCCTTGGACACACTTACCACTCAAGCTTCTTTCTATCCCTTCACTTCTCAAACTCATGGTGAACTGTGGATATAGTCTGTGTTTTTTTTGTCTATCTGTTTTCCTGTGGGTAGGTCACTTCATTTTTTTCCTCCTCCTTCCTTCTTTTTATTGATCCCTCTGGCCCTCCACTTGTCCCTGACTGCTTTGGAAAGCCAGAGAGTAAAGTCAGTGGCCAAGTCTTGACAAAAGGCTGACACGTTCAACAACATCTATCCCTTTGTCTGTGTGTGTGTGTGTGGTGTGTGTTGTGGTATGGGTAGCTCTCAAATCTCTAGCCTCTCTCTGCTCTTCAGTTTAGCACTGAGAAGTAGATCTATGAATGGTCATTTTGTTTATGGAGTATGGATATGTAGAGTCCGTATATTGAAAAAAAAGAAGACAAAGGTACACCTCTCTCTCTGTGTTACTTTCTGTCACTCTCTCTGTCTGTCTGTCGGTCGGTCTCTAGTTCTATCTCTGTCTCTCAATACATACATAATTATATATACATAAACACTGTGTGTGTGCGTATATATCTTTGCATGTCCATTGACTAAAGTTTAGTTTGATTATGAGTGATTTGATGTGGATCAAAACATTCAGGACAATATCACCAATACAAGTATTCGTGGCATGAGCGTTTCTTTTAATCTGCATGATATTATTCCATGTCTGAAAGCGAAAATGACATAGCCATTTTGAATTTTACAAGGGGAAAAAGGCAAAAACTATTTGTATGGGTGGATAACTGCCTATGCACTGTGCACTTCACAAAGATATGAGATGTTAGTACCTGAAGCAAAGTCATTTACGTAATAATTCTCCCCCATGCCAAAGTCGGACTCGCTGGGCCTGACTTGACAGTTGCTTTACGACAGACAACAATGAGTAGCTGTCTGAGTGTTTGAGGAAGACAAAGAAGACGATTTACGTAAAAGTTGGAACGATACATATTAGAAGATTTTGTGAGGCGCAAACCAGTATAAAGCTCGTGATCGTAAGGGTAGTCCAAAAAGACAACGAGTTCGTGCATTGGCTTTCTCTCTCCAGAAACAACACAGAGGACACTATGGCTGCGAGCACTTGCAGGTTTACATAGTTCTAGGGGTCCTGGTAAGACTGATTACAGGCAGGGCCTACTACTACTATACTACCCTTCAGTCCCTCTTCTCCCTGCATATGTAGCCTATAGGCCAGGCCTACAGACAGACACATCCTACACTGAGCAAATGGGAGGAGGCAACCCGACACCAGCCCAGCCAGCGCTTCTAGCCAAATCCGCCAGCTAATGAAGTGGACGAGGGGGAGGTGACAAAGCCCAGGCAGTAATGATCGTGTCCAACAAGTGTGGGGCCGCCTCCGCCGTGTTTGATCCGATTTCAGCGCCCTTTCTTGCTGCAGGCCCCCTTCATGGGCCGCTGTTTGCTCCCCGCTCAGTCAAACAGCGCGGACAAAGGCTTTGTGGACCTCTGACAGGCCCCTGCCTGATGATTACTGACGGCAGGCAGCGAAGGGCCAGAGCTGGTGTGGGGGAGAGAGAGAGAAGAGAGCCTAGCCCACTAGAGGCTTGTCGACCTTGTGACCACCAATCCACTATTCATCCTCCCTCCTCCCCTGTGTTCAGCTGCCTGGCTCTTTCTCCATCTTGCTGTGCTGTAGTGCCACGGGGAGAGAGCGGCTGTTGCTGGGGGAACGTGCTGGGAAAAGGCCAAGCGCTTTGTGCAGGATCAAGGTAACCAGTACTCTCCCCTCTCCACACCCTGCAATTGTCGCCCTTGTTTGAAGCCCCCCTGACAAAGGTGTTGACAGGAAGAGACAGACAGACAGCAGACAGCTTACAGATACGGCCACTGATTTGGGGGGTCCTGTGGAGCCATTTTCCTGTTGATCATGGACCAAGCTCTCTGGGATTGTGGTCACAAAGAATTGTAATCTCTGAACGATTAACTTTAAAAAGTTCGGTGTTGAGTTTAGCCTGGTGATGGTCAACAAGCCGGAGTTTTTTCACTGGTCATTTGTTGGGTCTTGACCAAACTAATATTGCAAGGAGCAACTGCCTGTCATTAGGGTTGTGAGTGGACCACACACAAAGAACAGCTCTCTGTCTCTCTCTGCTGTGTCTCTCTCCTGCTGTGAAATCAATGTTTGGCTGTGAAGAAGTAGGGAATCCATGTTTTTGAAGCAGTTGTGGTTGTTCTGTGCTGGGTGGACTATTCTTCTTTAATGTGATCTTTGCTCTACCAGCCATGAAGTCATCCCAGGGCTTCCACAACGAAGCAAAGGTTGAAAACAGCGTGACAACTCGAGACAGTACAGAATGCAAAGAAACACAATCTCTCTCTCTCTCTCTCTCTCTCTCTCTCTCTCTCTCTCTCTCTCTCTCTCTCTCTCTCTCTCTCTCTCTCTCTCTCTCTCTCTCTGTGTTGTGTTAAGCATGAATCATGTCATACCAAGACTACGAAGAATTTCAACTCAAACATAAACCTTCCTTAATTAACATTGTAGAAAAAAAGTGGTCAATGTTATAAGATCAGTGTGAATGACCTACCTCAGTGTGTGAAATTCCAGTGTGGACAAATATCACTAAGACAGGGTGCTCTTTCCACAATGCAAAGGGAAGTCAGAAAACGAGGCTAAACCAGGGGTCTCCCTCATGTAGCAAATAAACGTGAAAAAACAGAAGAGGCCACTACATAAAATGATGTCTTCCTCAATGCAGCAAGGGGAAGAGGAAACACAAAGCAAACACTGTGATGTCTCTACTCTCTGTGTCTCTGTGTCTTCTGTCTTCTGTCTGTCTGTCTGTCTGTTCTTCCTTCTCTTCTCTCTCTCTCTCTCTCTCTCTCTCTCCACTAAAGCTTGAGCATCAACCTTTACCGGCTGCAAAGAAAGGTTGGACAACAAGTCTGAAGGAAAGTTGTGTTCTGCATAGAAGTACTATAAAGAAACGAAAAAAAGATAATTCAGGAACAAATTTCGTTCCAGAGAACAAGATATTTTACAGCTCTAGCTCTGGCTTATGGATGGAAACTTGATAGGTCTTTATCAATGATGGCAAGATAAGTCTTTATCGAGAATGACAAGATAGGTTTTTATCAACAATGACAAGATGGGATTTTATTGACAATGGTAAGATAGGTCTTTATAAAAAATGGCAAGATAGGTTTTATCAACAATGGCAAAGTATCACGATAGTAACACTCAGTAAAATCAAGTTTAGGATATAAGAAAAAAAAAGATTTGTTTTCATTCCATATCTGGTTTTTTTTTTTTTTTTCGAAATGTTGTTCAAGATAGGGACTATCTACCTGTTTTCTAACCGACAATCATCCACGAAAGCTTCTGTAGTCATTCCTGATAAACCTGTGCCCAATGTTTGGACAACATTGCATTTCAACCCCCAAAAGAACCTGCTCAACTTCAAAAGATAGACACTTTACAGCAGTATCTATCGTCTGCAAAGCTTGCAAGGCGGCAATCAGCTTGTTTGTGGCTGTGATAAACAGGATGGCAAACATGTGCTGTGTCTTCCAACCAGACCCAGTAAAGAGATGGCTGGCCTGATGTGTGTGCGTGTGTGGTCATGCCAATGAAGACATCAGCGTGTTTATGGCCACTGGCATGCTGCTCCACGCTGCTGAACAGCCAACCTGTTTTCTTCTGTCACCCTTTGTCAGGCAGGCTTGTTGTGATTGTGCATCCCATTGTGACCCTCTCAATACAACCTCCAACCCCCCTCCCTCCTCCCTTCGGCTCTGTCCACCCCGTGACCAAAGCCTGTGTTTGTTCAACAATTGTGCTTCTGATTGCCACAGTTTCCCCACAAGAAGGGCAACCCTGCTTTTTTTTCTTTTTTTTTTAGCGAATCGCACCGACGCCCGCGTAAGTTATTAGCCGCAGGGTCTACCTGTTTGTTTAACTAAGCATTCTAAAACTAAACACTTGCTACACAGGAGAAGGAGAGTTAAATGAAGCTAAAACCTAAAGAATAGCCACAAGGGAAATGAAGCAAGAAACGAGGGTGGGAAGGAATTTCACGGAGCGTGGAATGTATGAAAAAAGACTCCTAGGAGAGGTGTGCTGGGCTGGTAGAAAAGGAATGGAGGAGAGTGGTCACATACCTACCATTATCACACAACAGCCTAGGGAGGGCTGGCTGGCTGGCTGGGCTGGTGGGCTGGTTGGTTGGTGGTGCACGGCTGGGTGACTAGCAAGATTCAGACTGCAGACAGTTTAGCTGATGAAGACAGTGAGGATAGAGAAGACACAATATTCTGCTGTTGAGGAAATAAGCTGACAGGGCCAAATTTGCTGCTGAATAAACATACATAGAAGTTTTGTTTTCTTCTCACCGCTCCCTTTCTGCAAAATCCTTTTCGTGCTTATTCAAAATTAAGGTTTTAATAGTTATGTTTGGAATGAACTGCTTTGGTTAGATTTCTGTGTAGTGTGGGCTCATTTTTCAGGGGTGAAGGGGGGTAGAAGGTGGTTGGTTTTCTAAGTTTATCAAATATTGATTACTTTGAACGATTTTTTTTTTATTAGACTCTATCAGTTAATAAGAAAGAACCTCTAAGAAATAGGAAAAACAAGAAATAAAAGAACTAAGTACACAGATTCGTTACCAGCATACCTTTATTCCATCGTTACTGGCATATATTTATTTCATACCTAAATCAACCAGAATTTAAAAAATGATGTGGAAGCATCCACAGTGCTGTAACCGTTAATTCTCATCACCAGCTGAAGCAAGCTTTTCCATCAACCCCACGTCTGCTGACTGGGCTGTCGAGGTAGCGGGATGGACCCACATACAACACGCACGCTGCCTGCCACCCTACCGCCCCAGTACTGAGTCCATTTTTCACCTATAGTACCACATACAGCATGCTGGATACAGCTGCCCCCCAAACAAATAAAACCCCGACATAAACGTCTGTCTGTCTGTCTGTCTGTCTGTCTGTCTGTCTGTCCGTCCGGCACTGGCACTTTGCAGGCCGTTGGGGTCACACACCTGCTTTTCACCTGTCTGCTGGCCGAGCTGCCTGTTTTGTTTACAGAGGCAGTCGAAAAACCAGTAGGTTTTGTATGGGTAACAGGCAGTACTGGCTCCGATAACTGCCACGTGCCCTCGGGAACTGAGAATGGTAAGGTAAGGAGGTATGGCTGGTTCCCTGCTCTGCTGAATATCGACAGATTTTAGTCACTAATGCCGGTTAAAGTGGTTTGTTATCAGTTGTTTTGTTTGTTAATCGATAAAATTGTGCAAAATCTCTATTATAATTTCTCATAAGTTCATATCTCTGCTGCCCCCATCATCTATGATGTAGTATTGTCACTGCGCCCATACTACCCATTTCGATCTTACCACCTACAGACACACTAGCTCTTAGTCTCGTCCTGCTAGCCTATATTCCCAGGGCTAAAGGCCCAAAAGAAGCTTGAAGTCCAAAGGTTGCTTGCTATAAGGGCACTGACCAGAAAGACCCTGCGCTGTAACTGGATCGCTTTAATCATGTTTAGTGGTGCATGGGCCCGACGCCTGATGTATGTTGGCGTCAACACAGCCCGAGAGATACAGACGCTGCAGATCCAGAAAGTGACAGTTGGGAATATGTCAGCAGTTTGGATATTATATTGCTGTCTGTTTCAGAGACTTATAAATGAGACATAGTTGAACATTTCAGGGAATGTGAATAATACCTGTGTCTGTTTTCAGAGACTTTGGGGTCGGATGAAATTATCATTAAAAAACAGTGGTTCAAGCAAACCCCATTTTTACACAGTTCTTGCATTTATGTGCATGGCAGCTGGTTGCTTTTGATTTTAGTTGTTTATTTTTTTAAGTTATTACATAACTGTGTATACTGACAAGCAGGTTTTTTTTTTTTTTAGCGAAGTGTGGATAAAAAACCCTAAAAAAAGTCAAACCACCACCACCTGCACACACACACACACACACACACACACACACACACACACACACACACACACACACACACACACACACACACACACACACACACACACACACACACATCTAAAATCCTTTTAGATTTACCTGTTTCTGTTTTCAAAGCTTTGATATGTGTTGACTCTAAGTCTGTGTTAAGTGCTTTGCAGTCCGTAAGTTTTTGTGACAACGAAGTAGGAATAGTTAGCGAAATCAAAGTCTTAATTCATTTCCTAACTTTACGTGGTACTTGTGTTTCCTTTCTATGGATTCCATCCCATTGTGGTATATATGGAAACGATCTTGCTGATCAGACT
This sequence comes from Stramonita haemastoma, assembly GCA_030674155.1. Lineage (NCBI taxonomy): Eukaryota > Metazoa > Mollusca > Gastropoda > Neogastropoda > Muricidae > Stramonita > Stramonita haemastoma. Next base: position 33,484,330 of record CM060316.1, read on the forward strand.
GCAAAACAGGGAGCTAAACAATCTAATGGGTCAATCAAGTTACATGTCCCATATACAGTACAAGAGTGTCACTGCTTGTTAAGAAAAATCTCTTGTAATCGCTTTAACCAAGTTCCACAAAACAAAGATAAATCTGTCACGAAATTTCATAATAAGTCACAATTCTTAGAGACAACAGCAGTTTTATATCACTATTTCCATCGCAATAAGACCCCTTTACATATTTGTAGAACCATCACATCATTGTTTTACAGGGTAAAGCTGGACGCTTTTAAAACAAAATTTAGTAAGAATGCTTTGTGCCCTTGTGGCAAAAGATTTACAAACCAGCACATACTTTTTGAATGCCCAGGTTTTAAAGATATTTTACCACCTTTTGAAGGCAAGAAAACATTATCGCACATTCTCCCTGATGCTGAGTTAATGCTAGAGATTACGTTAAGTTTATTTTATTCTGTGTTCAGTAGACTCCTTTAAATTCCCTTAATCTTGCTTGTTTATAGGTTGTTATTTGTTTGTACTTGATTTGTTTGTTTGCCGTCCAAATCACAAACTGTGCATGGACGTTAATTTAAAGACTATTACTACTACACACACACACACACACACACACACACGCTCGCGCGCGCGCACACGCGCACGCACGCACACACACACGCACGCACACACGCACACACACACACACAGCCAAGCGTAGAAGTACGCTTCCTTTCGCCCTGCTGGTTCTGTGGAAGAACGGCAAGCGAAGCATAAAACAGTTCTTTCAGTTTTGTTTATTGGTTTGTTTCTTTAAACTCTTTCCCCTCTTTTTTGTGTATTCCACACACATCTGCTCATGCAGTAAGTTACTATCTGTTCTTCGTTCCTTGGCTACAGCTCCATAGTTCACCTACCAATGGTACGATTTTTTTGCATATGCAACCGTTTTTGTGCATCATGAAGGGAGCCGCATTTTGACTTCGGGGATGTCTGCTGGGTATGTTCATGTTTCCTTAACCCACGAAAAACTTATGTGAATTACGGGATCTTTGTCGTGCAGATTTGATCCTCTACATGTGTATATAAACGAAGGGGAAATCCTTACTTCATCAGACGCCGCCGAGATTCGAACCCACAACTTCACAGATTTGTAGGATTGAAGTTGAACGGTCCTAACCGCTCGGCTATCGCGTACGTCGGGCTACTAGATCCTGTTTGTGAAAAAGAGCTCATTTCTTTCATCAGAGACTGTGACAGAAAGAAGTCGGTTGGCTATTGATGTGTTCTTTCCTTAGACCTGATGGTCAAGGACATCAGGTTCCTCAGCAGCCAGCAGCAGTAAAGCAGGAGAGATGCCATTACACAGAGCCTGAGCAGTAGTACATGTGGGAGGTCTGCAGCCCTGTGGAAGACATACAGGCGAAACAGTGACAGCCAACGTGGCTGGAGAGGGGTAGAAGTGAAGCGTCAACACGCCACCAGAAGAAGCAGGCAGGGCCCAGGCAAGAACGCGTGTTGTGACAAACAGCAACAAGGGACTGGGAGGAGACTGGCGAGGCGCGGAAAGACAAATGACCCTCTCTCAGGCGGACATTGTTTCACACTCTGCCCGTACAACCGGGGGTGTCACTGCAGTGGGCCGAACAGGACTCGGCTTCCTGGACAAATGACCCACGCCTGTCCCGTTCCCTTTACAGTCTTCTTTCTCTATTCCTCCTTTCCTTCCCCACACGCCAACACCACCATCTGTTGCCCGTGTTGAATGCTGGTTTTTGCTAGGTATCCATTATGCCTCTGTGCATTTATCTGCATTACTTAATACTGGAACATTGAGTTGTTCGTTTTGCTTTCCTTATTTTTTTTTCATAAGCTGAGATATGCTGTTAAACAAGTTTAAATGCATTTAGCACAGACAAAAATGTGTTTAAGTAGTATTTCACTATAGGTACATTCATAAACGTGTCGCCTGGATAAAACCAAAAAGAACAGAGTTTGTCACCATACTCAAATTTGGATTTGAGAAGACAGATGAATCTCATGACACTGACAACAGACTTTGTCAGAACTCTCAAAATGTATGGGGTTGAGATGACAGGTAATCTCACGACACTCACACACCCTGTCATGCAGACGACATGACAGGACCCGAACTGGCTGGTGCAGTAAGTAAGCAGGGCAGACGGTTGAAGGGCTAGAATCCGACAACAAAACTACAGTGATGCAAGTTTTCGTCGCCACATAATCATAGTCAGGCTGATGCATGTATACGTCTTAGTGACAGACCGGATAACTGTCCTAGATGTGTGTGCACTTCAGTCATTGGATATGCCTTCTTAGGGCCTAGCAAAGAACTCTTATGGGTGGAAAGTGTAAAGATTACCTGTGTGTGTGTGTCAGAGAGAGAGAGAGAGAGAGAGAGAGAGAGGGGGGGGGGGGAGGAGAGAGAGAGAGAGAGAAGAGAGAGAGAGAGAGAGAGAGAGAGAGAGAGAGAGAGAGAGAGAGAGAGAGAATCATCATCTGTGCAGCGAAAAAGACAGCCATATATATATATATATATATATATATATATATATATTATATATATATATATATATATATATATATATATATTATATATATATATTATATATGCGTGTGCATTTATACACAGATATAATTATATCTATATATATTCTATATATCATATATCATATATATATATATATATATATATATATCACATAGAGTTATAACACCACACAAACATACAAAATACAAACTTTTGAAAATCTATATCATTTTGCCTGATACCTCAATATAGACCCCCCTCAAATCATCATAATCCAAAAAGTCTCAAAAAAACAGAAGAAACCCCCGAACCCTACAAAGAAAAAAACCACTTAAAAAAAACAACATCTTCCTTTACATACATACACACATAACATACACTAAATAACAGAGATATCTACTTGCAGACAGCAGAGGGCGTACATAGCTGGCTGGCAGGAGGAATTAGGAGCCGGGTTAGTTACCTTCCACTTTGTGCCACAAGACAGATGTCTGAAGGAGACATGTTGCCACCGTCAACCCGCGCTATGTCAGGGCTTTCTGGCTGAAAGAGGACCCCACTGGGTGTAACCTTAGCCATTGCCTTGCGCCACCAGACGCAATGGGACCGCTGACACAGGGGCACAGGAGGAGGAGGAGGAGGAGGAAGAGGAGGAGGAGGAGGAGGAGGAGGAGGAGGAGGAGAAATTGCTATGCCCTCCATAGCACCTTCAGTCGTGGTGAAAGTCTCTTTTTTTCTTTTTTTTTTACATGCGTGTGTGTGTGTGGTGTGTGTGTGTGTGTGTGTGTGTGTGTGTGTGTGTGTGTGTGTGTGTGTGTGTGTGTGTGTGTGTGTGTGTGTGTGTGTGTTCGTCTTTGTTGCTTTTCGTGGGTTGGTGGTTGTATCTTTCTTCTTCTTCTTCTTCTTCTTCTTCTTCTTCTTCTTCTTCTTCTTCTTCTTCTTCTTCTTCTTCTTCTTCTTCTTCTTCTTCTTTCTGTCTCTGTCTCTCTGTCTCTGTCTCTCTCTCTCTCTCTCTCTCTCTGTCTGGCAAATGTTACATTGTTTGAAATAAACACTCTGAAATGAATACTGAGCTAACAATCTGTATCCCAAAAAACACAGATTGTTTGGAAACGTTTCGTGTGGTACAGGATTGTAGACTGTGGAATCGCTCCACTATTCACGTTTGAAAAACGGAAAGATTGTCAAATCTCTTGTCTATTACCCTTGAAAAATGGAAAGATGTAACAAAAAAGAAGGTGGAATCTCTTCTCTATTTGCCCTTGAAAATGGAATGATGTCGGAAAAGAATGAACCTCTTTCAAAAATGAGAGATTGTAAAAAAAAAAGAAGGTGGAATTTCTTGTCTATTCATGCTTGAAAAAATGGAAAGTTGTCCAAAAAAAAAAGTGGAATCTCTTCTCTATTCACACATAAAAAATAGAAAGATTGTCAAAAATGTATCAACCAGCAACCTATTAAAAAAAACCATGCTGATATAGATCTATCTCTTAGACTAACACTTGGGATTATTTTTTCGCCCACGTAGTTAGCCTACTTATACTCTTTATGTTTTTAAAAGTTGACATCCATGTTATCAAGACTTGTTTTATTTCTGGAAATGTCTGTTCATTGGCATTTTTCGATTTAAAGATGTCTGAAGAATATTTTGAATACACAGCGAAATTCAGTTAAAGCTGATTACACTTCTAAAGAGGAACATGTGTCCCTTGGGATGAAAAGGGAGGTACATTCAGAGTTATATGAATATCCTTGAAATTAAAAAAAAAAGAAGATGATGAATGGGTTGATCCTGAAGTTCAACAAAACCAAAAATAGCAACATTTTTTTCTGTAAACCCAAATGAACAAGAATACATACAAACACTCATGCTCGCAAACAATACAAAGACGAGTATTGTGGTACATGGTAAAGAGCAAGGTTAACTACAACCAAAGCTCTGTCTGTACCTTTCTGCATGCACAGAAACTTGGATTATACTTTATGTTTTGGGATTCACATTCTTCATGTTTTGGATACACTTTCTGCAGTTTTGGAATACATTTTCTGCTTTCTTGGGATACCCTTTTTGTATTCTTGGAATACACTTTATGCATTTTTGGGATACACTTTCTGCATTCTTGGGATAAACTTTCTGCATTCCTGGGATACACTTTCCGCTTTCTTGGAATACACTCTCTGTATTGGGATAAACATTCTGCATTCTCGGGATAAACTTTATTTTGCATTCTTGGGATACACTTTTTACATTCTTGAGATACACTCTGCATTCTTGGGATACACTTTGTGCATTCTTGGTATACATTTTCTATCTTGGGATAAAATTTTATTTTGCAGTGTTGGGATAAACTATATTTTGCATTCTTATGACACATTTTCTGCACTATTGGGATAGACTACATTTTGTACCCCCTTGAGACAGAATTTCTGCATTTTGGGGGACACTTTCTGCTTTCTTGGGATACATTTTCTACACCCTAGAGATACACCTTCTGCATTTTTAGGATACACCTTTTTTTCTTGGGATATACTTTTTACATCCTTGAGACACACTTTCTGCATTCTTGGGATAATACATATTGTGACAAAACATGGAAGAAAAGCGACAGTCAAAAAAAACACAGAGTTTTACACTAAAAATACTCAACCTAAAACTAGTAAATTAAGCTGCTTAACTTTCTGACGTCTGGGTTTATCGACGCGATGTCTAGGTTTGATAAGACGAAGGTGAAGTGACTGCCAGACAGTCTGATAGATAAAGAACCTACCTACCTGCCACCCACTGTGCGGCAGTCAGGCCCTGGGGAAGTACGGGTAATGGCTCATTAAACAGTTATTGCCGCAAGGAAGTCAATGTGGAAAAAAGAAGGGGAGAGAGGGGGGAGGTACCTTCTTGGAGGAGAGAGAGAGAGAGAGAGAGGGGGGGGGGGGGAGAGGGGGGGGGGAACCTCCAGTGTGTTCATCCATGCACCAGAATATCTGTATTTTGTGTAGGAAATGTGTTTTATATATATATATATATATATATATATATATATATATATATATATATATATATATATATATATATATATATATATATATATATAATATATATAATGTCTCCTGTGATTGAGAGATTCAAGTGTCGTCAGTTCGTCTGATGATAGTATTTTCATTCGTGTTAAAGGAGCGAGATAAAACGTACAGAGATATGTGGTTGGCTAAATTTGATTAAAATTTCAGATTAAAGGTGTAATTTGGTGGAAGAACATGTGTATGCGAAAACTTCTAGCTCGACTGAATGCAGAGGACTCCATGCCAAATGATAAATATATATATATATATATATATATATATATATATATATATATATATATATATATATTATATATATATATATATATATATATATATATATATATATATGGCTTTTCCCCTCCAGCTTGAAGCAACTCAGCTGGAATGTTGTCAGCCCCTGCTGACTTCCCTCTGTCTGTCTGTCTGTCTGTCTGTCTGTCTGTCTGTCTGTCTGTCAATCTATCAATTTGTTTTAAACAATATAGAACTGTTCATAAGAGTTGAGACGCTCTATCTATCTATCTATCTATCTATCTATCTATCTATCTATCTATCTATCTATCTATCTATCTATCTATCTATCTATCTATTTGTCTGTCTGTCTATCTATCTATCTATCTATCTATCTATCTATCTATCTATCTATCTATCTATCTATCTATCTATCTATCTATCTATCTATCTATCTATCTATCTATCTACCTATCTACCTATCTATCTATCTATCTAGCTGTCTGGCTGTCTGGCTGTCTGGCTCTCTATCTATCTATCTATCTATCTATCTATTATCTATCTATCTATCTATCTATCTATCTATCTATCTATCTATCTATCTATCTATCATCTAGCCGTATGTCAAATCTTTCTCAAACCATACAGAACCTTTCACAAGTAGCGAAACACTTGTCTGTACGTCCGTCTGTCTGTCTGTCTGTCTTACCTACCTATCTGTCAGTCTATCTACTTATCTGTAAGTCTATCTACCTATCTGTAAATCTGTCTACCTATCTGGCAGTCTATGTACCTATCTTTCAATCTGTCTCAAATCACATAGTACCTCTTAATAAATGGTGAAAGGCTTGTGAATGTAGTGGCAGAGGATAACATTTGACGCTACGATGGGTAAACCGAATCTGAGACTCCGGTAGCTTTTATTTTCTCTCTACCTGTGTATAGACTGATCTCAACTTATAGCTTGAAAATGATGGAGATAAGGAGTAGTGTGGGAGAGAGAGTGAGTGAAGTGAGTGAGAGAGAGAGAGGAGAGAGAGAGGGAGAGGGAGAGAGAGAGGGAGAGAGAGAGGAGAGAGAGAGAGAGAGAGAGAGAGAGAGAGAGAGAGAGAGAGAGAGAGAGAGAGGAAGAGAGGATGGTGTATGTGTGTGTTGTGTGTGTGTGTGGTGGTGTGAGAGAGAGAGAGAGAGAGGAGAGAGAGAGAGAGAGAGAGAGAAGAGATGAGAGAGAGGAGAGAGAGAGAGAGAGAGAGAGAGAGGGGGGTGGTTGCCCCGACCTTTGGAGGAGGGAGGCAGGCTTTACAAACGATGCCAGCTGTGGGGAGGGCATGTCGAGAGATAAGCTAGGCCTACAGTAGGGGACGGACTTTTTACTCACTCCTTCCATCTCAGCCCCAACTTTGAAAAATCGCCTGATAATCTTGCTCTCTCTCTTCTCTCTCCCTCTGTGCTCTCCTGTGAGGTAAAGGAGACCTCTTTGTTCCCTTCTTTCGCCACCAGACTACTATCTTCCATCACAAACAGTTTTGTTTTTAAACATACGAATCTCTAGACTTTAATTGTCCCCCACTCCCCTTTCCCCTCCCTCCGTGGGGGTGTCAGGGGGCCTGTCAATATAAATAACATCCCCCACATTCTCCGAAAAATCTTTGCTAGGAATTCCCTCTTTTCTGTCCCTCTCTTTGTTTCTGCCTTGTTTCACTTCTTCCTGTCACCTCTTTACATATTTTCTGCCTTCTTGGTCAATTTTCTTGCTTTTTTTCTTTTGTTTTACCCTAGAAAGACTGAAAAGATAACAATTCTCTCCCATGCTGAAGTCGAATGGGCTAGGACCGACTTGTCAGGCGCTTAGCTGAAGCACGACGCATTTTCGCTCATATGACAGACAACAGTCGTTGCTGTCTGAGCATTTGAAGAAGAAGTGTCCCACTTCCACTGTTACCCTACACGACAAACAGGCATTCTTTGATACAACTCCCATTGTAAATAGGAAATCGTGAAATGCTGGCTTCTGCTAATCAACATGTATCTAATTACAGCCACCTATGCCAGCAGTGATTGGCTAAAAAAAAACTCCATCTTTGTTTCGGCGTCTTCTGTTCTTATCTTATGTACATTCACATTACCTCAGGAAAAGAAACGATTTTGATAAAGAATGTTGGGACATTTTAAGAGGATACTAAAGAGGGGAGAAGAGGAGGCGCGGAACAAGAAGGGTGGTAGTGGTGGGGGTGGTAGAAGGAAAGCAAAAAACGGCTTTGTTGTTTCAATTTTTAAAGAAACAAACATAATTGTCTTCCTATATAGACTCTCTATATTTTTATATATATATTATACACACACACCACACACACACACACACACACACACACACACACAATATATATATATATAGTTGTGTGTGTGGTGGTGTATGTGTGTGTGTGTGTGTGTGTGTGTGGTGTGTAATTATAGAGATATACGCCCTATCTGTAGTGTCTCCGTCTGTGCCTTCTTTTCTTTCTCGCTATCTCTCCACCGATAACAGGATAATATAAGGAAGCTGTTACAGTATTTCCATCATCACGGTTTCTTTTCTCCCTTTACCCGCCCCCTCCAGTCCCTTCTTCTGCAATATAAAGAGCATTCACTAGTGGAGTCTTTTGTTCTCAAACAAAAGAAAATGAACGATACTATCAGGTCACACTTTTGGGGGGTTCTTCGCAAAAGAATGATTAGAGACAGATATTGGTTAATAGAATGTCTGTGTTTCAAAATGGATACTGTGCCTTAGGCTTTTGTCTTCTCATGATTATTTTATTACTAAGGTCATCTTAGTTTTGAAAATGAACGAAGTTCTGCTTTAAAAAACATAATCATAAGGAAAATGAGAGAGAGAGAGAGAGAGAGAGAGAAGAGAGAGAGAGAGAGAGAGAGAGAGAGAGAGAGAGAGAGAGAGAGAGAGAGAGAGAGAGAGAGAGAGAGTTAAAGGGAATATAGTTAATTTGCTGCAACAATTCCGGAAAGATTATGTTTTTTGTCTCAACATCTTATCTACTTACTTCTAAGCTCTCTGCACCTCTCTCTCTCTCTTTCAACACAAACAGGCGCGGCAAACATCAAGCGGTTGAACACCAGCTAGTTGAGCCAATCAGAAGCCGGCGTGGTTGTGACGTCAACACATGGTTCCTTCCTGTCATGCTTTCTTCTAGGCTACCCCATTCCACCCCACTGATGCCTGCAGTCAGGGCACAGTCAGTCACAGCAAACAACCATCCTCTCTCGCTCTCTACCCCTCTAATCCTGCCGCAATGAAAGCTTTATGGTCGGGCTTTGAGATAGAAAAAGCTGCCTTAGTTTAAAGTGGTTGTTATAGTGGAGGGTGAGGTGGAAAAAAGCTAGACTTTTTTTTACCTTGTGTGTCTGTATACGTACGACAGGTGTTTCAGTTCTGACTGTCACAGTGTGTTTATGAAGGAAGAGCCAGTCCAAACTGGCCTATAGGATGTACAGTGGCAATAAACTGCAAAACTAT
>CM060316.1:33498661-33513661 GCA_030674155.1 Stramonita haemastoma
TGTGCTGAAAAGAGGCTGTGAGCCTGATCTTCTTTCCTCTCTCCAACAGCCTCATGATAAACCCATTTCTTCAGCACAGCTGTTTTGTTGGTTCCTTGCTTTGGGATGAAGCCTGACAAAAAGGATATAGACTGGGCACCTCATGTTCTCCTTTTCTTAATGGTGTGTGGTTAAGTGCATGTGCTTACATGCAAAAATACCTGTCTCAGGTTTAAGTGCAGGTGTGTGTGTGTGTGTGTGTGGTGTGTGTGTGTGTGTGTGTGTGTGTGTGTGTTAGTGTGTGTGTGTGTAAAACATACTTTTCCTAATACACTCCTTTAAAAGGTCTGAACCCACGATCCCAACAAAACCTGTTTTAATGAACCAACGACAAACTGTTTCCTGTTCATACACACACACGCGCACGTGCGTGCGCACGCACCCATGCACACATATACTATACTCTACAGTCGTTTGCCTTTGCACAACTGAAATACAAATAACCATTGGATTGAAGACTGAAGAAACCAGTCCACTTTCAGACTAATATTCTTTACCCTTGGAAATAACTCACCATGTCAAAGATGACCGGGATAAGTTACTGGTGTGTCAATAGAAATCTGAATGGAACAGACCTGAATGTCCAGTGTTCAGCCTATTCTACATAGCATACAAAAGAGAAGGGAAACTGAATTGAACATATGATTCAGAAAGAGTCAATAACTATGCCTAGACTCTGGCCCTGACATAAGTAAAGTTGTGTATTCTCACTTGTTCAGCTCAATGACTTCATTCAGGAGCCAGAGAGAGAGAGAGAGAGGAGAGAGAGGAGAGAGACAGAGAGAGACAGAGAGAGACAGAGAGAGACAGAGAGAAGAGAGAGACAGAGAGAGACGAGAGACGAGAGAGACAGAGAGAGAGAGAGAGATTTAGTCTCATCAAAAGAGGCAGTAGGCATGTTCTTTTCTCCTGTTTCAACAGCTTCATGATAAATCCATTCCTTGAGCACAGCTTTTCTGCTCATTTCCTGGACTTGAAATATCTTATTCTCTTCAAACAGTGTTTCAGCATATGTGCTTACATGAGTATATATGCATCTAAAATCAAACAAGTTTGTGTTTGGACAATTCTCTGTGTGTGGTGTATTTTGTACATGTGTATATGTGTGTGTGTGTGTGACTGTGTGTGTGTGTGTGTGTGTGTGTGTGTGTGTGTGTGTGTGTGTGTGTGTGTGTGTGTGTGTGTGTGTGCGACTCTCTGTATGTATGACTCTGTGTGTGTGTGTGTGCACAGGTGCACAGGTGTGAGTGAATATGTCCAGCAAAAATTAAACCAACAAACTCACGGAAGAGTAACTAAATTACCAGACATGGCACTCAACATTCCGCACACATCCACCAGTAGTAGTAACAAACAACTATTCCTGAAACCAAAGTGCCTAACTACTTCACAACTTAATCAACCATGCATGGTAACATACAGGAACCCATCCAAGCATTCCCCTTTTTACCCAGTCTTTCTATGACCCATTCCTATCCACCCACCCCACAACCAACTGCTGATCCGCCCCAATCCTCTGTCATCCACCACAGTCCTCAGACTATTTACTACACTCAAAATTAATAGTCTTTTCCTGTAAGTCCCCCTACTTGCTGTGTTAGTTAAAGAAGGTTGTGTGTGGGAGAAAAAAAGGGCATGAGTGTATGGGCGTGTGGCCAGGACTCAATGGGACAAGGTTGACTACAGCTGCCATTCATGCCACTCCACACACACAGGCACACAGACAAGAGACAAATGAAGTACCTGCGAATTGAACAACTCAAGCAGGAAAAGGCAATCCATATTCCCAGTGTGTCTAGTCTGGCTCTGTCTGTATTTTTGTCTGTTCATCTGCTTGAGTTTGTTCAGAAGCTGGAGTGAGGTAGACACAGAATATTTTTTTTTTTATTTCTGTGTGGTAAAAAAAAGTGGTTTTGGATTCCCCCCCTTTTGCTGTCCAACATGTATGATCATATTTGATAAAAAAGTATATGGATATATGATTTTTAAAATTCAAGATTTTTTTCAACACACACACACACTCACACACACATACAACATCTATATAATTATATAACTATGTGTGTGTGGCATGCATTTGTATAAGTGTGTGTATGTAAGTGTGCCCAAATGCATATAATGTTTGAAAATACATGCACATACACACATTAAGCATGCATTCCACATGTGCATCAGCATGTTTGACTCTTCTTTAATTAAGAAAAACATGGTCCATTAAAAAAAATTCCAACACACACAAGACTCCTCTTGCAAGAAAGGATCAGTGACCTTGGCTGCCAACACTACACTACACTACACAACACTACCTAACTTCACGTATTGAGCAGGCTGAAGAGACGAACACAGTGAGGGCTTGAGCATGTGAGTGTGGCTAGAGAAAAGGGCTAGCTGTGTGTATAGATGAGGATGAAGGGGCCGTCAATAAACTCCGGGGCTCATCATTCAGGGGGCCTATTTTAATGCCACTGTCGTCGCCCGGGGCTCCATAGACGGGGGCCGCCAAACGACTGGCGGTGAGGGTCAGGCCTTTGTGCCCCCAGAGCTGCCACCACACGCCTGACATGCCCCACTCCCCCCCAAAAGACCCCGGCCAGCTACACAGGTCCCCGCCAAACACCCCGAGAGGAAAACACTGCTAACTGCCAGTGCATAGAGATGCTTTATTTATGAAAGCGCCTTTTATCGCCTTCTTCTCCCGTTTTGAAAGGGCGAAACGCAAGAGTGGAGTTTACAAATGTCACTTGGGTGAACACAAGTCTTTTCTGTAAGAGCTTACGCAGCTGCACCTAAATCACACCTTAAGCTGAAGATTCCCCTAAGGGGGTTTGCCGTAAAACGTCTGTAGTTTTTGAAAAAGCCTGTACAGGAAGGGCAGGCAGCACAGGGAGAGGGGAGTTAGAAGCCGCGCCGTGCGTGCACAGGTAGTACACACACAGACACCCACCCACAGGACAGTCATGAACCAGAAATGGCCATCAACTCTCTAGCTCGGAACTATGGTCTGCTGCTTTCATGAATTGCAAATCAGTGAACAGCAGATAAGTGAATTCAGAAACCATGAAATGGAAAAAGCAAATAAAGTAGCGGGCAGCTGTAGGGATTTTTATACATGTGCTGTCCTTACTGTTGTCCTACAGATTGGACAGAGTAATAATAGGCTACGAGAATGGACGTGATGAATAGAAGTTTCCCATTGGTGCTCCACAGTGGTTTGTTCGAAGTTGTACATCGGCTCCCAGTTGGAGCACAACGAAGCAGTACACTTGATAGTTAATGTTTATTTATGGGAGAGAAACAGAGGTCAACAGTGCATGTGTCTCGTAAAAGATTTTTTAGCCCTCTCTCTCAGTCTAATAGTCATCCACAACATGGGAGAGAGAGAGAGAGAGAGGAGAGAGAGAGAGAGAGAGAGAGAGAGAGAACTTAAATGAGTCATTCCAAAAAAGGGTAGTGGCCTAGATGTACGAGGGTAGCCAAGTGCTTAGTGTTTTAGTGATTTAAAACAAACCAGACCAGGAAAAGCAAAGGATAAAAAAAGAAAACAAGAAAAGAAACAAACCAGCATCAAAATTGATTTGTAACAAGAAACATCAGTTACCAAGACTGTAAATTATTAAAATGAGAGAGACACTACACTACACTACACTACACTACACTACACTACACTACACTACACTACACGCCAGACCTAAGCCAACAAAATAAGCATTGCATGCCAAACGCTTTGACGATCCCTACAACATCTGTTGCAAGAGCAAGCAAGCGAGAAAATGCCGGCCTTTGACTTTCTTCTCTCTGTCTGTCTCTGTCTGGCTGTCTGGCTGTGTCTCAGTCTGGCTGTCTTCTGTGAGTCTATCTATCAGACTGTGTCTTTCTTTCGGTCTGTCTCTTTGTCTGTCTTTCTCTCTCCGAAAATAAATTTCGTTCTCTACGTTGTATGTATCTGTCTCATTCCTTTGTTTGCCTTCCTTCCTTCCCACCTGCCTTTCTGTCTGTCTGTGTCTGTCTGTAAGTCTGTCTCTGGCTGTGCAGTGTGTGTGTGTGTGTGTGTTAGTGTGTGTGTACATGTGCGTTTGTGTGCGTGCACGCACCTGTGCGTTCGTGCGTGCATGCGTGCCGGTATGTATCTGTAAATACCTGCACGCACGCGTGTGTGGTAGTGGTGGTATGGGGGATGGCTAGCTAGCTACATGCGTATCCCGAATAGCAAACTCGAAACCCACCCAGGTCGGAGGAGGAAGAGGAGGAGGAGGGCAGCTAACTGTTGAGAAGACAAAGAAGCAGAAGCAGCATGCAGTGTCATCATCACCATAAAGAACTAAGGAATCAGAATCTTGAGCAGTGCGTGGAGGGGAGACGGCGCATGAGGAATGACCTGCCTGAGTTTACCTTTGACGCCCGCCTAGACTAGGCTACCCCGGCAAAGAGACAAGACATCCCGACACAGACACCCCACCCAAGACACCCCAACATAGACACCCCACCACAGACCCCCACTACAGACACCCCATCACAGACACCCACCACAGACACCCAACACAGACACCCCACCACAGACATCCCACCAGTACAGACCACACCAGACCTTTTAAGCCTTACCTCTACTTGGGCTACACTCCACCTTTTAGCTTCCGGGTCTCACGCAGACGAGAAAGTACTGAAGGGGGGTACAGTGTTTGGTGAAAAAAAAAAAAAAAAAAGTCAAACCTGCCAAATTCGTGCCAAATCACATAAGTTTTGAGTCAGAGGATAGTCTTTCACCCACAAAAAATGTTGTTGTTTTTCTGTGATGCCTTAATACATGGGTTATGAATGGAGAGGAATAGACCTATAAGAAAACAGATGGAAAAGTGGAAAGAAAGTAATAGTGGTGCATAGCCTAAGTATTCCACCTCTTGTCTGTAGGGGGTGGGGGTGAGAGGTGTGGGGGTGGGGGAGGGGGGAGAGGAGGAGTGAGAGAGAGGCATAGCAGTACAGGTGAGGTGGGCAACGTAGGGAAGGTAATGTTAAAAAAAAAAGAAAAAAAAAAGGGAAGATTTTTCCGACTGGCTACGCGCGTCGTCCGCTACGCTACCTGAAAAAGAATGAGGAGGTTCTATCCTTCGCTAAATGACGGATACGCATCTCAGGATGGTAGCATGCTCTTTCTCGTTTTCATCACCAGCATTACATGTCCACCTAACTAAATCTTCAGGGTTGCACGACCTTCTAGTACTGTACTTCTGTGCAGGATTTTTTTCCTTCTGTCTCTTTTTTGTGTGTTGTTCTTTGTTTCGGTTTTTTGTTGTTGCTAGTGGTGTTTTTTTGTCTATTCTAATATACAGGCAACTTCCCGTGTATCTGGGATTTTTGATGCATGAAGTGATTTCCTGATCTTAGCTGTGGGCAATTTAAGTAAGTTAAAAGAATTTAAAAAAATAAAAGAGGAGCTATTGAGCCAGTGAGAGAGAGAGAGAGAGAGAGAGAGAGAGAGAGAGAGAGAGAGAGAGAGAGAGAGAGAGAGAGAGAGAGAGAGAGAGAGAGAGAGAGAGAGAGAAGAGAGAAAGACAAGACAGAGAGAGAAAGACAGAGACAAAAACAGAGAGATAGAGAGACAGAGACAGAGACAGACAGACAGAGACAGACACAGGCACAACACAGGCACAGACACAGACATACGGACATAGACAAGCAGACACAGACCGAGACAGACTGAGACGGAGACAGACAGACTGAGACGGAGACAGACAACTGAGAGGCAAACGCAGACACTGACAGAGATACTGATAGAAATGTAAGCAAACAAACCACAAAAAGAGACCAGACACACAGACAAACAGACAAACAGCCAGCCAGCCAGACAGAATGCAAACAAACCAAAAACTACCCGAAACCTAGTCTGCAACCTGGAAACTCTTTTTATTAATTCAAGGGAGACAAAGGCAAGACTCAGCATCCGGAACAACAGGCACCAAAAGCCTTTCGGAAGCCACACAATCAATCAGTGCATGCAGGTGTGTCTTTCTTCAAAGGGGGCTGGCTGCACACAACGGAATGGAATTAATTCCAAATGCTTTACCTGCAAACTGGTTGCAGCTGAGTGCCCTTCTTTTTTCCTTCTGTTTCCATATTTTTTACTTTGTCTTGCTTTTTCTTGTTCTTGTTCTTTTTCTTCTTTTTCTTTCTTTCTTCTTCTCTTTTCTTTTCTTGTTCTTTTCTTTTCTTCTCTTCTTCTTCTTCTTCTTCTTTCTTTCTTCTTTCTTTCTTTCTTCATCTTGTTTTTTCTTCTCTCTTTTCTTTCTTTCTTTCTTTTCTTTCTTCTTCTGTTTCTGTCTGTCTGTTCTTTTCTTTCTTTTCTTTCTTCTCTTTCTTTCTTTCTCTTCTTTCTTCTTTTGTTCTTGTTCTATATTATTTTCTTTCTTTCTTTTTCTTTTTCTTTCTTTTCTTTCTTTCTTTCTTCTTCTTCTTCTTCTTCTTCTTCTTCTTCTTCTTCTTCTTCTTCTTCTTCTTCTTCTTCTTCTTCTATTGAGGTCTTAAAATTAGATATTAAGCCTCTTCAAAGACACCACCACCGCCACCACCACTACCACCGCCACCGCCACCACCACCACCACCACCAGACATCAGGGCATGAGGCAAAACGAAGAATGGAACATGCTTCCATACAAACAGTGGAGTTAGCAGGGTTTCGCATGGTTGAAGCCTAAGCGTCCGTTGCTTTCAAGTCCCTGGGTTTACATGGGCAGATCAGACTGGCTAGGTCCAAACTGTTCCACACACAGAGAAAATCTTTGAAAATCACTACTTCGCTTTTGAAAGTCCCTTACTTGTAGGAGGACAGGCTTAGCAAAGTCCACATAGAGAAGTAAGGTAAAACAACACAGACACACAGACACACAGATACAATCACAGACACACAGACTCACAGACACACAACACACACACACACACACACACACACATATACTCACATACTCTCTCTCTCTTTCAACACACGCACACACACACACACACACACACACACACACACACACACACACACACACACACACACACACACACACACACACACGACTTTCCCACGCATCTGCCGACCTGTGTTTTCTTACTGGTATATCATTAGTGTCGGACATAAATGCACCTAGCTGAAAGAGGCAAAGCTGTATAATTCAGACAGTGGCTTAGCTTTTTGCCTTCTTACTTTCTTTTTGTTTTTGTCTTTTTTTGCTTAGGTAAAAGTTAAATCTCTTCTTATTCTGTCACCGCATTCTTAAGACTTTCACGCACTCTGTGTGTGTGTGTGTGTGTGTGTGTGTGTGTTGTGTGTGTGTGTGTGTGGTGTGTGGTGGTGTGTGTGTGTGTGTAGGCTCTGTGCCTTGGTGTCTGATTAAACACGCGAACATGTGTCTTTCTCTGTGTGTGCATGTGTGTATATTATGGCGTGCATCTCCTTCTCTCTCTCTCTCTCTCTCTCTCTTCTCTCTCTCTCTTCATCTCTCTCTCTCTCTCTCTCTCTCTCTCATCTCTTCTCTCTGCGTATGCCTGCGCATGCACACGTACTCTGCATGCGTTCATGCACGCACAGGCAGCAGTAAGCCAAATTTTCTCCAATACGCAAATGAACTCAGGAGTACTAAATGAACCAAACCTTGATGGAAAAGATGATTGGTGACTAGTGTGTGTGGAAACAATCTGAGGCAAGAAAATGAAAGCCCATGAAAAGCAGCCTACACCATAGCCATTACAGATGGGTGTGGGAGGGGGCATTGATATCACTACTACCACCGTGACTAGTATAGGGACCCAATCAATAGGCTTAGCTGAGGGAACGACAGAAAGCACTCAAGACCCTGGCTGACTGGAGCAGAGACAATTTCCTTCAGTTGCATAGTTTGGTGTGGCAGCATGGCAAGAGGTGCACCCTGTAACCCTGATGGTAGTAAAGTACTCTGATTTCAGCTATATTTTTTCAACTTGTGATCTGATTTAAACTTGTGATCTGATTTTGATAAAAGATCCCATGAAATACAGTTTTTTGTGGTTTATTTTTAAAAAGACATATTTATTATTTATTTATTTTGGGCATTTGCGATTGAAGAGACTTCCACAGTTAGAAAGTATAAAAGAAGAAAGGAAAGGGTTGTCAACACTTGATACTGGTATTGTCAAGATCGTTATATATTGAATGACTTTTTTTGGGTTTGTCCCTTTGCATTTCAGGTTACATTTGTTCTTATATAGCATGCACTTCATTATCATTGCCACATTGTCGATTCTTGTGTTACAGGTAGCATGCTGATATTGGGGTTTTAAGCATACACATTACTGTTTCAATCATGTTGCAATGATGACTGTAAGTGACTTAACTCAGTGATATCAAAACACAACCAAAAATGACAAAAATCGCATTTATCTGGTGGATCAGCTGGGTGATAAACTTCAAAACGCAATCATACACTTCTGCTTACGTCATAAACACCGCACAATCTGGCGTGTACGTGCGGGACTTGTCTTAATGCTTTCTTTCTTTTTTCTTTTTCCATGTCTAAAATTCCGAGTTAGGTTCACCAATGGTAGGATTTTGCGTATTTGACCGTTTTTGCCCACCATGAAGGTAGCCGCATTCCGACTTTGGGGATGCTTGCTAGGTATGTTCGTGTTTCCGTAACCGGCCAAACACTTACATGTATTACAGGATCTTGCATATTTTGATATCGTGCATATTTGATCTTCTGCATTTGTGTATATACACACGAAGGTAGTTAAGGGACTGGTAGGTCTGTATTTGACATTCACCTGGGAGGTCGTAAAAATCCCCACCCTTAATTTACTAGGACGCCACCGGAATCGAACCTACGACTTTATAGACCTGTCACAGTGAAGTCGAACGGTGTTAACCTTTGGGTTCTAGTGTCCGTCATTAATGCTTTCCAAACCAAAGACCAATACTTTTGGAAGGGAGAACAATAACGATCAAAACACACAATCTATTCTGTATAGAGTAGTAGGGCTGGGAGAAGGGGAGGTAGGTAGGCAGAGTGCAGGTGCACGCACGGTGTCCTTTCTCCATCTTGTCATTTCTGGCCTTGTAGTTCTTCTTCCACCCTTCTTTTTTTTGAAGCCAGGACAAGGACGGGTGGTGGTTATGTGGTGAGTGTGGTAAAGGGGGGCGTTTTGTGGTAAAAGGTAAAAAACATCGGGGCCTGGGGGCCAGCTAATGGCATTATAGCGTGCTAGAGGGCGGGCTGTATAGTATTCAACCCATAAACAGCTTACCAGTCCTCTTCTAGTCTTCAGACCCCCCCACCCCCCCCACCCCCTAGACCCTGGCGGTGGCAGGATACTGCTGGTCCCCTGTAACCAGACTCCCCTCTCCCCCCCCCCCCTCCCCACCATTCAGGCTTCCAGGGGGGCTGAACTAACGCACAATGTTGACGGGTTTTTTTTTTTTCTTTTTTTTTTCAGAAGTGAACACAGCATAATTATTCTTTTAGCAAAGAAAGAGGTTTTTTTCTCTCTACTTCTTGCGAGTTGTTTGGAAACCTTACGTGGTCCTTTCTTATCCGACAGTCAAATGCCACCCCACTTTATTTCTTTCCCCCCAGTACTTGTTCTTTCTTTAAACTACTTTTTTTTTCTTTCTCCTCTCTGTGTGAATTTAGTTAGCTACCTAGTAGAGGTAAATTTTGTGAGTCATGCTTAATCACTCTAATTTGTTGTATGTGGTTCCCAGGGAAAAAAAAAGATGGTGATAACAGAGCGAACGCACTTAGTGACTGCGAACGTTGACGGTAGTTCAAAGGAGAAAACAGTATGACTATGTGGTACAGTGTGACTGGTTTTTGCGGTCTTTTGAGATTATAGGGGATGCAGACATATTGCATTAGTACAACACACAGACGCGCGGCACGGTGAACGACACACACACACACACAACACACACACACACACACACCTCTGTGTGTTTGTATTTGTCTGTCTCTCCCTCTTTTCTTTCTCTCTTTCTCACACAGGATTTCAAAGCTATTTTCGTTTCTTGTGTTTTTTCTATTTCTCGTATTGTATTGTATTGTATTGTATTGTATTGTATTGTTATTGTATTGCTCTTTAATGGGTTTTTTTTCGTTCCTCAGTTAGCCCTTGTGACAATGTTGGGTATTATCCTCAATCGCTTACAAAATACTGTAACAACGTTCTCAAACTTTTCAAATCGTAGGAATAAAATTTGTGTTGTTGCGCGCGCGCGATTATTGATGTGTGAGTCTGCATGCGTAGTGTGTGTGTGCGTGCGTGCGTGTCATGTGTTGAGAGTGAGTGAGTGATGAGTGAGTGATGCGTGTGTAGTAGTGTGTGTGTGTGTTGAAGAGAGAGAGAGAGAGGAGTAGATATGAATGAGAGAGAGAATAGATGATGATGATGGGAGTGTGTGATGGGTAGTGTGTGTGAGTGGCGTGCGTGCGTGCGTGCGTGTGTATGTGTGTGTATGAGTATGTGTGTTGGGGGGTGGGGTGGGGTGAGGAGGGAAAAAGCACTTAACCCACAACGTTGATAATGATTGTGTGCACCAGTGAACACAAAGCACAATGGTGTCTTGAGGGTGCAGAAGGGTGTATCTTCTTTTCTTTTTTCTCTGTCTCTTCTTTTTATGGGTGGTGGTGGTGGTGGTAGCGGTGGTCTTAGTGTGTTGAGTTTTTTTTCTTAGTGTGTTGATTTAAAACATGACGTAATCCCTCTAGATTGCCAGGTGTCATCTCTTTTCTTCACTGTCTGTCTCCTGCCTCCCCCCCCCTCCCCCTTGGCCTCCTCCTCTTTTTCTTTCTTTTCTTCTCTCTTCTCCTTGTCCTTCTTGTCTCATCCTCTTCTTATCCTCTTTCTTTTTCTTCTTCCTCTCTCCTCTCCCCCTCCTTATTTGTCATCATTATCACTGTCTATTCTTCTTCTTTGTTGTCGTCGTTATCATTGTTTTTCTTCTTCTTTGTCTCGTCATTGTCTTTAGTGTCAGTTTTCCATTTCTTCCATTATTGGTGGTCAGTAGGTTGTTTCTTTTTTTCTTCTCTTTCTCCTCCTCCTCCCCCTCCTTTTCCTTGTATGTTGTTGTTGTTGTTGTTGTTGTTGTTGTTGTTGTTGTTCTTCTTCTTTTCTTCTTCTTTCTTCTTCTTCTTCTTTCTTCTTCTTTTCTTCTTTCTTTCTCTGTCTCTGTCTTTCTCTTCTTCTCTTCTTCTTCTTCTTTCTTCTTCTTCTTTTTTCTTCTTCTTCTTTCATCTCTGTTCTTCTTTTCTTCTCTTTTAATCTGTCTTCTATCTGTCTTCTTTTAACACTCTCTCCTTTCAGTTTCGTATATCTTCACATCATTCTATGCAAAATGTTATCGTGACTTGAAGGTGTGTTTGTGAGTAATACATTGAATTATCCTAGTTTGTATTCCGCTTAAAAGCGTGATAGTAATTATGATGATAACAACATAACAACAACACAAACACATGCAGGCAGGCAGGCACGCATACATGCACGCACGCACGCACGGACTCACGCACGCACGCACGCACGCACACACACACACACACACACACACACACACACACACACACACACACACACACACACACACACACACACACACACACACACACACACCGTTTCTGTACCAGTTGGCTAGTCAGAAGCACGGGTACTACTTTGCATTAAAGTGTGATTAGGGGGCTTTGTTTGTCTGTTTTTGTTTCCTGCTTGTTTAGTATACTTGTGTGTTTGTTTCGTTTTGTTCTAGTAGAGAATACCTAGGTAAGCATGCCCACACATAAATATGTACACACAAAAAGCCATTGCATTACTTATACAAAGCATTGCATTTCTTATATACAGAAGTATTTGGGGGGGGGGGGGGGGTGTTGCGTGTGTGCGTGCGTGCGTGTGTGTGTGTGTTGCGCGCACACACACGCACGTGTAAATGTATGTTTATATGTAAATACACACATGTTCCTTGATTGATGGCTTGATGGGAAAAAAAAGCAAAAGCAAATGCATTGCTTATTCAATGTACCATTTGGAAATAAACATTTGAAATTAAAACACACACAGACACAGACACACAGACACACAGAGACACAGACACAGACACAGACACAGACACACACACACACACACACACACACACACACACACACACACACACACACAAAACACACACACACACACACACAACATACACACACACACACGCGCGCGCGCAAACACCCCCTCCCTCACCCCCAACCCCACCCCCACCCACCCCACAGATGCCACATTTAGGATCACACTGCAATAATTATGACAAACTCAGCCAGTTATATAGAAGAGAGGGGGCGGAGGTGAAGATTCTGATCAGACTGTTGATGGATGCCCTGCTATTCACATGACTTTTCCGTGGTTTCCCATTCTCCTCCACTTTACAGCTGGGGCGGGTTGCAGTGAAGGAGAGCATGTGTACAACGACAACAACAACAACAACATAACAACAATAACAGAAAATCAATTGAATTCAATTCAATTCCGTTCATGTCCTCTACTAAAATGAAATCTGTTTTGCAGTGATGAAAAGCATATTCAAACAACTCAGAAGATATGAATATGATTAAAAAGGAAATATGTGTTTTGCAGTGATTAAAGCATATTCAAACAACTCAGAAGATATGAATATGATTATGAAGATTGGTGGCGGAGGGGGGGGGGAGGGGGGGAATGATACCCCCCCCCACCCCCACACACACACACAAACAAGGAAACAAAATACAAAGGAGAACAGACAACAACCATCTTCCTCCTTCCTAACCAAGCGAATGGGATTGATTATTCAGAGAAAAAAAAACGGTTCAAACCAATGAAAAAAAAGTTACCAGAAGCCCCTTCTGTCCGTCTGCCCCCCCCCCCCCTCCCCGTCATCTCCTCCTCCTCTCCCCTCCCCCTCCTCCGACCCATAGCCTACCCTTTTTCTCTCTCTCTCCAAGCCATGGCGTGACGAGGGTTAGGTAGCGGGGTGGCCGCCGGTCTTGTAATGAGACTCCCCACCCTTCAGGGTTCGTTGGGCTGAGCTAACAGCACAAACCTTGACTTTTTCTGCAGCAATGAGCGTAACATAATTATGTCTTGCACAAAGATCTGTGTGTGTTGTGTGTGTCCGTTGTGTCTGTTCTGTGTGTTTCTCTCTCTCTTCTCTCTTCTCTCTCTCTCTCTCTCTCTCTCTCTCTCTCTCTCTCTCTCTCTCTCTCTCTCTCTCTCTCTCTCTCTCTCTCTCCTGTACTCAAGTCTTTCTTTCTCATGTGGCCTAGATTCTGAGGAAAAAAGAACTCATTAAAAAAAATCTAAATCACCCAAAGGTAAAGCGGGCAAGTGTCATAGGATCATTCTGAATGGTGGTTAGGTTTAAAAGACGACAATAAACAACAAGGAGCAAAACCATCCCCTGCCTTTGCTGTTTTTCTTCCTTTTGAGTGATTCAGATCATGATTCACTTGTTCAAGCAGGCCACAATGGCAAAACAAGAGAGAATAGGTGGACCCGTTTCTTTCGTTTCCATTTGCATTATTTTGTTTTTACATTGCGGTCTTCAGATCCCCGTGGGGATGCCAGGGGCCTGTGCATATGAATAGCATCAATACCATCTGGAAAGTATGTGTTAGAAATACTCTCATTTCTATCGCACTCTATGTTTCTCCCTTGGTCCTTTTCTTCCTTCTCGTCTATTTTCTGCCGTCTTGGTCCATTCTCCTACCTCCTCCCCCCCTAGAAAGACTTAAAAGATAAGTTTTTTTCTCACACACCGAAGTCAGATACGCTGGGCCTGACTTGTCAGGCGCCTAACGGCAAGCAGCGCAACACATTTTGGCTGATATGATAGACAACGGTGGTAGCAACCTGATGAAGTGAAGAAGAAGCAGAAGAAGAAGAAGAAGAAGAAGAAGAAGAAGAAGAAGGAGGAGGAGGAGGAGGAGGAGGAGGAGAAGAAGAAGAAGAAGAAGAAGAAGAAGAAGAAGAAGAAGAAGAATGAAGAAGAAGAGAAGAAAGAAGGAAGGAGGAGGAGAAGAAGAAGGGAAGCTCAGTCTCTGCAATGAAGGCAGCAGAGCCTACAGCTTCTTGTCCACAGGGGTGGGCTTAATTAAGTCATACATTGGTATGGAAAAATGTTTTAACATCACACATGAACACATACGAACACACACACACACACAGAGTAGAAAGATACCGTTGGAGAGAGAGAGAGGAAAATGCTAGCCAAAACAAACATTACGCAAACACGCTCTGACCCTCCCCAAAACGCTAGCTATCACATGGCAGTTGCGCTGGAACATGTGTTCAACTTATGTTTGTGCTGTGTGTCTTAGATTAGGACTGTATGTTCAACAGTTTCTCTCTCTCTCTCTCTCTCTCTCTCTCTCTCTCTCTCTCTCTCTCTCTCTCTCTCTCTCTCTCTCTCTCTCTCTCTCCAGTTTCTTCTTCACATTAAAGCTGGGGACAGTTAACTTGGAGACAGACGCTCGGGCTTAAAAGAAACAAACATGTAGGCCTACTGCCGCTTGGACAACTAATTCATGGTGAAAGTAGACTTTATTCGGGTCCCTGAACATACACTCTTAATTTAATCTGAGCCACACACCGTATACATCAGTTGAACATACAGTCTTAATCTAAGACACACACCACATACATTAAGTTGAACATGCAATCTGAATCTAAGACACACACCGCACACATTATATATATATATATATATATATATATATATATATATATATATATATATATATATATATATATATATATATATTAGGTTTTTGATAAATATTCTGTTTGGTTTTCTTTATTTATAGTTTTTTTTGCAAAAAAGCTACATCTAACAGAAAACAAAAAAAAGGAAGAAAAATACGAGTGTCTGCTCCAATGCAAAAACAAACAAAAAATTCTGCCCTAAGACTCTCTTAAAAACTGACAGCAATCAGAAGCTAGCTT
>CM060316.1:33518661-33528661 GCA_030674155.1 Stramonita haemastoma
ACCCAAGCAAAACTGGATTTCTGGCAAAGTTATGGCCCTTTTGTAAAGTGAACGTGACAACAGAGATGCTAAAAATATCTAGGAAACCCACTCTTTCAAAAAAGGGGACCCTAAAAAAAAAAAAATCGAAAACAATCAGATAAAATTATAAAAATATTGGAATCAGTTTGAACATTATGTTATCATGAATATCCTAGGAGACGTGTGTTTGGTCTGTACTTTTGAGTGTGCATAAAAAAGTCAACCTTTCCCCTTCACAAATGAACCCAAAAGCATATAGTGGTCAGAGCAACTCCACTGAATACAACCTTTTTTTATTGCAGCAATTCTGCTGTGTAAAACAGGTACTTACCCTACTAACAATACTCATAACCCCTTTTTTCACATTTTGAACAAGTGGCTTGCTTTCTTCTGTATTTTTCTTGCTTATAAACATCCCCAAAATAAAGGCTATGCCATAGTGCTGTTTTTAGTGCTTATGCGCGCACATGCACAGGTCAGGCGCATTTGGAATCATCCCGATGCATGAGCAAGTGCCAGCAAAGAAGGTCAGATATATATCCATCATCAGACATCTACTCCCCCCAGCCTCAATGTCCTCCCAAGCCTGACCTGACATGGCATGGCCCTAAAGCAGCCCCCATACCTCTGCCCTGTCAACACCCTGCCAGGAGCAGTCATTAGCAGGGAAGTTACCAGTCATTTGCAGGAAGTCAGCTTCATACATAAAATAAAGCATGCCATTAGTGCTGTTTAATGCTTATGCAGGCAAGTCAGTCAGCATTTGACATCCCAGTCAGCAGTCAGCAAAAGTCAGCATAATTGCGATCATCAGACATCTATCCCCCAACCCAATGTCCATCCAACTATGCATGGATGCCTAAAGCAGCCCATTCTGCAGCTGTCAACATCCATAGCCAGGAGCAGTCATTGCAGGAAGTCAGCAGTCATTTGCAGAAAGTCAGCAGTCATTAGCAGGAAGTCAGCAGTCGCATTTAACAGGAAGTCAGCACTCAGTCAGAGGCAGGGATAATTTATATCCATATACATCCATGTCATGCTACCCCGATACGAACAGACATCACACTTCTCATCAGGGAATGGACACAGACAATTCTGCCATCACTTCCTCATCCCCCCCCGCCACCATTCCACCCCATTCACACCCCCATGACCAACTGCACAACCTGGATACAGCGCGCACCCAAAGACAGACGAGGACAGACAGCCACCCAACAGGCATAGACAGACAGACAGACAACCAACCCAAAGACAGACGCAGGTAGACAGACACCACCACCCAAAGACAGACACCACCTACAGGTAGACAGACACCACCCCCAAAGACAGACGCGTAGACAGACAGACAGACAGCACCTGCAGCAGGCTGTATTGGGCCAGGCTGTAGTGAGCCTGACTGTCACCCGTTTACAGCGCCAGTGAAGGGGGTCGGGATTGGCAGGCAGGTGTGAATCCCGCTGGAGCCGAAAGGGCTGAGAGCAGAATGCTCCGGAGAGATCAGGTGAGGAATTCATTGAGACCCGTCATGCCCTCTTCACTCCCCCAAGCACACAACCTGGCCCCCTCTCTGCCTTTCTCTCTCTCTCTCCCCTGCCTTTTCTTTCCTTTCTTTTCTTTTATTAAAAAAAAAGAAAATCAAAGATGGAGATCATTCTGACGAGTCATTTAATCTCAAAGAAATGTACATGTTCGGCATTCACAGCTGAAAGGATGTTCTTTGATCTCGGGCAATATTCCTCGCTAAATACCTCGGTTTCTTAGTGTGCTGCTTAAGCAGGCTGGTGTTTTCATTCAACCTCTCCCCCCCCCTCACCCCCCACCCCCCAAAAAAGCTTTTCAACCAACAACATAATGCAACAAAGATGTGTCCTTAACTACCGAAGCCTTTTCCCGTTTAGGATCTACAAACACAGCTCGCCAAGTGCTTGCTGAAGCGGACCATCCACGGTCTAAAAATACTGGCCCAAGATCTGCTTGAAAGTCAGGTCTACTACAAAGCAAAGACTGGGGGACGGGTTAGTTAAATGGTGACATTAGGTCTGCTCCGTAATGCGCGGAACTGGCAGGCCAAAAAAAGGGAGTCCTCCACCAGAAACTAATGAGGAGGAAGCTTGCTATGCGCGGCTCCAGAGGAATCTTGACAGCGTTTGCATGTAATTAGGCATAATACACATTCCTGTTAAATGGCACACGAGGTGGGTTTTTTCCCCCCTTCTACTGGGCCAAAAAAGAAAGTTGTGCATCATGCAATAGCCAAGACTGACTCCAGAAGGAATGAAAGCAGGGAGAAGAAGCCAGCGAATTTCCAGATATGTGGTATGTCGTCAGTGCATGTAACGTGTAATTTGTTTTCACTACAATTTTTGCTTTAATGTAACCTAAGACTTTAAACTGGCTTTGTTACATCTCGGCCAACTTTAAAATCTACGACATCCTCAGAAGCGAAATGCAGATACCTTTATGATGGGCAAAAGCTGTGCATTACACAGTCTCACCATTGGTGAACCTCAGGGCTCTAGCGAGGAGCGAGAGAACAAACTCTACGACATAGAGGCTTGGTTCACACAGCTATAATCGTCACTTGATTTCACAGTTCCGTGAGAGTAGACTACGAGGTTCAGAACTAGGATAGATCCATCAATTTTATGCCAAATAAAGTGGTGTGATAAAACTGGCGACTCTAAGGAGTACATTTAGTGATGGGGAGAGGGCAGGGCAGCAGTCTGTAGTCAAATAGCTGTGAAACCATAAAACAAGATCTGATGATCTCCAGTAGGCACCTACTTCCGCCATCGAAGCCATTCGGAGACTAACACGAGTTATGGTGAAGACCACTCTTAGCTGATCCCCCTAATAAACTGTTTTCTCCACTGCAGTTCTCCCGTGGGAATGCCGGGGGCCTGTAAGTATAATAGCATCCCCACCTTCTGGAATTTATGCGCTAGGAATTCCTTCTTTTCTGTCCCTCTCTGTGTTTCTGCCTTGTTCTTTTTCTTCCTTCTGGTCTATTTCTGCCTTCTTGGGTCATTTTTCTGACTTTTACCCCAAAGACTAATTCAAAGATAACAATTCTCTCATGCTGAAGTCGAATGTGCTAAGACCTGAATTGTCAGGTGCTTAACGGCAGTACAACACATTTTACACTCCTCTTATGACAGACAACGATAGTTGCTGTCTGAGCGTTCAATGACAACGAAGAAAAAGAAGACCGTTGCAGTCACTGATGGTATTTTTCCTTACTTCCACACACAACAGTCTCGGTTACCAAGACTTTACAACTCCTCAGCTTGTGCCCAGAGATTCCCCAGAAGTCTCGTAGGCTGTTAGACTGGTTTCGGTCTATAGTAAGAAATAACTGAATGGACCAGCAATGTTCAAACAACATGTTAGGCTTAATTAATCAGCATGTCCCATTCAGGAACAGCCTTATGGGAATCAGCTCTGCAAACATACGTACCAAAAATACCCTTTAATCCTGACACACTGATCCATTCTTTTCTTTTTATAAGTAAACCAGTCTGTTCACTGCCCCAATCAGCCTAGGAAAGAAGTCAACTGTACATGACGCTACACGGAGCCCCGATAATCTATATAAGCAGCTCGCCAATTCCCAGTGCAGAAAGTCTAGCTGGAAGGCAGTTTTGTCAATCATGCTTTAATTAAGCACAACCCATGCAAGACTACGACTAGCGTCATAGTAAAGGTAAAGGTGTTCCTAAACCTATGCAGTTGTTGGTGCCACAGACCTCAGCTCCTCCAGGGGCCAGCATATGGAGGGCGGCGCCCATCGCCTCTCCCTCGCTGGCTTTTTACCTTCCCTGACCCTAAAGAAGGCAGCGTCATATCAAAGAGTAGCAGTAGCAGCAACAATAATCTGTTAAAGATGCGAAAACTTCAGATTAGAAACAAGATATCTAGCTAGTCAATATGTTCAAACTAGAACAAGATAAGTGGGTCAATCAAACTAGAGACGGCCTCTCCTCCTCCTCCTCCTCCTCCTCCTCCTCCTCCTCTCTTCTTCTTCTTCTTCTTCTTCTTCTTCTTCTTCTTCTTCTTCTTCTTCTTCTTCTTCTTCTTCTTCTCCCTCTTTCCTCCTCCTCCTCCTCCATCTTCCTTTCCTCCTGTTCCTCCTCTTCCTTCTTCTAAAATCGCTCCCTTCTTGCAACAGCTACACTTAATCATCATCACCACAGCCATCATCATCATCATCACAATCAGATCAACGACAAGAACAACTACAACAACAACAACAACAACAGACAAAAACAACAGATAACCAATTAATGAAACAGGACAACACACCGACAACCGTCTAAACAATCATGTCTGTCCAGACCCCCCCCTTCTCCCCCCCCCCACCACATCGCCCCGTCCCCCCCCCCCCCCCCCGCCCCCACACACACTACCTAACAGCCTCACATACATATACAGTGTCAGAGACTGGGCTCACGTTACCCTGGACTCTGCCTGCCCCTGAATGGACTGGCGTCACCTGTTGTGCCAGACTTGAGTACATAGTATATTATATACGGGTGGACTGTGTCGGGGATTTAGGTTTATGAGGGAGAAGACAGGGTGAGTGTGGCGGTTGTGGTGGTGGTGGTGATGTGTGTGTGTGTGTGTGTGTGTGTGTGTGTGTGTGTGTGTGTGTGTGTGTGTGTGTGTGTGTGTGTGGTCGTTTTAATGTCTGTGTCTATCTACTAGCAATGATGTGTGTGTATATTATGTGTGTCCGCGTACATGCGGGTGGATTGTGCTGGGGATTTAGGCGAGTAGGGAGAAGACAAGCTGGGGAAGTGACCGCCACGGTGGTGTGTGTGTGTGTGTGTGTGTGTGTGTGTGTGTGTGTGTGTGTGTGTGTGTGTGTGTGTGTGTGTGTGCGTGTGTGTGTTGTGTTTGGTGTGTGTGTGTGTGTGTGTGTGTGTGTGTGTGTGTGTGTGTGTGTGCGTGTGTGTGTGTGTGTGTGTGTTCGTTTTAACGTCCATCCACTAGAAAGTGATTTGTGTGTGTGTGTGCACGCGCGTGCATGCGCGCAGGTGAATGCGTGTATGTCTGTCTCTTGTCTCTGTAAGGGAGGAGAGGGGACAAAAGAGGGAAGGAGCAAATGGAAGGCGCTGCTTGGTGTTTTAAAAACCCACTTGCCGACTAACAGCGCAGAAACAGCTACAATAAGAACGAAGTCTAGCTGTTTTGAAAGCTGTCCAGCTGACAACAGCCCTGGCTGGCTCCAAACCTCTCTTTGTTGGTCACAGCTTTTCCAGTTTCCCATTGACGCTTCCACCACAACACTACTAGATCTAGTCTTTAACACTAGCTGACAGTTTTGAGGAAGTTTTTGTTTGGTGTTTCTTCTTCTACCTCTGTCTCCTGTTAGTAGAGGGTCACAGTTTTGTCACAAGTGATAACCACAACCCCGCCCTTGATGGGGGTAATTTTCACCTGCCGGCCACACTTTAAAAAATTATAGAATTGACATTTATACAAGTTTCTCTTTCCGTGTTCAGTAGCTGTAGCTGTGGGGAGGTTGATGACCATTCTCAGTTGGTAAGTGATGATGATACAGAAAGGAATGTGGTTGCTATGGTCAACTATGAGCGTCAAATTCATTGGTTTTCACGCGCATGCACCCCCTCTCCTCCCGACACACACAATTGCACACACTCATGCACACACACACACACACACACACCCTTGCACACACTCATGCGCACACTCAAGCACACACACATACACATACACAAAATGCATAAATCTACTTAGTGTTTTTTACATCCAGCCAACTAAATAGACTTTATTAGGAAACACCTTCACCTAAGAGTCTACATCAATTCATTATCATCCATGGATGTAGGCAGCTGAGGTGGTTTGGGATTTTCTATGTATGATATGGTTTCTATGTATGGGTATGATAATATGGCTGGTGTATTAATGGTTATGGCGAAGGTGGTCATGGCTGGAATAGCTTACACCAGTCAGACTAATCCTACACCCCCCTTCTCCCGCCCCAAACACCCCCCTCCCCACCCCATGTCAACCACATAACCGCTGCTGACTTTTTTCTGGGTACCAGTACAAGGGGGTGGAGTTGTTATCACTTCTCACCGTACCGTGTCGGGTCTTGTGAATGAGAAAGAACTAAAAAAAAAAAAAGAAAAAAGAAAGAAAAAGACAGGCAAGGAGGGAGATTTTGCAAGAGTTGAGGGAAGGGGGTGGGGGTCGTGGTGGGGGTGTGGGGAAAGTGGTGGAGGTGGGGTTGGAATGAATGAGGGAGGAGTAGGGGAAGGGGGATAACAGTGCTACTGAGGCTATGTTTTGTGTTTTGCCGTGTGTCGATGACAGTGAGGTATAATATATATATAATATATATGTCCATTATCCTCGAACTAAAAGAATGAATGAATAAATAATAATAATAAAAAAAAGAAGGTAGCAAAAGCTACAACGACAACAATCGATGACAATGAGTATGGCAATGCAATGCTGATGGGTTAAAAATAAAGATGACAGTTGTGACATCGACACTGGTGGCGTTGCAGCAGCAGATGTGATGGATGATGCTGTTGTAACTACAAACTGTGTTCTTAACACAGTAGGCGCGGTTCACATTTTATCATGAATACTATCATATGAAAAAAAAACCCTCAAGCAAACAACATTCCGTTGTTAAGAACAAGAGAGAGAGAGAGAGAGAGAGAGAGAGAGAGAGAGAGAGAGAGAGAGAGAGAGAGAGAGAGAGAGAGAGAGAGAGAGAGAGAGAGAGAGAGGAGAGAGAGAGGAGAAGGGGGAGGAGGGAGAGGGAGGGAGGGAGAGACAGACAGAGACAGAGACAGAGAGAGACAGACATGTAGAGACAAAGGCATACAGACACACAGAGACAGATACATAAAACAGATCGAAAATGGAAAGAGATAACACACACACACACACACACACACACACACACACACACACACACACACACACACACACACACACACACACATACACACACACGCACGCACGCACACACACACATACACACACACACACACACACACACACACACACACACACACACACACACACACACACACACACACACACACACACACACACACACACACACACCGAACCATGTGCACAGACGAGATTATTATAGATCCTATACACAGAACTGCACAAATACGTTTCTTCTTCTTTTTCGTCGAACACTCAGACAACAACTATTGTTGCCTGTCATGTGAGCGAAAATGCATTGTGCTGCCATTAAGCACCTAACAAGTCAGGCCCAGCGCATCCGACTCCGGCATGGGAGGGAATTGTTATCGTCTAAGTCTTTCTGGAAAAAAATCAGGAAAAATGGACCAAGAAGGCAGAAAATAGACAAGAAGAAGGTGACAAGAAGATTAAAGGAACAAGGCAGAAACAAAGACAGGGGTAGAAAAGAAGGAATTCCTGGCACAAATTCCAGATGGTGTGGGGATGCTGTT
The DNA here is from genome assembly GCA_030674155.1 of Stramonita haemastoma. Classification (NCBI taxonomy): domain Eukaryota; kingdom Metazoa; phylum Mollusca; class Gastropoda; order Neogastropoda; family Muricidae; genus Stramonita; species Stramonita haemastoma. Next base: position 33,526,152 of record CM060316.1, read on the forward strand.
TATACTGACAGGCCCACGGCATCCCCACGGGGAAATTTTCACAGACGTTTGAAACAAAAGACAGTCAGACAGACAGACAAGACAGACACACACACACATACGCACACACACAGATACAGATACACACACAAACACACACACACACACACACACACACACACACACACACACACACACACACACACACACACACACACACACACACACACACACACACACACACACATAAAAGACAGACGAAGGTGGACTGACCTGGCGGACATTTACACTGCGCGGCACGCTTCATTAAACTGTGCCATTCCACCTTCTGCTGCTGCTGCTCTTGCTGCTGTTGGTGCTGCTGATGCTGAAACACACCAGCACACACAACATATCACATCTGCATACAGAGGTACAACACGGCAACAAGGGGGTTGACCCTGGCAAAATTCTGTAGAAAAAAAGCCATTCTGATAGGGAAACAATTAATACAGATGCATAAAGGAAAAAGAAAAAAAAATGGGTAGGCGCTACACTTGTGGCGACGCGCTCTCCCCGGGGAGACCAGCCCAAATTTCACGCAGAGGAATCTGCTGTGACATAAAGTGGTACAAAATACAAAAACAAAAAACCCAATCCAGCCATTTACTTATAGGACCAGTCCAACAAACCTTTTTTATGTGTGTTGTTTTGATGATTTGGTTCTATGTGATTTCGTACACTTTGACGAACATCAACAATGACTATTTGCAAAGTATAATTTTGACTGTATAAATCATCGATGACTGTTTACCTTATCATTTTGTTTACTTATGTCCAGAATCCTTCTGTGGGGAAGGGGTAGCTCAGTGGTCAGAGCACTCGCTTTCCCCCAAGGTAAGTTTAATTAAGCAGCAATGAGTGTGGTTACCAAGTGGATGGGTGACCGTTCGCTCGCCTAAGCTTCAGCGCTGTCCCCTAGTTCGCCCAGCTGTAAGTGGGTAACTGCCCTCTTTAGGGGTCAGGGAAGGTAAAACAGTCAGGGAGAGGAGGTTGGCGCCGCCCTTATGCTGGCCCCTGGTGAAGCTGAGGCCTCTGCCATCTCGCTCCCCAACGACCGCATCGGGTATGGGAACAGTTTTACCTGTACCCTGTACGCATTCTAGGTTTCCATGGCAATAAACAATGTTCTGTTCTGTTCTATTCATCATTCATAGCTTTAAACGTAATATTGTCACTACACAATTTTTATGACAACATCATATTATCATTTGTGTCAGATTGTGTTATGGTTAGTTCAGGGATAATTATTTTTTTGTTACGATTTGCAAATTGTTTTGTGGGATGGTTTGAGGTTTTTGGTTGTTTGTTGGCTGGTTGGCTGGGTTTGTTTTTGTGTGTGTGTGTGTGTTTTTTCAAGCAAAGTTCAGGTAATGCTTCTTTTGATTTATATTTTGACACACGTATTTTCATATCGTTCAGCCAACACCACTTTTCATACTTTTAATATATTGAGAGAGAGACAGAGAGAGAGACAGAGACAGCACACACACACACAAATGCACGCCCCCCCCCCCCCCCCCGCCCTCCTATACACACACTGCAACACACTTAGTCATACCAAGCTAAAAGCAATAAGCTTGCCAAACCCTTAACAGCACACAACACAAGAAAAAAAAAATCAACAACCACCTCCACACACACAAACAAGCCGTCTAATACCAGTGATAATGTGACATCCCCACAAACTGATGAACAAAATGCTAAACAAGCAGAGAGGAGTGGCTTGCTATAAACACTGCCATCATCATCTGTCTGCTCGGCTCCGCTCTGCTCTACTCTGCTCTGCGCTTTCAGCCAACAACACAACTGGCACCCACGCTGCAACTCTGTACTTAGCTATAGGCCCTACTATAGGCTAGTTGTAGTATCATTCTACACTATCAGTGTACCTGGCCAGACCCCTCTTCTCTTCTGTGCAGACGCTGCACTGTTTGTTCCGTCAGTCAGCGGGCCTGCTAGGCTCGTAATTTACACCAAATTGCTCATTAAGACCCATGCTGCTTATCTCTCCTCCTAAGTGCTGCCTCTCTGCTGGCGGCCGGATAGTAGTATAGGCCGATACTGGTGGGTCCCCCTCTACTCTATTCCAGCCGGAACGCTGATGCCTCCTTCAATTGTGGCGGCAACAAGGGGGGGCGGGGGGAAGAGAGAGAGATAGATCGAGAGAGAGAGGGAGTGGAGAGATAGATAGAAAGATAGATAAGATAGAGAGAGAGAGGGGGGGAGTGGAGAGAGAGATAGATAGATAGATAGATAGATAGAGAGATAGATAGAGAGAGATAGAGAGAGAGAGAGAGAGAGAGAGAGAGAGAGAGAGAGAGAGAGAGACAGAGAGACAGAGACAGAGAGAGAGAGAGAGAGAGAGAGAGAGAGAGAGAGAGAGAGAGAGAGAGAGAGAGAGAGAGAGAGAGAGGGAGAGAGAGAGAGAGAGAGAGAAACAGACAGACAGACAGACAGACAGAGAGGGCTTTATTTCCTTGTTTCTGCCT
>CM060316.1:33538661-33541161 GCA_030674155.1 Stramonita haemastoma
CACACACACACACACACACACACACACACACACACAGCCATCACCTCCACCCCACACCACCCTCTCTTCCTTCCTTCCTTCTACCCTCTCTTTTCTCTTCCACACTTTTCTTCCATTTCTTTTCCTCATCTTTCTTTGTCTGTCTGTATAGTGAGGGATGGATAGGAAGGAAAAAAGCTGGGACTACTTATATATATAGGAAGGAACAGTTGGGCCTCCCCTGCTAACTAACTAACTAACGGCACTGAGAGAGAGGAGAGAGAGAGAGGAGAGAGAGAGAGAGAGAGAGGAGAGAGAGAGAGAGAGAGAGAGAGAGAGAGAGAGGAGAGAGAGAGAGAGAAGAGAAGAGAAGAGACAGACAGACAGACAGACAGACAGACAGACAGACAGACAGAAGAAAGACAGACAGAAAGACAGACAGACAGATAGAGCAGCGTGAGGAGAGAAAGAGAAAGAGAAAAAGAGACAGACGAGACAAAGTAAGAGAGAGAGACAGAGAGACAGAGCAGAGAGAGGACAGATAGAGAGAGAGAGAAGAAGACAGAGGAGGCAGAGAGAGAAGAGAGAGAGAGAGAGAGAGACGAGAAGAGAGAGAGAGAAGAGAGGAGGAGAGAGAGAGAAGAGAGAGAAGAGAGAGAGAAGAGAGAAGAGGGAAAGAGAGCGAAAGAGAGAGAGAAGAGACAGAGAGAGACAGAGAGAGAGAGCAGATGAAGAGAGAAGCAGACAGAAGAGAGGCAGAAGAGGAAGGAGAGAGAAAGAGAGAGACAAGAGAAAGAGAGAGAGAAAGAAGAGAGAGAAAGAGAAGAGGAAGAAGAGAGAGAGAGAGAGAGAGGAGAGAGAGAGAGAGAGAGAAGAGAGAGAGAGAGAGAGAGAGAGAGGAGGAGGAGAAGAGAGAAGACAGACAGGCACAGAGAGAAAGAGAGAGAATGAAGAGACAGGACAGACAGAAATAAGAGAGACGAGAGGAGAGACGAGAAAACAGACAACAGAGAGAGAGATAAGACAGACAGACAGAAATAGAGAGACAGAAAACAAACAGCAGAGGAGTAAGAGGAAAACGAGGTGGAATTTCACGGCAAATCGGAAACAGAATAAAAACTCCCGAAGTTCACGATCTGGAGCTACAAGAAACCTAAGCTGGCGCTTTTACGAGTGCTTCTTCCTGTCTCCCTTATTTATTTACTTTTTTTCTGGTTTTTGTTGTTGTTGTTTTTTGTCAAAAAACCCTGCTTCTCTTGTTTTTTTCTCCATAGGAAAATGACAGAGGAAACTTGCAGTTGCTGCAGTTTCAGCTTATTTCGATTTTTTTGTCCTTTTTCTCTTCTTTTGTTTCATTTTTCCCTTTTCATTCCATTCCTATCCTTTCTTCCCTTTCCTTACTTCTAAGTGTTTGTTTTTTGTTTTTTTCTTTTTTGCTTCTCTCTGTGAGAATATTAGTGGGTGCCTCCTATCAACAATGACTTCTTTATGTGTGTATATATCATGAGTCCTTGTCTTTTTGCTTGAAATAATGGGAAAAAGAGAATGTTTCTCTCTCTCTCTCTGTATGTGTGGATTTGTGCGTGTGTGCTTGTGCGTGTGTGTGTGTGCATGAGTACATAATTATATAGGTGTATGCTTCCCCTTTGTGTGTGTGTGTGTGCGTGCGTGTGTGCATGTATGCGTGCACACGTGCGTGCGTGCGTGTGTGTGCGTGTGCTACATGAGTGTACGCGCCGGCGAACAGTGTATGGGTGAACGTAGGCGCAAACAGACACGTATGCATGTTCAATGGTTCGTGTGCCCATATCAACTCGAGTACTAGGTGAAGTTCTTCCAGATATTAACCACCCAGTCCCAACACAGAGATAATAGAATGGACACACACCAGTCTAATGGACACACACCAGTCTAATGGACACAAGCCATTCTAATGGACACGTTTCCGTGGGCTCTGGTTTGGATAACAGCCCAGTGTTTCACCAGACAGATTCAAATCATTGCAAACAGCGTTAAAATCGGTCAGTGCCGAGTTACTATTCACGTTGGACAAACTGTTACCCATGGACTGATCCCTTAAGAATATTCGCATGGAAATAAATAGTGATATATTTTTTAATCTCTTTATTTTTCCACTTTCTAGCCCGTTTTTCCATCTTTTTCGTTCCTCGGCTAGAGCTCGTAAGTCCACAAGGTACACGATTTTTGCTTAGGTGACCAATTTTTTTTTAATTCCTTCTGTTTTTTCCTACCATTAATTAAGGTAGCAGCATGAAAGTGTCCCCAGGTTCTCCCAGACCACATCTGCAATGACCAAACTGCAAGTCCTCTTGAACGATACAGGCAATGGGGATGAGATGCTCCCTCAAACTCCTTGGCATTTCATACAGAGATCGTATTACTCATGAGGAAGTGAAAACCAGAATTGAAAACACTATCCGACCATATGAAGAGCTCCTGACTTCTGTGAAAAAAATCATGGTAAAGTGGTCAGGCCAAGATTGTCTGTCTTACAGGGAAC
>CM060316.1:33546161-33548661 GCA_030674155.1 Stramonita haemastoma
GCTTTCTTCTTCTTTTTCTTTTTCTTTTTCTTCTTCTTCTTCTTCTTCTTCTTCTTCTTCTTCTTCTTCTTTCTTCTCCTTCTTCTTCATCTTCTTCTTCTTTGGAAAGGAAGGAGCAGAGCCAACTGTCCTTCAGAAAGATGGAGAAAGTGTTTCCTTTTTTATTGGTTGCAGTGGATTAAACATAGGAAACCTGGGTCAAGTAGTGGTAATGAACACACGGACACACAATCATGTCCTAACAAGATTTAAATACAACATCAACATGTAATTTCTAACAGAATGGCTTTTGTATTTACCACATAGGCTTTAAAACCTGTTTCATAACAAAATGTGTTTAGAAACAAATACACAATTATATATATATATATATATTATATATATATATATATATATATATATATATATATATATATATATATATATATATATATACACATATATGTTTAACAGCACACTGGTTGAGGTAGACCGTGCAGGGCCTATTTTTTTTTAGTTTCACTAGCAGATCCATGCTTCGTTTAGATGCATAACTCCCCCCCAAAAAAACAACAACAAACAAACAACAAAACAACAAACAAACAAAAACAAAAAGCAAACAAAAACCAACCAAAAACAAAACAAAACAAAACAAAACAAAAAAAAAACCAAAAGAAAAGCCCTAACAAACTACAAAATAAAACAAAACAAAAATACAAGCATAAAACAAAAACAACCCCCCCCCCCCCTGCGAAAATACCCCCCTACTCCATCGAACAAGAACAACAATAAAACTTCTGCTGTAACGTATTTTTCCCGATTTTACTCCATTCACTCAACTAGCACTAGATCATTTCTTTCCATCTTCATTGTACTAATTCCGCAGTTACCTGTAGTTTTGAACTAAGTATCAATCCACTTCGAAGTGTATTTCCATAACTCATATTCTCATCCACAAATACATACAACTAAACGAACAGATAATAACCTTCTTCAGATCAGCAAGAAATCGGTGAAAGTAAGCAAATTTTAGCAAATTATTGGTGTTTTACTTAATTTTCCTTTTCTCATGACCGATAGTTAATCTACTTGTCTATTAAAAAAATTGTTTTCACTTATTTTATGTACATTTATTTTATCCTTTGCCTTTTTAGTGGGGTTTCTTTTTCAAGTTGCTGATACCATATAGGTTATTTGTTTCAATAAATGAAAAAATGGCTTTAAACGCTAAAAATAATTCCCATATTTCAAGACCTAACCTCATCCTAAAGAAGTCAATGGACTAAAACACTAAAAACATATTTCAATACCTAACCTCATCTAAAAGAAGTCATTGGACTAAAACACTAGAAAATACATATTTCTTTGATAAATCATTTTCAAAAGGATGAATAAGTTGTAGGTGGTTTAATGCACTCATTTTCCTCACTACTCTTTCCTCCAGAATACACAGTTCAAAGACCTGACCCCCTGTCCAAGCAGAAGCAGCCGAACTCACCTGTTGCAGAAGCAGACGGACCTTAGCCTCTACTACGCTGTCCAGGCTGTGGGTCAGCTCCTTACTCTCCCTCTCTAACCTCTCCACGCGCCGCTGCAGCGACAACACCGTGTCGTGATAGGACGCCAACGTCCACACTACCACCGCCAGCAAGAAGCTGAGCACACACACCGCCAAACACACTAACATCCACACGGTAATCCGGCAGCCCACACTGGGCCAGCAGGGCTTGGACACTGCCTTGCCTGACCCCAGGGCGAAGGGGGATGAGGAGGAGGACGCCGAGGGCGACGTCACTGAGGTCTTTTTCTCTTCCATGGCGAAAGGAAGCCAGTGGCCAGGGCGAGGGCAAGGCACTTCTACATCCCCTCACACCACACACCCCGGCAGCTAACTGCTGCAGCTTAATTAATTAATCCAAAAGATCCTCCGAATTTTCACCCCTCCCCTCAAACAACTCCCGAACTCCGCTGATCTTTTCCTTGTTTCAAATCCTCCAAGACACACAACAACACAACAACACAAACACACACAAACCGAATCCTTTAGAAATCAATCCAAGATTGTATCTGGTATCATCTCTGGTCTCAATCCTCACATCAACGAATCCTTAGAAAATCAATCCTCTCTGCTCTCACTCCAATCCTCTTACTCACAGCGGACGATCGATGATGGAAGACAACGAATCTGTTTTCTTTTTCTTTTATTTCTTTTTAATTTTTTTTTAAAACTCACTGATTCACAAAGACTCGGAGGTAGTAGTAGTAGCTGAGAGAGAGAGCAGAAGAGCTTGCAAGGAAGGCGTCGTTATCGTGGAAGACTTTCTCCGCAGCGGATCTTCTCCCCTTCGTCGCATGGTCGGTCCCCAACGGACTGGAGTAGTACAGAAGCCTAGTATTAGGTACCGCTGCACAGACCACACTACACCACTCACTCACTGTGGATTCGGGAGGGGGGGACTGGAGACCTGCACTTTGCTCTACTAGGCTAGCTAGCTAGGCCTACAGCAGCTACTGCTACCGT
>CM060316.1:33558661-33568661 GCA_030674155.1 Stramonita haemastoma
TATATATACCTGCGGCGTAGTGGAGGAGGGTTTAGACAAGGAGTCATCGTAAATACTGCGGTTTATTGGAGACACGCGGCCGGTTAGGAGAGCAAGATAATGAATAATTATCTTGTCTGGTTCTTTATCTAGGAGTGAGGAAAGTAAGAGGGAGGGTGAAGAAGAATGCAAAGAATTTGAAGAAAAAGAATTCGAAAAAGAATTCGAAGAAGGAGAATTCGAAAAAGAAAAATTCAAAGAAGAATTAGAAGAATTAGAAAGAAGAAGAAGAAGAAGAAGAAGAAGAAGAAGAAGGAAGAAGAGAAGAAGAAGAAGAAGACGAAGAAGAAGAATGCGACTGATGAATCAAGAGTAGGGTTTTTTACTATCACCCAGATCAACTTCAAGTGCAGACCTGCCAGTGCCTCAATTCCCTTCGTGTATATACACACACGCAGAAGATCAAATATACACGTTAAAGATCCCGTCATCCATGTCAGCGCTCGGTGAGTTACAAAAACGTGAACATACCCAGCAGACATCCCCGAAGTCGGAATGCAGCTACCTTCAAGGTGTGCGAAATCGGTTGCATGCGCAAAAATCTGACCATTGGTGAAGCTCTGAGCTGTAGCGGAGGAATGGGAATAAAAGTGCTGCAGGAAAATGGCACATTGACCATGGTTTGAACACTTGACTCCACAAGCTTGTGCCGAATGAAGAGTGGTTAAACATATCACATGTTACTCCGCTGAGTGCTCACTGTACAGTCAGGAAAAGGATTAACAGACTAGTTTTCTTCCAATCAGATTTGAACGCTCTCACTTAATTTTGTCAAGTGATCTCGGGGTCAGGATAGCCTAGTGGTTAGAGCGTTGCGATCGTGATCTAATGGCCCGGATTCGAACCACCACCACTGAGGCGCCCGTTCAAAAGGAATTGTTACCCTGCATTTAACATCAGCTCTGACTCCACTCCCCTAAAAATCCTTCTGATGAGACTACAAACCGAGTTCTCATGCGTGAAAGCTCTCAGAACATCTCTCGCATATGTTAAGACCTGCTCAACCTTTTGGAAGAGTAGGCTATTGTGTGCCGGTAAGAACAGATGACATTAAAAAAAAATCTCATGTACACTTGCGTAGTGTTTAGACATCTATCGCCGAAGTCAGAATGCGGCTGTATGCTACTTGAACGGTGGGGAAAAAACGGTCGCATACCCAAGATCTCACCAATGGTGAACCTCGAAGCTCTAGCCGAGGAACGAAAAAAAACATTGGAGTGATGTGGTTGACAACTGTAGCTCTGTGAGGACACTGGAGGAAAGAAACCCAATACTTCATGGGACAACGAGAGAACTTGACCGACAAATTGGAGCAAGTGTTTTTAAAAGTGGGTGGCTTGATAAATAGCCAGCGTCCGGCTGTAGTGGTCACGTGGACGCTGAGCAAATGTACAAATACAGCTTTTTTACTATGTCGTCTCGTTTCATGAGCTTTAAAGTGTTTGTCCATTAATTGAAGTCAAGCGCTCATGGTATCTTACGGCTTTGATGTAAGTCTATGAAACAGGTTCCTTGCAGTTTGAGAAAATGGATCGGGAACATACCAGTCCCAGATGAACGTTCTGGGAGCTGTGGGCTGTTAACGGTTTTTGTTGTTGTTTTTTAACAAATGCAGAATGCGCAAGTAGTACACAACGCTCAATGTTTCTCCAGGGCCAGCATTTAAGAGTGGCACCGATCTCCACCCCCTCACTGCTTTATCTTCCCTAACCCTAAAGAGGACAGGTACCCATTCAGAGCTGGGTGAACTGTCACCCATCCAAGAGGTAACCACTCTCGATGCTGTTTAACCCTAGCTTGGGGAAAGCGAGTGCTCTGACCATTGATCATCGATTTTGTTTATATCATGGAGGTGTTACTGCGTTACCAATCGTTTTTGAGAAGTAAAAAAAAAAAACAGCAGAAAGAAAGAAAGAAAGAAAACGAAGAAAAAAGAGAAAAAAGAAAAAAAAGGAAAAAAAGTTAAAAATGAGAACAGAAATGTAAGAATGTCAACCGATCCCAAAGTTGGCAAGCAAGTCAGCCGCCCTATGACTAACTGGATTCACGCTGTTTGTACTTCGGTGACAGAACAAAAACCACATGTTTTCAGAATGAGATGTTCCTACAGTTCCACAAAAATAAGTATCATAAGTGCCTTTTTTAATACTGCTTCCCCATGCTGTAACATTTGACGCACAATCCCCCACTGATAACACTGAGTGACACCATAACTAACACAGTCACCATCACACACACACACACACACACACACCCCACAAAACACACACACACACACACACACACACACACACACACACACACCACACACACGCACACACACACACACGCACACACACACACACACACAAGTATGCCATGGAAAAATGCTAACAGGCCAATCCTGAAAGATAACCGTCAGATAGATGTTAATGTCAACACCGCGTGGGAGGACAGAAGTGAAGGTCTTTATTAAAAAAAAAAGACCACAAGTGTAGTCAGTGTACACAGGAGTTAATTGGTTTCTCACTGTGCACGTTGCACTGTTTCACCCCCAATCAGGACCATCTGTTTTAAGCTTTGACTGAGAGGTGGGGGGGAGGAGGGAGAGGGAAGTGGAAGTGGGGAGTGAGGGATCAGAGTGGAAAGATGATGTACACTTCACTTCACAACACAACACTGCAGCTGCTGCGCTCACTTCCTGCCTGCTGCTGCCATGCCATCAGTCCTGCTGACACCATAATGGTAAAGGAGAAGGAAAAGTGAGAGCGATGATATTTAAAAGATGGGATAGCCTAGTGGTTAGAACGTCGTATACCTGATCTGATGGCTCATGATCGAGCCACTACCCAGAGTCACCCATTTTAGGGGATTTCCTTCTTGGAATTAGCAGCAGTACTGTCTCCAACCCCTAAAAAGGTCTTTGGGTGGGACTATAAATCAAAACGTGTGCAAACGCAGGCATATCATCTTGCACAAAGGTTAAAAACCCGTTCTATCTATCGAAAGAGTAGACCATTGCATGCCAGTAGGAAAAAAAAAGACTTTTTAAAAAAAAAAAACGCATGCACACAGGTGTCGTGTTTACAGACCTTTCTTGAAATCGGAATTTGGATGCCTTAATGGTGCGTAAAAAAACCCAAACGGTTACAGCCACAAAATCTCACCACTGGTGAACATAGGAGCTCTAGTCGAGGAATGAAAAAAATATTAAGAGGATGAATAGAAGCAGAATGACTATTGCACTCTTACGTAGACTACTTGGATTTTTATGGCCTTTTGGAGCATTAGTGTGGAGAGCTGATGTAGACTTCACTGCAGCTGTTGACTTCCTGCATTCCGCTCTCTGATATGAAAGTAGAGGGAAAAATTAGAGAGCTGATCCTAAATATTATACAGAACTTTTATCTGTGTAATACAGTTATTCTGCTTCCACTCATTGTCTTAATGAGTGGAAGCAGAATAACTGTATTACACAGATAAAAGTTCTGTATAATATTTATGACTGCCTTAGAGTTTTGGAGCACTGTTTTCTGCTGTTTTAGCTTTTTTCTGGTGGTGTGAATGACTATGATTAAACATGGAGTGGGCTTCGTTTTAGTGCTTTTTATGTGTTTTCGTTTCTTTCGTGTGTTTAAAAAAAATTGTTTCACTTGAGCGCTCTTCTACCAAAAGATGCTGCAACCGTGCAATTCATCTAACCATACAGCTGATATAAATACAGCAGAGCTTTTTTCGTAAATATTTTTTCTCAATAGGCCTCTATCACTGTCAGTACAGAGCTTTAGTTGTTCCATATTTATCATTGCCCTATTCCTGAGTTGTTATATTCAAGCCCCAAAGTAGCCCTGATGAAAGCGAACACATGCAAAACATTGATGCAGTACAAAAGTGTTTGCTAGAAAGAACCAGGAGATATAATTAGAAAATGGACAAAAATGTGAGCAGTAGAGTGTGGCCTTAAAAAGCCAGATACAAACCACAGGAGAAGTTTCATTGACTGCAGTGGGGCACCAAGACTTTATCACTCCACAACTGCGCAATCCCACAATCCCCCCCCCCCCCCCCCCCCCCGTCTATCTGCAACAACACACATCAACTTTCATCCTTGGACTCAGGTGTCAGTAGGGTCAATGGCAGCAAAGGTGGCAGACAGACAGGTATGTCCGTGCAGGCAAGTGTGCACCGTCTCTCTCTCTCTCTCTCTCTCTCTCTCTCTCTCTCTCTCTCTCTCTCTCTCTCTCTCTCTCTCTTCTCTCTCTCTCTCTCTCTCTCTCTCTCCTCTCTCTCTCTCTCTCTCCACACGCACACATACCTGTCACCTCCTGTTCACAGCTCCTGCTCACAGCTGAAAACAGATGGTTGTGACGGAGGGTGAAGAAGTGCACTATGCACAGTGAGAAACCAATTAACTCCTGTGTACACCCGCTGCAAGCCTATTCTTTTACTGCAGCAATATGTTTCTTTTATCCAAGCGGTGTGGATGCACCATCTCACATACAGGATCGTTTCAGCATGAGCCCTGTAGATTAAGTTACCTTTGAAACATTGCTTATGTCACTTCAGGGTTGTATGAAGTAACGTTCCGTCCTGCGTCAGGTTACTAGTAGAGTAGTTTTGTAAAAAAAAAAAAAAAAAAAAAAAAAAGGTTTTGTATGGGAGAAGGGGTCAAAGTCTACAAGAGAGAGAGAGAGAGAGAGAGAGAGAGAGAGAGAGAGAGAGAGAGAGAGAGAGAGAGAGAGAGAGAGAGAGAGAGAGAGAGTCGAAACTCGAATATTTTAATGAGGGTAATTGGATGAACCACAGGCTTCTTTACACCAGGCCCTCAGAAAACCCCCTCATAAAGCAATCAAACAAGAGAGAGAGAGAGAGAGAGAGAGAGAGAGAGAGAGAGAGAGAGAGAGAGAGAGAGAGAGAGAGAGAGAGAGAGAGAGAGAGAGAGAGAGTAACAGTCGTGTAGGAGACAGTATTAATGAAAGGGTGCAGTCGTACTCCGCTGCAAGACACTCTTTTCCAGGTGTCTTCTCTTTCTTTAAATGTATCATTGTTACCCCTAAGAAGGTTCTTATAAAGATACACTGAATACTAAAGACATGTTTACACATAAGTGACAACGTTGCTTTTTTAAGGACATACCTGAAGGTCATATTATACAATAATAGAGTGGCTTAAAAAAAGTATTTGTATGGGAAAAGGTATCATAGTCTAAGAGATAGATAGATAGATAGATAGATAGATAGATAGATAGATAGATAGATAGATAGATAGGTAGGTAGATAGATAGGTAGATATATATTGATTGAGAGAGATTGAGAGAGAGAGAAACAGATAGATAGATAGATAGATAGATAGATAGATAGAAGAGAGAGAGAGAGAGAGAGAGAGAGAGAGAGAGAGAGAGAGAGAGAGAGAGAGAGAGAGAGAGAGAGAGAGAGAGAGAGAGAGAGAGAGATGGATAGATAGATAGAGACAGAGAGAAGCAGACCATGCAGAAGACTCTAAGGTGTTAGTGAAATGGTGCAATCGTCTTCAGCTACACGACATTTCGTTACATAATTCTTCTCTCTCTTTATTATATATCATTGTTACCCCCGAGAAAGTTCTAATGAAGATACACTAAATGTTTTAGAGATACTTGCACTACATTAATAGCAACATTTATTTTTTTTAGGACAGAAATCTATCCCACAGTCTTATGACGTGATAAAATATATTAGAAAATAAAACTTAATTGGGCGATGCTCCCTTTTTACCGTCCTCCTAGACAGAAACCTAGTCATAAACAAAGAAAAAAACAAACCGCCCAACCAACCAAATCTCAGTGCAACCACACACACACACACACACACACACACACACACACACACACACACACACACACACACACACACGCACGCACACACACACACACACACAGGGGTGGGGGGAAGGGGGTAGAGGATTTATTTGGTTTCCCAAACACCTTTCCCTTGATGATTAAATAAAAACCAAACCCGAACCCAATAACGCCAAAAAAGATGTGAAGGGAGGAATGAAGAGGATAAACCGAACGGGCATCTCTGCTCTTAAAATGTCTTTGACAAGAGAGAAAACGGTCTTCTTTTCATCTCTGTGTGCGTGCATGTAAAACAGACATGGCGGAATAGTCCTCTGTCCCACAAAAGGTAAGGTTATGTGGCTGCTGGCCACACAACCCTTAACCACACAACTACCAACACTGTGACGCTTTCTTCGTGTTACTTTACTGACGGCAAGAGGACTCATAAAATAGACACGGCCTCAACTCAGCCGCCATAATACCTGGCCACAAAATCTCTTGCATTTCTTTACCTGTCACCAGTTAGGTCGTCTGCTTATGGCGTGTTACCGCCCCTTGCATTGCTAGAATTTTTAGGGAGTTATCGTGCGGAATTCAGTAGAAAGAGTTTAAGCCGCTGACAGATTAGGAACTTCAAGTCAAAATGACAAAATGTGGGGGGTACGATATCTGCTATCTATTCTTTTTGTTGGTCTTGTTTTTTTAACCGACTTAATCTTTGTAGAATTATCTTTAGTTTCAAACTTCGTGAATAGACTGATACTTGATCTATTACAGGTTATCTGAGCCACGGAAGGTTTTTAAAAAGCCGGTCAACTGTACTGTTTGTCTTCTTCTTGATATCGTTTCGGATGAATGCAATGAAATTGAATAGTGTTTTTAAGCAACCAGATTCTACTTTTCTTTTCTGAATGAAAAGTGGAACCTAAGGAGAGAGAGAGAGAGAGAGAGAGAGAGAGAGAGAGGAGAGAGAGAGAGAGAGAGAGAGAGAGAGAGAGAGAGAGAGAGAGAGAGAGAGAGAGAGAGAGAGAGAGAATTTTAAAGTGCACGCAGTTTGTACACATCAAGTCCCCCGTCAAGATGCCGTGGGCCTGCCAGTATAACCCCCCCCCCCCCCCATCACTTCTGCATATTCTCTGCTAGGAATTCCATCTTTCATATTCCTCTCTTTGTTTCTGCCTTGTTCCTTTTCTTCCTGTCACCTCCTTGTCTTTTTTTTCTGATTTCTTTGTCCTTTCTCTTGCCCTTTTTGTCTTGAAAAACAAGACACGCCAAAGTCAGATGCGCTGGGCCTGACTTGCCAGGCGCTTAACGGCAGTACAACGCATTTTTGCTCATGTGACAGACAATAGTTGCCGTTTGAGTGTCCGACAACGACGAATAAGTACACAAATAAAAAAGGATTTGATTTCATAAAAATGAATAGGCCTATATCCGTTTCTGCTTTATTCTTTTGGGATCAACACACCATAAAATTATGTTGATTCACACACAGTCGTTCGTTCCAGTGTAGAATGTAACAGCACAGAACGATAATCAATACACACGCGCTCGCGCTCGCGCCCGTGTGTGTGTGTGTGTGTGTGTGTGTGTGTGTGTGTGTGGTGTGTGTGTGTGTGTGTGTGTGTGTGTGTGTGTGTGTGGTATTGTCGTTGGTTTAATTCTTTCACAGTTATTTTTTAGTACACTGACTGACACAGCATTTTTGTACACCATGATCTAAAAGAACATTTACTATAGTTGCAAGCACACAGATTTCATCTGTGATCAAGTTTCCATCTTCACAACAACAACAAAATAACGAAAACATTGTAATACATCAAAATAAAAATCAAGAATTAGGCTTTAATGAGTTAAAAAAAATCCAGTTCCCCCTCTTTTCTTTCCTCAACCCTCGAAGAAAAACCCTCGTATAAATCTATGATAGACAAAACACAAAGAACAATATCACACACATACACACACACGCGAGCGCGCGCACCACACACACACACACACACACACACACACATAAACTTTGTATACATAGGGAAATAATACTTTATGAAGTCCTATTTCAAAGAAAAAAATATTTTGAAAAGAATGATAAGAATCATGATAAGAACAGGAAGTATACCAGTAGATGGGTGCACACACAAACATTTGACGGTTCTCCATGGCTATAACTCTAAAATGTTATGTCTTTCATTTTCAGAATCAACTATTGTGAAGTAAAAATAGAGTCCAGGAAAAACAACAACAACCCACCACAATAATAACAGTAGCAACAGGAGCAGCAACAACAAAAAGAACAACAACAATGACATGAACAACAAGTACTACCTAATCCAACTGAAAGAAAATTACCAACTAATGACTGTTTCGTAGAACTGACTGTGGATACTAGAACATAATCTTTTGTTGGCTTTCTCATAGCTTGAAGAATACAATTTTTTTTGTGATGGAGAAAACTTTTAACAGCATAAGAAGAAAAACATATACACAATGTAAGCTGGAAAGCATAATTACAGTAGCCAGGCCATTTTTTCCTTTGAAGCCTGCCGTTCTTTGTCACTGAGACTTTGGTGTTCACTTTGAAGGGATTTCGGTGACATAGTGTTAAAGTTCAAAATGATATAGACAGGGAAAAAAATCAACGCCTTACCCCATTTATTTTACTGGGGAGTTGTGTTTAAAGTGACATGTTCAGGGTTACGTTTCCGTTTTAATGGAAGGGGAAAGAGAACATGAAAGAAAAAAGCTGAGGAGAAAGCAGTCATTTTGGACTTAAGGTATCATCACCAAACCCCAAACCACTAGACCACACACACACGCGTGCGCACAAACACACGCACGCACGTACACATGCGTGTGCGCAGACAGACAGACAAACAGACAAACATCCACACACTCACACTCACACTCACACACACACACACACACACACACACACACACACACACACACACACACACACACACACACACACACAAAACAAACAAACAAACACACACACACACACATATATACACATACTTTTTGCTGGAAAAGTTGTGTGCTGCACAAGGTAGATAATTATGGCCTTGTTTTTTCTTTACAGCCCAATCGACTGCGAAGGCCATATCTACCTATATATCTGGACTTTCACCCATACAAAGTAAAAGTAACTAGATAGGGCATGGCAGGGACATAAGTCTTCATGTCATAGCAAGCAGCTAACAGGTAGGCATCCTTCAGTCTCCTAAGACTATGGAGCTGCGCTGTAGAAGAAGCTGGAGTAACCTCTTCAGAGCACAAAGCCTGGGGAAGTAAGTCTGGAGGGTAAGCTGTTACCCATGTAGCAGACCCCCCACCCCCCTCTCTCCACGTCGTTGGAATGATCCATTGGAAAGGCAATCACCGATACTCATAGTTCCAGTGCCGTCGCAGGAGCTGCCAGAACGTTGCGGTATACGGCCTCGAACTGCCTTGGGGACTCTGACTCCGGATTTTTCCTCAGGCTTGACTCCCGAAGTCTTTTCTATGAGTGGGTAGCCGCAAGGCAGCAGAGTTTTGAAGTCAGAGTTTCCCATCTCCTGGATGAACTTTCTTTCCATACTGATGAGCTCCATCTGCCCAAGGACACAGGTATTATTGGCTTACATAGTTTTATTTGAAGTTATCATGTAATGTCTGAACAAATATGAAATGTAGCTATTTCGTGTCTTTGATTTATGATTTGTATCAATATGCCTGTCAGTATTGTAATTGCCCTTCAGGGATGATTAAAGTGTTTTTGACTTGACTTGACCAGTAGCAGAGGAGACCTCTGACCTGACCTCTGACCTGAAACTTCCTTACAAACGATCTGCTCCAACACTAAGCGTGTTTATTCTGTCATGTATCTCGAAGAAGCTAGTTTAGTTAATCTAAGATTGTATAGGTTCCCCCGTGGGATGCTAGGGGCCTGCCAGTATACATGGCATTTGGAAATTCTGTGCTAGGAATTCCCTCTTTTCTATCCCTCTCTTTGTTTCTGTCTTCCTGTTATGACATCCTTCTTGTTTAATTTCTGCCTTCTTCCTCCTTTCTCCTCCTATTTTTTTCTACAAAAACTTCAAAGATAACAATTCCCTCCGACGCCGAAATCTGATGCACTGGGCCTGACTGGTTAGATGCTTGACGGCAGCGCAACGCATTTTCGCT
>CM060316.1:33576161-33583661 GCA_030674155.1 Stramonita haemastoma
TGGTTATCTTTCAAGTCTTTCCGAAGCAACTGACTTGTGCTTTTCTTTTGTTTGTTGTTTGCACCTCCACCTACATGAGAGAGAGTGAATGAGTGAGTGAGTGAGTGAGTGAGAGGAGAGAGAGAGAGAGAGAGAGAGAGAGAGAGAGAGAGAGAGAGAGAGAGAGAGAGAGAGAGAGAGAGAGAGAGAGAGAGAGAGAGAGAGAGAGAGAGAGAGATCGGTTACGTCAATGACTGTAACGAAAGAGAGGAGGGGGGGGGGGGGCAAGAACCGAAAGGTGATAAACACACAAGGATGACACAGACACTGAGACAGCTCCTGACAGGGAGGCAACAAGTGGGCTCCTGAAGGGGGACAGGGCGAGTGACAGAGAGAGAGAGACAGAGGGAATGAGATGACAAGAGACTGAGAGGAGCTAGGGATACGGAGTGACAGCAGAGGGGAGGGAGAGGGAATTGGATGGTGGGGAGGGGTGGGGGTGGGGGGAGGGTGACAGTGATCAGGCAACGAGCACGCCTGCTGTGTAAACAAGGCGCTGACAGGCCGCCAGAGGGCAGTGCACAGGAAGGAGCAGATAAATCACCACCAGCACTGCCAGCAAGGCCAGTCACTCTCTAGCTACCCACCAATTTCACTCTCAAGTCCATTCAAACGCGCTTCGATACCGACGCACGCAGCATCAAAGTGCATTTGGTTTTTGTTTGGTGTTTGTTTGTTTTTACCTTGCCCAAGCTTGCTATAGATGATATCCTGTTATTTGGGAGGGATCTGTGTTTTCATTTTTACGAATGGCAGAAATTAGGCTAAGTTCAATCCAAAGGCAATTACTGGCAATTCTGATTTACTAGGATTTGGCAGATTACCATCAGAATACAAGAATTTAAATCAAATAAAACTTGGAAATGTAAACAGAAAGTAGATACTTTAAAGAAACTTACACCAAAACAGGCCGTTCAATTCATAAAAACAGATGCATGATAATTATAAACGTTACATAATCTCCAACACGAAGTTTCAGACACATAGTCATAATTATGACGTGTACGCGTTGTTCTCACACATTCCCATATACACAGTTCTGTCCCCTTTGCTCACCACTACGCATGCAGACTCAAACTCCACCCCCACCCCCACTTCCCAACTAACACACATTCAGAGATATTGGCACACATTAGGCTATGTTTAGTCAAAACGACAATTTCATCTTTGTAAAAAGAAAAAAAAGGAACTGAATCTGCATAATCAAACGGCATACTACAAACCCCACAGTCTACAGGGTTTCATTCATTTATTTAAAAGTAGAAACCCATACAACACCGGTACAATCGAACATCTTTTTGCAAGTATATTTACTTTTTTTTGCCTTTACCTACCGGTTTTGCTACTTCGAAATCCCTGTCACTTGTGTATATACCTTACCCCCGTTGCCCTTTATCTTGATGTAAAAGAAGACCAAACAAAATAAAACAAAAACAAAACAAAGCAGGAGGACACGGAAAACCGAAGCCCTCATAAAATCTTGGTTGGATGCAGACAATACATTGCTGGAGACATTCCTATGATGCCAACTGAATCCTGGATCAATTTGTTGATGCTGGTCCTGAATGTCCAGATTCAAATTTAAATATTCAATTATCTCACAACAGAACTTCACGCAGGTTGCAAGCAAAGGTTTAAACACACACACACACACACACACACACACACACACACACACACACACACACACACACACACATACACACACACACACTCACTCTCTCTCTCTCTCTCTCTCTCTCTCTCTCTCTCTCTCTCTCTCTCTCTCTCTCTCTCTCTCTCTCCTCTCTCTCTCTCTCTCTCTCTCTCTCTCTCTCTCTTCTGGGGATTATGCATTTGTTGAATGTATCTCCTTTTTACAACCATAGAGTGAACTTCTATTCTTGGTGATGGTGAGGTTGTCTTTCCTTGTTGCTTTCTTTTATCTTTGTTCTTTGGCTTTTCTCCTGTTTTGGTAGGGTCCCTCTTTTTTTTCTAATTCCTAATCAGGGCAAGGACCGGATGGAAAAAAAAGTATTACCCTCGAAAAATAAAGATTATTCAATTCAATTCAATTCAATTCAATTCAATTCAATTCAATTCAATTCAATCTCTCTCTCTCTCTCTCTCTCTCTCTCTCTCTCTCTCTCTCTCTCTCTCTCTCTCTCTCTCTCTCTCTCTCTCTCTCTCTCTCTCTCTCTCTCTCTCTCTCTGTCTCGGATAGGAACCAAAACCAAGAGCAGCGCGCAGAGCAGAGCACAGCTGCATGAGGGTGATATTAGCATCAAAAGGGAGGCACGGAGGGTGGGAGGGTGTATTGCACTGTTAGAGCAGGGACAGACAAGACGTGACCAGACCACCTCTCGGTGTGATTGTCAGAGTCAGAGATCGAGGAAATGAGGACTGCCTTCATGTCAGTTATGACAGTGGACGATGAGTAGGGCGAGGAAGGAAAGAAGAAATGAAGGCAGAGTAGCCTACTACATGGTTTTGTCAACAGTCTGACTCCATAAGGTAGCGTAGCCTACATCGTTTTGTCAACAGTCTGACTCCATCAGGTAGCGTAGCCTACATCGTTTTGTCAACAGCCTGACTCCATCAGGCAGCGTAGCCTACATCGTTTTGTCAACAGCCTGACTCCATCAAGCAACAAACATAGCCTACATCGTTTTGTCAACAGCCTGACTCCATCAAGCGACAAACATAGCCTACATCGTTTTGTCAACAGCCTGACTCCATCAAGCGACAAACATAGCCTACATCGTTTTGTTAACAGCCTGACTCCATCAAGCAACAAACATAGCCTACATCGTTTTGTCAACAGTCTGACTCCATCAGGCAGCATTGCCTACATGGTTTTGTCAACAGTCTGACTCCATCAGGCAACAAACATAGCCTACATGGTTTTGTCAACAGTCTGACTCCATCAGGCAACAAACATAGCCTACATGGTTTTGTCAACAGTCTGACTCCATCAGGCAACAAACATAGCCTACATGTTTTTGTCAACAGTCTGACTCCATCCTCAGCTCTCTGTGTCCACTTCCACAAAGCGAATTAACCAGCCTTGCCTGTGGTCCTAATGATCTGTGGTGAGGCAGCAACAACATCACCAACATAACCACTACCACCACAAAACAACCACCGCCATCATCATCATCATCATGAAGAAGAGAGAGGAAGAGAGGGGAGAGAAGAGAGAGAGAGAGGAGAGAGAGAGAAGAGAGGAGAGAGAGAGAGAGAGAGAGAGGCAATTTTTTTGTTGTTGATTTGTTTTGTTTTTGGTTTTGTTTTGTTTTCCAGGGGTGAGATGGAGGCAGTATTGGTACCTGATAAAATCTAAAGGTGTAAAGTATATTCTTCTTCTATGTCGAACGCCCAGACGGCAACTGTTATTGTCTGTTACATGAACGAAAATGCCTTTGCGCTGCTGTTAAGCTCCTCACAAGTCATCCCAATTCAGCGTGGGCGAGAATGGATATCTTTTAACGTCTTTCTGGCAAAAAGGCATGAGGATGGACCAAAACAAGGTAGAAAATGGAGAAAAAGAAGGTGACATGAAGAAAACGTACAAGGAAGAAACAAATAGAAAAGAGAAATATCCTAGTACATAATTTTCAGAAAATGGAGATGCTACCTATACTAACAGGCCCCTGGAATCCCCACTGCGGGTGTATAAAATATATTATTTTGTGGGGTTGTTATTAGTTTTTATTGGTGGGGGGGGGGGGGGGGGGGGAGGAGGGAGGCCGAAATGGGGATGGTGGTGGTGGTAGTGGTACTGCTTCTTTCCCTGCCAGGGCTTGCTACACACCCAGGGTAGATACGTGTGGTGATGAAGGATGCAGTTTTTCTCTCCAGCTGCTGACATCCTGCTTGCCTGGCCCTCCTTCCCTCCCTCTTTCTGTTGGTCGATGTGTTTTCCACATGTCCCCCTTCCATGATAGGAGTCTGCCGTTCACCTGTGCCTGTTAGTAGATAGGTGATGTAAGCCTTGTCAGCTTAAAATGACGTGCTTTAGGTGAGGGCATGTACAACTCACTGGCTGAAAACTAACGCTTTTGGTGACGATAAATTACCATCAGCTTAAAGTTCTGTGCTCTATGTCTCCCTTTGGGGATGTTGTGGCCAGAGTATAAATAGCATCCTCACCTTCTGGAAATTCTGTGCTAGGAATTCCCTCTTTTCTGTCCCTTTGTTTCTGCCTTGTTCCTTTTCTTCTTGTCACCCCCTCCTTGTCTATTGTCTGTCTTCAGGGTCCATTCTCCAATTTTTCCCCAAGAAAGATATAACAGATAATTATCTCCCACGCCGAAGTCGGATATGCTGGGCCTGACTTGTCAGGTGCTTAATAGCAGCGCAACGCATTTCCCCTCATATATCAGGCAAGAACAGTTGCTGTCTGAGTGTTCGAAGAAGAAGAATATGCAACTCAGGTGACATAAGAATGATTAGCTGAAAATATGAGGTCCTAGGTATCCCAAGTTTAAAATCATGTGCGTTAAGTGATGTAACAACAACCGACTGAAAATTATGCACCTGACATGACGCAAGAATCCTCGTTTCCAAACTATGAGTTTTAAGTGACGTAAAAATCACTGGCTTAAAACTTACACTTTAGATAACGTAAAAGGTATCAGCTTAATAAAGCTATCTGCCTTCGCTGACGTCAGAATCCTGGTTCTAAATGTTTCCTTAAGTGAAGTAAGAGCCTTTCGTGCAAAGTTGTTATGATTTCGTCTATTAAGAGAGAAAAAGTGTGCCTCTTTACGTGTTGAAAAAGATACAGAAGACTAGACAGATCCTAACATATTAGCACTGCACACCTCAAACCCTTACAGACAGAAATAAACCTCTCATCACCAGTTCGAAATTTTCCCCCTGGAGTTAACATCAGTGCCGACTCCACTCCCCCGAAAGTCCTTCGAATGAGACTATAAACCGAGGTCTTGTGTGTGAACGCACGCAGAACATCTTTCGAGCACTTTAAAACGCGTTTCACCATTTGGAAGAGTAGACCATTGCATGCTGGTAAGAACGGATGCCAACATTAAAAACAAAAATTCCAAAATATACACACTAGTGTCGTGTTTAGCATCCCTGAAGTCGGAATGCAGCTTCCTTAATGGTGAGCAAAAACGGTCTCATAAACAAAGTTGTTACCACTGGTGAACCTCGAAGCTTTGGCCAAACAGCAACAACAACCCCCCCAAAAAAACAAACAAACACCCAAACAAAACAACAACAACAACAAACCAAAAACAAACACAAAACAAAACCAACAAAAACCACCCCTAACAAAAAACAAAATAAAAATAACAAACGAAATCCACTCATACCTTACATCAATCTATCTATCTATCTATCTATCTATCTATCTATCTATCTATCTATCTATCTATCTATCTATCTATCTATCTATCTATCTATCTATCTATCTATCTATCTATCTATCCCTTAGTCTGGCGACCGTGGGGGCACCCCCGAAGACTTGACAACCAGTTCATTCCATTTCTCTCTCTGTTCTGCCTTTCTCAAATTTTTGTTGAGTTCTAGGCCTGTGCATTCGCTGATGTCCTCCCAACTCTTCCTTGGTCTGCCTCTTTATTCTTTGTCGTCTCCGCCCTTGTCGTCGCCCGGGTTACCAAGGACCGATCTTTTCATGTCCTCTTATAATCTCTGAAATCAGAGGCATAAACTTTGAGAGTCAGAGAGTACACGCCCCCCCAAAAAAAAAAAACCAAATTCAAACGCACCTTTAAATTCCACCCAAATGTGTTAAACACGTGTTAGCAGCAATGTTTTTGACGAACACTCTTGTAATCCTAATTACTCCTTCGTTTGCTGCAGGAAAGTTGAAAGGAAACCAGGTTTGTTTTGCAGATGTCTCAGGCGATTTCTGTCAGATCGCGTAGTTTGTGTTGAGGTGATTGGGCACGGGTGAATGCATATGTATGTAACTGTGTAGTCAAGTGTATGGGCTTGACTGCACGTGCGCTTTTGGGCATGCTCTCTCTCTCTCTCTCTCTCTCACACACACACACACACACACTTCTCTGTCTCTCTGTCTCTGTCTCTCTCTCTCTGTCTGGGTCTGTCTGTCTGCCTCACACACACACACACACACACACAGACACACAGACACACACACACACACACACACACACACACACACACACACACACACACACACACACACACACGAAAACCGCGGCATGTATCTAAAAGGCTTACTGGTACAGTAGTAGAGCAATATGGCTTTTGAAAGAAACTGCAAAACAGGAAGGAAGGGAGGTAGGCACTCGTCAGCTGGTTCCAGCACCAAAGGTAACTAACTATGTTTGCAGACGTCAATCAGGCTCCCTGGAATCAAAGACAGTAAGCTACAAGCGCTGTGCTGGTTTACCTGCTTCATAGTGTGAAGAGGCAGCGAGAAGAAACATCTGAAGTCTTTACCAAGCAACAGAAATAAAGACTAACACACACTTCTTCCTGCCTTCTGTACATCTCTTTCAACAATAAGCTTAACAGTCTGGAAGATTTTGTGTGTTTTAGGTTTGTGTTTATGATTGAGTAGAAAATAGTTTTTTGGGTTTTTTTCGTTCCTCGGTTAGAGCTCCGATGTTCACCCATTGTGAGATTTTGTGCATGCGACCGTTATATCCACCATGAAGGTAGCTGCGTTCCGACTTTGTGGTTATATACTTTTTTCTGTAACCCACCGAACTCTGACACAAGTTACGGGATTTTTTAACATGTGATGTGGAGGTATGCCTATCATGTCAGATAATTTGAAGTATGTTAATCCATTGATGTATGGAAAGCATTGGTGGTTGTGAACTCGGGCACACTGAAGAAAACTTCAACAAAAAAACCAAAACCAAACAAACAGAAAAAAAAGAACCAAACACTCCCTCCCCCCTAAAAATAAAGAACCCCAACCTCCATCCTTGTTCAGTTGTCGAGGGTATAGGAAAGACCGGAGACCATTGCGTAAACATTTCTATGTAGGAAATCTATCTTTTTGGTAATGTAATTCTTTCTTGCATGTTCTAGAATACGAGAAAAAAAAAAGTTACGTGAAGATATTTTTATTTTGGTTGTGACAAGAAACCAACACCAATCTGTAACACATTTAGTGCGCGTTAAAGAACCTACATCAACAAGAGCGTTGTCCATGTTAACATTTTGCAGAAAACACACACTCTCTTAGAGAAACAAGTCATGCATTCAGGATTAAAAAAAAAACCCAAAAAACTCTGAAGTTGGAATGTGGCTACCTCAAGTGGTGGGTTGAAACGTCGTAACACAAAGCATCACCGATGGAGAACCACAGAGCTCTAGCCAAGGCATGAACAAATGTGTTTGATCAAAAGCCACCGAGTCAGTCAGTTCGTAACACTGATCCAAAGAAAAGAGAATGACGACCAGGTTGATTAATTGATTGGGTGGTTTAACTAAAATATTACCATATTAAAACAA
>CM060316.1:33588661-33593661 GCA_030674155.1 Stramonita haemastoma
TTCAGCCATCTTTCTCAGTCATTTGTTTGCTGGGCTGGAAAAGAGGCAGTAGGGCAGAGGTAGGCAGAATGGACACATGCACCTGCAAACTGTCTGTGTGTTGTTTTACCCCAACAACGCCTGGCACCAATCCTTCACAGTGGATCACAGACTGCCTGGGTGGCACGTGCGTCTGGGGCATTGTGACTAGTCTGTCTGCAACGTGACCTTAGTACAGTCCTTGACCTTAACATTCTGAATGTGAGGGGGGAGGGAGTTGTATGTAAACAGCTTACTGCTTCTCAGTGGCTTTTAACCCATTTCTATCATGGATATCATTTACATGCTATTTTGATGTACTTCCTTGCTTGCCTATTACATGGATTTTACTTGTTATTTCTTCCGCCTTATCCTTTTTTGTTCTTTCATTCTTCTTTCTGTTTTTCTTTCTGCCTTCATTTTTTTTTTTACTTCCTTAGAGAAACACTAAACATACAAGCAATCATAGCAAGTAATGAAATATAACAAATATTTTGCAAATATCGTGAATGTGTCATTTCTACATCGGATTCTGAAAACTTCCTCTTGTGTATGGTAAAATCGAGGAGTTCTTGTATTTCTTTAGTCTGTGTAGTGTAGTGGAAGCATCAGAGGCAAGGGCCACGCCTAATCAGCTCGTCTGTACTGAACACCACAGTGTAGAGAGTAAGTAGCCTGTACAGTCTGGACAGTACAGCAACAGGTGGCCTGGCAGCAGTGTGCTGTGTAGTGGGGGATGATAGTATAGGTGTAGGTAGGTGTGTGCTCTGGGTCCCACACCTCTCTCTATCTCTCCTATCCTGCCATCCTGTGTAGTGTGCAGAGTGATGAGTTCAGGCAGTGAGTGAGGGCATACAGTGGGTGGTCCTGCTGCCATTGTTTTACCCCTTGAGGTCATTTGTCCAGGGCAGTACCTGTCAAGCATTTAAGACTTAGGGCAGTGGATCCGTGGTCTAGAGGAACGCACCTGCCTAAAAAAAGCGAAAAGTCAGGTTTGAAGAGTGTGGTGATTTAATACCTGTTTGTACCCAAAACTCCCCCGTTTCCATCCTATAGACCGTGAGTGGTGGTCTGGGTGCTAGTCTTTCAGGCGAGACAATAGTTCAATTCTGTGTATAACATGTATTTAGTGCATGTAAAAGCACCCACATGGCAACAAGAGAGTTGTCCTGGCAACAATTTTATACAACAAAGCCATTCTGATAGGCAAACAAATACACCTGCAGATAGGAAAAAGAAAAAAAAAAGATGGGTGGCACTGCTCTTGTGATCACATGCTCTCCCCATTAAGAGCAGCCCGAATTTCATGCAGAGACATCTGCTGTGACTTAAAGGGATATACAATGTCATACCATACAATGCATTGCAATTAATTCCTAGTCATTGTTACTGTTGTATATGTAATGTTTTTTGTTGTATACATGTTTTATTTTTAGTCTATCCTCTTTCCTCTGTCATATATTTTGTAAAAGTCCAGTGCCTTTCTTTCTTTCTTCTTTCTTTCTTTCTTTCTTTCTTTCTTTCTTTCTTTCTTTTTTTCTTTCTTTCTTTCTTTCGTTCTTTTTCTTTCTTTCTTTCTTCTTTCTCTCTCTCTCTCTCTCTCTCTCTCTCTCTCTTCTCTCTCTCTCTCTCTCTCTCTCTCTCTCTCTCTCCTCTCTCTCTCTCTCTCTCTCTCTCTCTCTCTCTTTCTCTCTTCTTTCTTTTCTTTCTTTCTTTCTTTCTTCTTTCTTTCTTTCTTTCTTTCTTTCTTTCTTTCTTTCTTTCTTTCTTCTTTCTTCTTTCTTTCTTTCTTTTTCTTGCATTTACGTGTATAGAGCTTTTACGAGTCATGTATAAAAATGTGTTCATTTACAAGCATGGACAGACGTACATATACACAGAGACTCAAGACTACGCTACATTGCAAAACACACACACACACACACACACACACACACACACACACACACACACACACACACACACACACACACACACACATACACACACCACGCACACACACACACACACACACCCACACACACACACACACACACACACACACGAACACACACACACACACACACAGTGCACATGCGCCACATATACATAGAAAGACAGCAAGTACTGTCTCACCTATCCAAACACACAGCGTTCCTTTGCATGGACGGAGAAAAATGGCAAAGCTGTAGATATGGGTGACTGACTCATCCACAGTGAGTCTCTGGAATCAACCCGGGAATGGCGATAGGAACTAGACACGCTGATAGACCGATAGACAGACTGGCCGCCTTTTTCACTCCATCAACAACAAAAAAAGTTGGTCAGTCACCACAACAGAGACAAAGAAGAAGTGTTAGCGCTTGCCGATTCCAGAAACTATGGGCCATTTTGGCACTTTGGTAGAATTGGTGTTTGGTTCAAGATCTATAGGAAGGCAAACTTCAGGCCAAAGTCGGATACGCTGGCCTGACTTGTCAGGTGCTCAACAGCAGTGCAAAGCTTTTTCATTCATATGACAGACAACAATAGCTGCTGTCTGAGTGTTCGATGAAGGGAAAAGGCAAACTTCATAAAGCCAGATCAACCTCGTAGCATTGTCAAGCCAATATTCTTTTTCTTTTTTTTGTGCAAAGTTAGTATGCATTTTTCAGCAAAAACAGAAAGTTATTGTAAAGCTAGCAGTCATATACTGTTGTTTTTACTACCGTTCCTCGGCTAGATCTCCGAGGTTTATCGGTGGTGATATTTTACGTATGCCACCGTTCTTGCCCATGACGAAGGTAGCCGCATTCGACTTCAGGGGTGTATGATGGGTATGTTTGTGTTTCCGTAACCTACTGATCTCTGACATAAATTACAGGATCTTTAATGTGTATGTCATTTGACCTTATGCATGTGCACATACATGAAGGGAATTAAAGCACTGGCAGGTCTACACTTGAAGTTGACCTGGGAGATCGTAAAAATCCTCACCTTTAATTCACCTGACCTCGCGGAGATTCGAACCCACGACTTCATGGACCCACGGGTTTGAAGTCGATGGTCGTAAACGCTCAGCTATAGTGTCCATCTCGTACTTTTAAAATCTAGTTCTCTTCTAATAGTAATTATGTGGATGCTCTTTAGTTCCTGCATGTTCATTCTAGACCATTTTGGAGTTGTGCATTTATATCATATACTTGTTATATTCAAAACATTTACGTGTATGACATTTTGCGCTTACATTTTGTCCAAAACTGGACCACAGATTTATCATGAAACAAACACCATTGAAAACATGTAATCAAGACCGTAGTTTTGTGCATGTTTTCAACAAACACATGTTGACAAACGATACAAGGGATAGACAGGAAAACAAAATAGTAAAAAAGAAAAAGAAAAGAAAAGAAAAAAAAAAGAAGCCACCAAGGTAACAAGCGGAGAGAGGATACTAATTTCAAGCAGATCGTAACATGGGCTCAGGTAACCGGCTCTCATGACAGCAAGGCGTGGGAAAGGTGATCAAGTCAGAGCTAATGGCCACAGTGCTATAAAATTCCGCCCATTAAAACTTTTTTTGGCTACCATTACGACTGTTTACGCCATCACTGTACACCCCAGCACAGGGGCAGAGGTGCACACACAGCAAAACCTGCGCCATTGATGACATCAAGCCGTTCTCAGCGACATGTGACTCTGTTTATGGCAGAGAGTGGCATTCTTGCCGCCGATTTATTTACCCTGGGTGACTTATTTACCCTGGGTGACTTCACAGCCGGCTGAAGCAGCAGGGAGAGAGCTTAATCCTCAGGCTTAGACCAGGTGGTGTCTGCTTTCCTCTGCCTTACCCTGGCCAGTCTCCTGTCCTCTGCCAGTGGCCTCAACCTGTTAACGAGGTCCCTGGATAGCCACCATGTGCTGTTGCCAGGGGTCCACCAAATCTCTCACCTCCCCACCAACCTGGGGAGATTGGCACCTCCCAAGTCCCTGTCCGTGGTCTGACGTACGTCTCTGGGTTTATGGTCGGGAGTTAGATGTCTGCCTCCCTTTCCACTCAGGGCTGATGTTAAGTAGATATAATATACAAGTCTCTGAGAATTGTGACATGTCTACTGGCTTGTGTTACTGTTATCTCCTAGGTATTCTGTTACTATACTAAGCCGAGCCATTTTTTGTAGCCAGACTGTTGAGGTGACAGAATCTATTTTCCCCAGGGATGTTATCTATTACCTGAATTTTTTTTTTTGACGAAGATGAATGTGCCACATAAGTTGTCAGGATTGTCTGTCTGTAAGTAAAGATACTGGTCATCATTAATAGTGAAATACTAAATTGAAAAGCAAAAATAAAGAAAGAGATGTTTTGTTTGCTAAAAACATCGGATACTGGGACTAGAATAAAAGCATTGTAAATAATAAGAATGATAACATAATATTACATATTTCTTTTTATAGTGTTGAATCTTGTAAGCAAACAAAATTCAAAGCACTTGCATTCAAAAAACATTCAAACGCATGCGACCATTCACAAAAAAATATTAACGGATTTTACACACACACACACACCACACACACCACACACACACACAACACAACACACACACACACCACACATCACACAACACACACACACAACACACACACACACACACACACACACACACACACACACACACACACACACACACACACAAGCGGACTTAGGCAGGGTGATGGAGATGGAGACGAAAAACACAGACAGACATGAAGAGACAGAGACAGGGAATGCAGAGATAGACAGACAGACAGACAGTACAGACAGCAGCAGATAGACAGACAGACAGTCAGATAGATAGATAGATAGATAGATAGATAGAGACAGACAGACAGACAGATAGATAGATAGATAGATACATAGATAATAGATAGATATAGATAGATGGTAGATAGATAGGTAGATAGATACCTACCTACCTACTACTACTATACCTACTACCTACCTACCTACCTACCTACTACAAACACAATACCTACCTACCTACC
>CM060316.1:33598661-33658661 GCA_030674155.1 Stramonita haemastoma
GGCATGAACATTAATATGAAGTAAACAAGATACCCAATAAATTTGACACGTGTCAGATAATCATAAAGCTGGAATAGATCATTGATCAAGGCGTGAGATTCAACAGAACTACACTTTCACGTGTTTCCATTCCAGATCCCGACGTGATCTTTCAAGCTGAGTTTCAATGAAGTATGACGCCATCTTAGATACGGGAGATAATTCACAGACGTCTGGCCTGGCATGATGTCCTGACCTCCCTTGCTGCCCACCTGCTGCTGTGGATAGCGTTGTCTGTATGTAAAGGGCAGTTAATCTGAGGAAATGCCAATATTCAACTCACCAGGCAGACCACTGAGAAAAACGTCACCTGCATTGGTTTGTAACTTTCACACCTTGGAAACCGGTTTTTTTTTCTCCATGTACCTAGAAGCAGCAGCAGCAGCAGCAGCAGCAGCAGCAGCAGCAACAGTAGTAACAGTAGTAGTAGTAGTAGTAGTAGTAGTAGTAGCAGCAGCAGCAGCAGCAGCAGCAGCAGCAGCAGCAGCAGCAGCAGCAACAGTAGCAGCAGCAACAGCAGCAACAGAAGCATCATCATCATCATCATCAGCAGCAGCAGCAGCAGCAGCAGCAGCAGCAGTATTATTATCATTATTATTATTAGTAGTAGTAGCAGCAGCAGCAGTAGAAGAAGCAGTAGAAGTAGTTGTAGTAAAAGTAGTAGTAGTAGTGAAAGTAGAAGTAGTGGTAGAAGTAGTAGTAGTAGTAGTAGTAGTAGTAGTAGTAGTAGTAGTAGTAGTAGTAGTAGGAGGAGGAGGAGGAGGAGGAGGAGGAGGAGGAGGAGGAGGAGTAGGAGTAGTAGTAGGAGTAGTAGGAGTAATATCACTCCTCTGCACGTCCACATATACTTACTTGTGTGAGTGTTAAGAATGGTGGACTTCACTATTCATGAGACACCTATATCAACAAACACGCAACAACGTAAAGTAACTGTGAAACCACCCAGAAACGTTTACACTGCAAGCTTACACAGACATTACTGAATAAGGATAAAAGTCTCTGACCTGTTTTCCTGTGCATGAGAGGACCAGACCAGCCCAGACCTGCCCTACTCACTGACAATGGCCCTGTCTCCCTGCTATCTCCCCCTGTACTGATGCTCTCCTTCAGCACCTTCAGCAGCCTGATGGAAAAGCTGGGCTGTAAAGCTGCCTGCAATCAGGGGTGATGACAGGTGAACAGGCCTCTGAGATAGCGAAGAGAGGATGCGGATGGATGGATGGATTGATGGATGGATGGATGGATGGGTGGGTGGGTGGGTGTATGGATTGGTGGGTGGATGGATGGATGGATGGATGGATGGATGGATGGATGGATGGGGGAATAAAAAGTGTACCACAAAAATTTGCGGACTTTCCACTCCCCCTCCCCACCAGATTTCCCATAGAGGGAGGGAAGAGCAAGTTCCTGTCATCTACGTTATTTTACTTTTCTTCTTTCTAGTCTCATACATTCGATTCGTTTCTTCTGTCTTTTTTTTGTTTGTTTGTTCTGCATTTGTATTTTCTCCGTTCTATATAAATGTAACACGGCACTCTTTGTACCATGCCATAATGACAACTTGCAAAGATTGCTCAATCTGTTCGTATAAAATCATGCCGAAGTCGGATGCACTGGGCCTGACTTGTCAGCGCTTAACGGTAGCGCAACGCATTTTCGTTCATAGGACAGACAAAAATGTTCCTTTCTGGGCGTTCGACGAAGAAAAAGAAGAAGTTTGGATAGACTGATTTTCACATCATAGTTCCTGAAATACGCGCACTTTACTTATCAAATTCTCAATGGCAGTCTCTGAAAGCAGCGTTCTCTTGCCATTGTGCCTTCTACAGCTTCGAGACTTTTTAAGTGATTGACTAATTTTTGCCACAACGAAGACGTGAAATACATGTAAGATAATGATTGTGGCTGATAAAAAGAGTGTAAAATGAATGCTGTAATACCTAAATACGACAAAAACGTATGTACAGCATCGTTTCAAACGATCTGGAAGACCTACTTTATTATCTATCACTCACTACCACTAAAAGAGACCCCCACTATGGCACTTTAGGAAATGTTGTTATCAATTTAATTCCTCGCCCTGCCCTCTTTTAACATAACCCCATCTCCATTTTCGTGTGTAGGAAGAATGGTTTCAAATTATGGTATGGATCTGTTCTATCTGTGTCATGACTTATCTATCGGCCATTCAGATTTTAGAACAAACTCACACTGAACCATCTATTGATTTTTCAAATATTTGATTGCCTATCCCAGATTTTGAGCTTTTTACACTAAATTGTTTTATCCCATAACTATGGGGCATTCTTGGGTGTTTTGTTTTCTCATTCCTCAGCTAGTGTTCCGAGGTTCACCAAATGTGAAATTTTGCATAATTTATGGAACCGTTTTTGCCCACCATGAAGGTGGCCACACTCCCACCACGGGGGTACATATCCTGGGTATGTTCATGTTTCCGGAACCCACCAAGCGCTGGCATGAATTATGGGATTTCTAACGTGCATATTTGATCATTCATGTGGCTATACTCAAAGGGAATTAAGCCACCGGCAGGTCTGCACTGGACGTTGATCTCGGAGATCGTTAAAATCCGCACCCTTTATTCAACCGGACGCCGCTTTTGATTCAAACTCATGACTTCACGGACCGATGAGATTGAAGTTCAACAATCTTAACCACTCGGATAGGGCGTCCCTCGTTCTTGTGTTTGAAATGCACAGATGTGATAGAAAGTGATTGTTCAGATGGTTTAATGCAGCAATCAGATTGCATCACAAGGGTGTCATGCCGTGCCAGATGCAGCCTTTGTTTGATGTTTCTGTCAGTCTTTTCACAACACACACAGGGTGTTTAAACAGATGGCGGCATACATGGAAATCAAGAGCATCAGCAACAAACAACGCCAAGAAGGGTGCACAATGATTGTGACAAAGAAGGAAGGTGGCAAGACGATTAAGACGTTCACCTAGCTCACAACTACACCGTGAGGTTCTTTGTTCCATCCCTGATCATATCGTTTCTTCCGGCTTTGACCAAAACAAATCTAACTAAATGTCAAAAGTCCTTTGGTTGAGACTATAATATCGAGACCCAGAGTGCAAATTGCACGCAGAACATCTTGTGCGCACGTTAAAAAACTGTGTTGCCTTTTGAAAGAGTATATTATTTCGCGCCGTAGGAACTGATAACAAAACCGTAAAAAAAACGCATGCACACAGGCGTCGTGTTTGGACACTATCCCCGAAGTCGGAATGCAGCTACCGAAATGGGGGTGGTGGTGGAGAGGAGAGGGACGGTTGCATACACAGAAATCGCACCATTGGTGAACCTCGGAGCTCTAGCCAAGGAACGAAAAAAATTTCTGACCGCTTATCATGGGAAGGAAATTCTGGATAATCAGCCTCCATTCAAAAACTCTTAGCATCCTTTATAAGGCACAAGTGGAATCCCTGGTTTGCACGCACGCACGCACGCACGCACGCACGCACGCACGCACGCACACACATTCTCTCTCTTTCTCTCTTGCCATCACTCAACACACCTTTATAGTCTGGTTTCCCCACTCTTCAGGGTGTTTCTCTGTTGCTAACCCATTACCTCCTCGTTTCGCGCCTACTTGGAACTATTCATAGTCTATACACATTTAAAATGAGACACACACACACACAGACACACACATACACACACACACAGTGCACACACACATATACACGCACGGAATACATACACATGCGAACACACACAGACAACACACACACACGCACGCACGCACACACACAAACCCACGCACGCACGTGTATGCACAGACACACTCATACACTACATTAAACACACATACATACACACATACATACACACACATACACACACACATGCCTGTCAGTTTGAAGTATGGATAGAGATATCAGCAAAAATGAAGGACGTAATATTAATAGTCCTATGATAAGATAGTAGATAATCAGACAATATATAATCAGATAATAGCATATTAGTGGAAGTGCTTACAACGAGACTTGATTGTTTCTATCTCAATAGCTACATACTCGTATATCTTTAAAATGCTATGGGGTTTTTTTTGTTTTTTTTCAAAAGCTGTCAGCGTACAAGAAAATCAGAATTCCTTTCAGTCGTGTTGCTGTAATAGAATACAAACACGCTGACAACAGAAAATACAACTACACATGTGGTGATGATGATGAATGCAGCTGGCACCACTGCAAACTACAGGGGTAGGGGTGGAGGGATGAAGAGGGAAAAAGATGCCAGGGAAAGGATGGGATGAGAGCAAGACTGGAGGAAGAAAGATGGTGTGATGATTATGTGGGCAGGTGGGGGAAAAGCTTGATGGGGTCAGGTGGGGATGTATGGGCAGATAACCTGACCTGATGCAGCTAGGTGCCTAGCTAGACATACAGCTGCCTGATATCCAACCGTTTATCCCTCCTCCCTTCCTATCCACCCCCTCTCTTTTCTTTCAACATTTTTTGTACACCTCTTCTGTCTGGTTTCCAAACTCATCAGGATGTTTATCTTTTGCA
The DNA here is from genome assembly GCA_030674155.1 of Stramonita haemastoma. Taxonomy (NCBI): domain Eukaryota; kingdom Metazoa; phylum Mollusca; class Gastropoda; order Neogastropoda; family Muricidae; genus Stramonita; species Stramonita haemastoma. The sequence continues at coordinate 33,603,239 of CM060316.1, forward strand.
AGCTCATTATCTCCTCGTTTCACACCTACTTGGAACCATTCCCAGTCAATAAACTTTTAAAATGAGAACACACACACACACACACACACATTCACGCATGCACACACGCATGCACGCACGCACGCATGCGTGTGTGCGCTTATGCACATGTGTACACACACGCGTGTACACACAAACATGCAGACACACATGCAGACACATATATACAGACGCACACATTGCACACACACACACACACAACACAACAAAACACAACACAACACAATACAATCACACATGCACACATGCATGTACACACACCCATGGTCTAATGGGTGGGGGGAAAAGGTTTGGGCCCAAACGGGATTCGAACCACTGCACACTCCGACCCAGACTGTTCGCTTTCTAGTCGGGTGCATTACCTCTAGACCACCGATCCAGTTGAGTTGTGTCAATGGAATTCAATCCTGATGGAATGATTATAGTGTGTTCTTGGGGTTTCAAATCCCTTTGAAGCCTAAGAGCAACATGTCATGTGTCATGTCTGCCTGTGGTCGCTTCTGGGGCATAGGCCGCCAACCAGCTGTCTCCAGACATCTCGGCTCTGGGCTAGGCGTTCCAGTTGTCCCCACGTCTTGCCCATCTTTTCCGCATCCGCATCCAGATCCCGACGCCAGGTATTTCTAGGCCGCCCTAGTATTTAATGCCGCCGCTGTGGCCTAGTGGTTAGGGTGTTGTACTCGTAATCTAAAGGTTGCGGGTTCGATCCCAGCTATTCCGCTATGGCGTTGTGCCCTTGGAAAAGGCACTTTACGGCTATTTTCTCACCCCACCCAGGTGTAAAAGGGGTACCAACCTTGTGTTGGGGGTTAATCCTGCGATAGACTGGCGTCCTATCCAGGGGGGAGTCTATGACTCTCAGTCGCTTAACGCCACAGAAACCGGGATAAGCACCGGCCTGATGAGCCTTATGGCTCGGGACAGACTTTAACTTTAACTTAACTAGTATTTAATCTTGTAATGCAACGATCAGACAGTAGCAAAATACGTAAAGCGCTTACAGCCATACATGTTCGTCTCTGTCTCCATGATTACGAGACTCTGTATCGTTAAAACGCAGGGTAGGTTTTGAAACGAATGTCAGCAGACAATATAGGCAGAATTCCTTTCAGTCGTGTTGCTGTAATAGAATACAAACACGCTGACAACAGAAAATACAACTACACATGTGGTGATGATGATGAATGCAGCTGGCACCATTGCAAACTACAGGGGTAGGGGTGGAGGGATGAAGAGGGAAAAAGATGCCAAGGGAAAGGGTGGGATGAGAGCAAGACTGGAGGAAGAAAGATGGTGTGGTGATATGGGCAGGTGGGGGAAAAGCTTGATGGGGTCAGGTGGGGATGCATGGGCAGATAACCTGACCTGATGCAGCTAGGTGCCTAGCTAGACATACAGCTGTCTGATATCCAACCGTTTACCCCCCCTCCACAACCATCCCCTCTCTCTGCTCTCATCACGTCTTGTACATGTCTTCACCTGAAGTCTGGTTTCCTCACTCTTCAAGGTGCTTCTCTGTTGCTAACCCATTACCTCCTCGTTTCGCGCCTACTTTGAATCATTCATAGTCCATACACTTTTAAAATGAGAAACACACAACACACACACACACCACACACACACACACACACACACACACACACACACACACACATACACACACACACACACACACACACACACACACACACATACACGCGCGTGCGCACTCGAAACAAACCTTGGTTGTGTCACCAATTTACTCTACATAACCAAGGAGCTAACAAGATAATCAACTTGGGAAACTTACCCACTAATTGACAGCTAATTCTCTCTCCCTTTCCTAAGCTTCTTCATTTGTAAGCTCATCAGCTTTCTCCCAAAGCCAACACAGTAATTAGCAGAAACACTCGGAAGAGCGTGGCTTTTCTATTTATTGCAGCTTTTTTTGGTTTTGTTCTCTAAGTTTAGAAACAACTGCACAGAAAAGCGCATGCTTGCTATATGCTGCTCAACCTGTGGGAGTGGATCTTACTGTCTCACTGCTTTGTTAAGAAAACAGTTACACCTTGTGTGTGGTACGTATGTGTAGTCTTCTTTTCGAAAGTTTAAATGTATGTCTTTAACAGATCTCCCATGTAGTACGTGCACTTACTCAGTCGTGCGCACGCGCGGGCTCAAACACATACAATTATGTATGTATGTATGTATGTATGTATGTATGTATGTATGTATGTATGTATGTATGTATGTATGTATGTATGTATGTATGTATGTATGTATGTATGTATGTATGTAATGTAATGTAATGTAATGTAATGTCTGTCTGTCTGTCTGTCTGTCTGTCTGTAATGTATGTATGTATGTATGTATGTATGTATGTATGTATGTATGTATGTATGTATGTATGTATGTATGTATATATATATATTACATATATATATATATATATATATATATATATTACACTAACAAATCTGTGAACATTTTTTCTGTCTTTTATTTTACCAATGTTAAAGAAAAGAACAGGAAAACATTTTCACCTTCCCCCCCCCCCTCTGCATATTAGTTGTAAGGCTACATATTAGAACTTGCATCAGGAAGCTGGCTGTCTGTCTGTCTGTCTCCGTTTGTCTCTCTCTGTGTATTCTTTTTTCTCTGTCTTTGTCCGTCTGTTCCCTCTCTCTCTCTCTCTCTCTCTCTCTCTCTCTCTCTCTCTCTCTCCTCTCTCTCTCTCTCTCTCTCTCTCTCTCTCTCTCTGTGCCTAGGGGGTTCCACCAGACAAAACTCACTCACTATCAATTACTCTGTCTGTGTGTACTCTTAGTTGGTCAATAATCATCCTGACTGCGTACAAACAGACAGTGAGAACAGACGGCATTGTTGCTGGGCTGGGCTGGGACTGTCAGGTTTATTGCTCTATGTCTAGGAATTTGAGAGCCCCGTAGCCTAAAGCAGAGAGAAAGAACTGCATTCTGTTTAGTTCACTGAGGGGTGTGTGACTGAGAAAGCCAGAGGCTTCTGTACACCCCACCTTCTTCCCTTATTTTTATGAAGAGTCATCAAGGGGACAGAATATAACTCAGTGGTCACAGCACTTGCTTTCACCAAGCTAAGGTTAAGCAACATCCAGCGTGGTTACCAATTGGATGGATGATCGTTTGCGCGCCTTCGCTTTAGTACAGTCCCCCAGTTCATCCAGCTGTAAATGGATACCTGCCCTCTTCAGGGACAGGGAAGGTAAAGCAGCGAGGGAAAGGAGATGGGCACCACCCTCATTATGCTGGCCTCACAAGAAGATGAGGTCTCTGATGCCTCACTCCCCTACGACTGCCAAGGTTATGGGACACCTTTACCTTTACCTTAGGAATTCCAGAGTCCCGTAAAGCAGAGAGAAAAAACTGCATTTTGTTTACTACACTGAGGGGTGACGGGGAAAGCCAGAGGCTTCTTTACACCTCCCTTTCTTCATTTATTACTTTTATGAAGAGTTTTTAGGGTATACTGCAACAGGTCTCCTTAATCAATAATAAGGAATTGGGGGAGTTGGGGAGGGCAGGGAATACTGAAAGCTGAACAGCTTTAATGTACATCAGCTTTGGGCCACATTACAAAGAGTTTGGTGTGTGTGTGTAGGGGGGGGGGGGATTAGAACACAATGAATTTAAGAACAATGACAACATAATTATCAAAGTGACCAGTAGTGTTTTAAGTTGACTAGTGTATCCAAAAACACTGTTATGCTTGATTTGATTCATAATGTATATCAGCAATGAACATAGCAATTAAGACAAATCAGTAATGAACAGAACAATCAAGACGGTAATGAACATAGCAATCACGACAAACACACTTATCTGTACATTATTCAACTGATTCTTTCGTATTCCCTACATACGATTACATCAATACTTTTTTCTCTTCTACTGAAAGAGTGAAAAATAAACCTAGATATATTGGGTCTGAAGTCACTGTTAGAAGAGAGAGAGAGAGAGAGAGAGAGAGAGAGAGAGAGAGAGAGAGAGAGAGAGAGAGAGAGAGAGAGAGAGGACAGAGAGACAGAGAGACAGAGAGACAGAGAGACAGAGAGAGACAGAGACAGAGACAGACAGAGACAGACAGAGACAGAGAGAGACAGAACCACAGCAGACATCCAGTAAACCCATATATCTCTTTCCCTGATCTAACCCGGTCACAACACAACAGAAGGCAGGGTTAGGGACAGAGTAATCAGACCAGATCATAAACTGCGGGGCAATTTAGATGTCTGGGTTAACTTCAGAACGCTTCCAATCCCGCCCCGATACCTCTACCTCACGTCTCCCTGTCCCAACCGTTCAACTCCAAGACAGGCAGTAAATTTGCCTTGCATCACAGCGATTACCCAGCTCCAGAACTGACGACACACTGACACTGTCAAGGAGAGAGGTCTGGAGGACTGCTATTGAGAAGGGCTGGGCAAACATTAGAATAGAAAGCCTTAGTGGGTAGGCCTACAGGTTTTTCTCTTTTCAGAGGAGTTGACACTGTGTCCTTTATCTCCGAGAGATCTGGAGAGCAAATTGACCGGTGATTGTCAGTGGAATCTGAACAGATATCGCCTGTTTAATGACTTTGTACGCCTGTTTAATGACTTTGTACTCGTGGTGATCAAAAGCAGAATATATATATAGAATAGAGAAAATTTAGTGGAGAAAAACAAGTGCATATATATATATATATATATATATATATATATATATATATATATATATATATATATATATATATATATATATATATATATATATACACATAAATATATTGCAATCAGACTGGTTTAACATATTCAGCTATGTACACAGAAGTGGTTTCCAAACAAATACAGCACAGTACATATGCCTTACACAGATGGGTGAAGCAGTGAGTGATGAAACAAACAATATTTTCGACACTTATCACTACAAACTTGTTTACAGCCGTTTGAAATAGCATGTTTAGACAGGGCACTCAGTCATGATATTTTTTGTGTTCTGTCTCTTTCCTGATAAATTACTCGTTTTTTGTCAATGGCTTTCCAGCCTGACCACAAAAAGTTTGATTTTTTCAATCATTAAAGAACAATGGTGAAAGTCATGCTAACCATGCCTTGATGATGGTCGTAGCTTCAGAACAATTGACAGACTTATCGACCTGCTCTTGCCTTGTGCCTTCCATTGCCAGGAAGTCAGCCATTTCATCGGCAAGCGAGCTGGAATGGGAGCTAATCCATTGCAGGACTACTGCAGGGAGAAATGAGAGTGAGGGGCATAATTTACCATGTGCACATGAAACTCGGCAGAGGTTGGCTACACAGAGCAGTGCCCTTGCAAATCTGGCATGCATACATCAGAACATGTGCTGCTGTCCTGCCCGCTACACGGAGCATTCCAGAAAAGAGGATCTGACACCTGCTCACGGCAGAGTGCAGACGTGTTTTGTCCTCTCTCTGACCAAATGGCCTGAAGTGGTCAACTTCTTGGCTTCACATTACTATGAAAGGCTACAAAGTCCCTACATTGTCATCTGTAGGGGTTAGCTGTCATAACATGCACAACTGACTGCTAAAGCAAATTTTCCTGGTTGTCTCTGTGAAAAGCATCTGCCCAGACAAGTCCACATTAGGAGGACATACCTGTTACTGACTACTCTCCAAACCCCACAGACAAAATCAAGTCAACTGCTTTATTTACTGCACAGCCATATCATTTGTAAATCTGGTTCTTACGGACAATATAGCTTAGTGGTGAAGACCGTTCAACCCAAATCCCATGGGCCCATGAAGTCATGGGCTCGAATCTTGGTGGCCTCTGGTGAATTAAGGGTGGGGATTTGACAATCTCCCAGGTGAACATCAAGTGTAGGCCTGCCAGTGCCTTTATTCCCTTCATATATATACGCATTCAGAAGATCAAACATACACGTTGAAGATCCTGTCATTTATGTCGGCGGTCGATTGGTTATGGACACACAAACATATCCAGCATAATTATATTCAAAAGTGAGAATGCATCTACCTTCATGGTGGGCAAAATGGTCGCATATGCAAAATCTCACCATTGGTGAACTTCGGAGCTCTATCTGAGGAACAAAAAACCCAATATGTATACGAGCTTCTGATTCCATCAGGCTGATTATTGCCAACTGCATGTTTATCATGACCACCAGTTCTGAAAAGAACCCACAGTGACATAGTCTATATAGACAGCAAGAAGAATGCACCACCCTGTGTGAATGGTTAATGAGGAAAGATGATGAAATGACAGAAAACACCACACTGGGTGAGCAAGAGAAGGATGTATCATTTGCTTGCTTAAAAAAGTGGAATGATTGGCTATTAGGATAAATAATAACATGGAAATGAAAGCACATGGTGACTGTGGAATCAGGCACTCAAATGAATGAAAGAAGGTATAGTGTTACACACAGAAATCTGTGTTGGTAGAGAAAAAAGACAACTTGCAGTATCTTAACAAAGCAAGTAAATGGCAATAAAAAGACACCATCTGCCCATTAGATAGATAAAAGCAGCTGAACTGGCAAAGCAAAGACAGGTTCTGCTGCTATGGGCTGTATCCAGCATCTTTACATCTACGTATGCTTGGCAGAGGCACTACTACTATACCTACCTACCTGCCCCCTTGGATCATAATTTAGGGGCGATATCAGGGAAAATGTCAGCACCTTGCCCTCTATCATCCTCATTTGTTGGATGGAGGAGAGGTGGGGCGGCAGGAAGGATGGACACAGCACGTGCAGACTGTCTGTTGTGCTTTGCCTCCACACCGCCTGGCATGTGTTGCCTCACAGTATATCACCAGCTGCCTGGGTGGCATGTGCGTCCTAGAATCTCCTATACTTGCTGTGTGGGTGTACACGTGCTCGTGAACGCCAACATGAAACTTCTATAGGCATGTGTGTGTTGTGTGCACAGAGGACAAGATGTATTGCGCTGTAAGCTCAGTGATGACATGTTTGCTATTAATGAATCATTCTTTTTATCCTTTTAATTTTAATCCTTTGCTTGTATCCTTCTTGAATTTCTGTTTTGAGATGATAAAGTGTTCGAATTTGAATCTGCATTTGAATATGTCTCTAGTGAAACTTCACTGAACACGAGGCATACTGCTGCTTTATTGTATGTGTGGTGATGACCACTGAGACATCCCATCTCTGTCACTAGAAACACACTCATACAGTGAATAAACCGGTTTCTTGGACGCGTATGCCACCCAGGTCAGCTGGTGATATACTGTGAGGCAACACATGCCAGGCGGTGTGGAGGCAAAGCACAACAGACAGTCTGCACGTGCAGTGTCCATCCTTCCTGCCGCCCCACCTCTCCTCCATCCAACAAATGACGATGATAGAGGGCAAAGTGCTGACATTTTCCCTGATATCGCCCCTAAATTATGATCCAAGGGGGCAGGTAGGTAGGTATGGTAGGGATGTGTCTACCAAGCACATATAGATGTAAAGATGCTTGATACAGCCCGTAGCAGCAGAGCCCATCTTGGCTTTACTGGTTAAGCTTCTTGTATCTATTTAGTGGACAGGTGGTGTCTTTTTACTGCCATTTTCGTGATTTATTAAGTGGCTGCAAGTTGTCCTCTTTTTCCTTTATCAACACAGATTTCCACATGTAACACCATACTTTGTGTCTATATTTGACAGCCTTATTCTGCAATCACCATGTGCTTTCCTTTCCATGTTGTTTATCCTAGTAACCAATTATTTCACTCCTTTAAGCAAGGGAATGATTTATCCTCCTGGCTCAAGCAGTGTGGTGTCTTTTATCATTTCATCATTTTGCTTCATTATCCATTTGCACAGAGAGACTTAAAAGATAGCAGGTCTCTCCCATGCTGAAGTCTGATGTGCTGGACCTCACTTGTGAGATGCTTAACAGCAACACAACGCATTTTTTGATCAAATGACAGACCACAGCAGTTGCTGTCTGAACATTAGATGAAGGAGATGAAGACAAAATCAACAGAATAGAGAGCCTTACTTCACCAATCACACACACGTTAAACCCCATTCCATTTTTCGGAAGAGTAGGCCATTGTGTGCTGGTGGTATAGATAACAAATTTTACAAAACTGCATACACACGGGGACTGGCTGTTAAAAAAAAAGCACATGAGTGCTTATTCCATTATCCTCGATATAAAAAAATAAATAAAAATCTGGCTAGTCCAGCAACAGGTGGCCTGGCAGTAGTGTGTAGTGAGGGAAGATAGGTGTAGGTAGGTGTGTGCTCTGGGCCCACACCTCTCCTCTATCTCCCCTATCCTGCCGTCCTGTGTAGCGTGCAGAGTGATGAGTTCAGGCAGTGACAGCACTACAGTGGGTGGTCCTGCTGCCATTGTTTCACATGTGTCCCTCACATGCCAGAATACTGCCAACAATTCACATGTCTCTCTTGCTCAGTGGTGCTTGTAAGGGTTTGATTTTTATATTCTTAATTGAGGTAATTTTTCTCATTTGAGAAGAGGGGAGGGATTTTTGGTGTTGTTTATATTTGAATTCTATATGATTTAATATCCTACTGCTCCCACTGACATGCCAGACATACCACCCCTGTTACCTCTAGTCACATCCACCCTCATTCCCTTCACTCCAAACAGGCTCGGAAGCAAGTGAAATATTGTTTCACTTTATCAGGTTAAAAAAAAAATCCCAAGAAGGTTTGCAGCAAGTGAAATATTGTTTCACGTTTTCAGGTTTTTTCCAAGGCTTTTCAACAAGCGAATATTCCATACATGCTTACCCACTCACCAAAGGTATCTATCCCCTGAGCAGGGATACCCTCGTGGTTAGAGCATTGTGCTTGCATTTTGATAGTCGGAGATTGAGCCTGAGCTCCAGCCACCCTCAAGACACCCTTTTAAAGGAATTTCTCTCCCCCCCCCCCAGCTAACGTTAGTATTGACTCCAATCCAATGAATGTCTTTCGGATGAGATTATGAATTGAGGTCCTGTGTGCAAATGCAGTCGGAATATCTTGCACACATATTAAACCCATTTTACCTTTCAGAAGATTAGGCCATTTGTCCCAGTGAGAACGGATAACAAAAATAATTCTATAGAACACTGCATGCATACTGCACTGGTGTCGTGTTCAGACATCATTCCCTAAGTCTGAATGTGGCTACACACACACACACACACACACACACACACACACACACACACACACACACACACACACACACACACACACACACACAGAATACCATAAATCTAGCAAGTACTTTCTCTCCAGTACACACATTCCACTGCTTGTAATGTAGGAACAACATGGTAAATCTTAGCAGGAGTGTCATTGACATTTTTTTGGCCCAAAGTGGTAATGGCGACATTACCGTCATACAGAACATTGTACTTCAACTGCTGTGTATTATACATACAGAGCAAAAGGGCAGACAGGGAAAGCATTCCTTTTCTTCTTGTGCGTAAAGAGACTTGTAGAACGGACTGCGTTGTATGGTATGGTATGGTATGGTATGGAATGGTATGGTATGGTATGGTATGGTATGGATGGTATGGTATGGTATGGTATGGTATGGTGTGGTATGGTATGGTATGGTATGGTATGGTATGGTATGGTATGGTATGGTATGGTATGTATGTGTGTGTGTGTGTGTGTGTGTGGTGTGTGTGTGTGTGTGTGTGTGTGTGTGTGTGTGTGTGTGTGCGTGCGTGTGTGTGTGTGTGTGTGTGTGTGTGTGTGTTGTTGAGAGTGTAATATATATATATATATATGTGTGTGTGTGTGTGTGTGTGTGTGTGTGTGTGTGTGTGTGTGCGTGTGTGTGTATCTGAATTTGTTAAAATTGTTTTATTGTGTGTTATTGGTTGTATGACTGTAAGAATGGGTTGAATGCAAGCCCGGTATTTGCAAAATATAGAAGTATATAAATTCCATGTGTTACTAATCATTATTATCAAATATATACCACAACGGAAAATACCATACTATACCATACCATGCCATGCCATGCCATCCATGCCATGCCATGCCATGCCATGCCATGCCATGCCATGCCATAGCATATCATAGCCTAGCCTAGTGTAGCATAGCATAGCATATAGACACACACAGCACAGCACAGCACAGCACAGCACACAGCACAACACAGCACACCACACCACACCACACCACACCACACCACACCACACCACACCACACCACTTTTTATCATATTATATTGTCATGTTTTCCTATGGCCTGGCTGGCCAAGTTTGATTGCGTTGCATTTTATTATATTACATTGTATCATATTCAAGGTATTTTATTTAATCTACCAGCATCATCCATCCACTCCCTTTAATGCATACACAACTTGCTACTCCACTGGGCCTTAGAAAAAATATAAAGTTTCAGACTAGAACAACTTTAACAGAGATATCCTAATTTTAGCATTTAGAACATGGAACTATACACATGTAACACACAGATTTCAAAATGCAGAACATGGAACTATATACATTTAACACAGACCTACTATAATTTTAGCATAATGAACAAGAACTACACACATGTAACCTCACCTATCATAATTTTAACATACACAACATGGGAACTGTAACACAGGCCTGTCATAATGTTAGCCCACAGAACATATAACATATACACACGTAACATTAACACAGGGCTGTCATAATTGTAGCAGACAGAGCATAGAACTATACACACGTAACACTGGGCTGTCATAATTTTAGCATACAGAACATGTAGCTATCAATGTAACAACTTTAACTGAGATAATAACTCCAGCGAAATTTCTTTCCGGGAAAGACAGAGATTGTCAAATCATAACGATGGCGCCAGGGGAACGTCAGATCACAGACTGAGACGTTGTGGGTGGAAATTTCCCCATAGCAGTTACCAGACTGGTGGGTAGGTGAGAGGTTTGGTGGACTGTCGACAACATCACGTCGTCATTAAGGGGCTTGTTAACAGTTTGAGACCACTCTGACACAGGAGACGGGCCAGAGGAAGTGAGACGAAACCAGACACCTTTCTTACTAATCCCTGGGATTAAATTCACCCCACAACGCAGAAGGAGCTGAAGTCACACAGAGGCTGTAAATTTAGGGCAAGAATGCGACCATCTGCCATAAACAGTCTCACTTGTCGGAGTTGGCTTGGTGTCATCAACAGCGCTGGTTTTACTTGTGCACACCTCTGCCCTGATGTCGGTACTGCGTTGTGTGTACAGTGATGGCGCGAACAGGCGTCACTCAACCAACAAATTATATTTACAGAATTTAGTACAGCCAGTTATTTTCTTTAACGCCATCTTTCCCACACATTCCTGCCATGATAACTGCCCACCCTCGACAAAGTAGGACCCACCTGAAAGAAAATTCTTAGGAGGTTATTATTTTTTCTTTGCCTAGATTATTCACTACAGTGTTTGCTATATTTTCCCACGTATCGTTTTTCATTGCATATTCCAAGTGCGAGCTAAACCACTGAGATGCGCGTTTAAGAGGATTTTTTCCACTGGAGTCAACATAAGTACGGACTCTCCATTGCCCCCAAAGTCATTTTAGATGAGACAATAAACTAAGGCCCAGTCATAATGTTGCTAAATTCCGAATTCCTGATGATATAGCCACGACGGTTCCTGTTACTCTAAAGTATAAGGGATCCAATATTGTTTTGAAACATGTTTTGAAACAGTTCTGTTGTGGGATAACCTAACATAACTGTTTCACCATCACCATCCTCCTCACCTTCACTAATGAACCTGTGTGTTTAACTTTAACCCATACTACACTCCAATACCGCTACACTAGTATCACTATGTAACTGGGTCCTCATTACAAAACATGTCTGCTTCACATCCAGCAGAGCTGTCCTATAAAAAAAGTTAGGTGTAAATGTTGACAATCTCATCACCTTACTTTGAAGAAAGTTGGCCGCAGTTTACATTGAAATGACTAACTTAAGTCCTGCAGTACTAACTTTGTACTTGGTCACAATCTATAACTTGGGTTTTGTTTTTCAGAGAGGAAACAGCCCTGATACGCCTTATGTGTTCAGAGCATTTTGCGGCACACGTTAAAGCCTGTACTACTTTTGGGAAGAGTAGGCTATTGTATGCTGGTGGAAATGATGAAAAAATTGACAAAATCACATGCACCCAGGAACTGGATGTAAAAAAAGCACATGAATGCTTATTCTATCACCCTCTAAATAGAAGAGTTATATATATATATATATATATATATATATATATATATATATATATATATATATATATATATATATATATATATATATATATATATATATATTGTGTGTGTGTGTGTGTGTGTATGTGTGTGTGCACGCCCGCGTGCGTGCGCGCGTGTGTTATGTGTGTGTGTGTGTGCGAGCGCGCGCGTGCGTGTGTGTATGTATGAAAAATAGGTATAGCAGCAGTCTTCAATTAAACGTCTTTTAACGACTTTTAAACATCAAGTGACACCAGTGGTGTAAACAACCAAAACCAATTAAAGAGTTGTCCTGACATCCCTAAACCCTTACACACACAAAAAAAATCATGAACAATGAAATACCTCACTAGATCTATAAAAATAACAAAATATATATATATAAAAGTGTGCAGTAGGCTAGGGCCCCACACGATCTTAACGAGACACGTTTCACCCCCTGGATATGAAGCCGGGGTGCAAACCCGCCTAGGAAGTGTGTTTATAGCTGTCTCTGGTTGCCCTGTCCTCCATGGGCTAATGGCCGGGCCCCTGCTGGGTTAGTGCTGACTCCACACCCTGCAGGACGTTAACTCATTGAATCACAATGCCTGCTAACAACCTCACTCCGCCTCACCAGGTCCCGCTTCAGTCCGCGTCACGCTCTGCTAGTGTAGGTGCCGTCTGGGTGGGAAAAGGTTAATACATGTATGGATATGTATATTTTTTTCCTTTATCAGTTGAGTTGTTTACGTGCCACGCCGCACACACAGAAACACAGACACACGCACACAGACACACACGCATGCACACACACATGCATGCACACACACATGCATGCACACACACGCACAAACTCATGCACACACATCACTTTGATAGCATACTACTTTGAGTGAACAGACACTGAATTAAAGAAAGAACACATATTAATGCGCGCGTACGCACAAATGCACACAGGCAGGCATGCACGTAAGCACCCAACACACACACACACACATGTATATACACATGTATACACACACGCACACACACATGCACGCACACGAACACACACGCATATACAAGTATGTGTACTCAAGTCTTTCTGACAAGGAAGAAGAGAAGGGGAAGAAGGGGAAGAAGGAAGAGGAGAATATGGCCCTTTTAACTAGCAACTATAAAAGCAGAGAAAAGACTTCTAATCTCACATTTGTTTTGTTCCTCAACTAAAAAACAGAGGAAAGACTTAATCTCACATTTGTTTCGTTCCTCACTATAAAAACAGAGAAAGACTTAATCTCACATTTGTTTCGTTCCTCAACTACAAAAAGACACAGAAGACTTCGAATCTCACATTGTTTGTTCCTGGGCTAGAGTTCTGAGGTTCACCAATGGTAAGATTTTTGTGTATGCGACATCAATTTTTTTGCCCACCATTAAGGTAACTGTATTCCGGCATCAAGAATGATTTCTACATACGAAACCAGTGCATATGCGTTTAAAACTGTTTAAAGATATAGTTTATTTTTCGTGCTTACTGGTAAAATGACCTACTCTTCTGAAAAGCATAACAGATTTTATGTGAGTGCAAGGTGTTCTGTGTGCATTCGCACACAAGACTTTGATTTAAAGTTATCCAAAGGACTTCAGGGAAGTGGATTCAGCACTGATGTTAACTCCAGGGTAAAAATCCCCTTGAATGGGGCATCTCGGTAGTGGCTCACACCTGGGCTTGATCCGGGAGGTAGGGATCCTGTTTGTACTTGACAGACCCCCGGCATCCCTACGGTAAAACGGAAATTGAATCACAGACCTTTAACTTTTTAGACCAGTGGGAAGCCATACCCCCATCCCTACCCTAACCCACCCACGCCCCAATAAAAAAGGAAAGAAAAAAAGAATCACTCCCATTAACCACAGACACTTTCTTACCAAACACCTTTACTCCAAAGTCATGTGAGCTTCAAGTACACTAAAGGTGGAAGCAATGACAATTTATGAAGACGATACATTGCCATCCAGCGACCTTTACCTGTTCCACTCCACTACACCTCCCCACCTCTGACTAGACTCCCAATGAAGGGTGACGCCATCTTTGGCAAGGAGATAACACTGAGACGTCTGTCACGATTTGCTGACCTCCCTCTACAATCCACCTGCGCTGATGACGGCTAGCTCTGCTGTGTGTGGGTAGGTACACTGGCTGACAGGCGGAAGGCTGCCAACACCAGCACAGGATAAATCAGGGGGGGTTCCCGGTAAACGCTGTGTCTAAGATGTATCAAAATAGGCTCTAGTTCTCACCAGTTGCTGCTTCTATATTCCTGACTCTTTACTACATTACAGCAGTTTTCGTTTAATTTCGTAAGAATATCGTTGCATTGTTGACTTCCACTTTAAGTCCGGCAGATTTCTTTACGTTGTATCTTGGTTGCTCTCGCCACAAGAGTAGTTGCACCCATTTCTCTCCCCTGTCTGTATGTGCTTTTTGTTTGATTTTGAGAGTGCTTTTTACCCAAAAGTTTTATTGGGGACAAGTCTTGACTGCAGCAGGGTTTTTTGTTTTTACATACGTTAAATATGTGTTGTATACAGAATCTGGGTTCATCATCACATCCAAAAGACTGCCAAGACAAACTCGAAACAAAACAAAAACAAAAATCCCAAGGACTCACCAAAGCTAAGTACTGGTAAAATATTGATTCAGTAATTTTATTGATTTCACTTTAATCTCCCCCTAGTCCCACATCTGATAACAGACCTGCATCTGTCTTCTTTCTATTTTTGCTTAGGCCTTTGTGTCCCAGCAAGTTACATACAATTACCACACAAGAAAACAACAACAACAAAAAGACACCCACCCCCCAAAATGGGTTATGCTTTAGAATCTGACAGAACCTGAAAAAGATTAACTCATTTTACACGTGGAATTGCGATTGAACAGCTTCAGAAGTTTCCACTTCAAATCTCCAATGTTGAAGTTGAGTTTTCACTGAAGGAGAACGTGCGCCATGTTGAGCAGGGTATGTAACTCCCAGGCGTCAGCTGTGCTGCGCTTACCTCCCCTTCCTGGACACCTGCTGCTGTTGATAGCGGCGTCTGGGTATGGCGCCTTCATGAAGTTGCTTAGCCAACAGAACACACGGGGCAATCTCTGAAAGAAGCCACACCTGCACATCTAGAGTCTAGTGGGGTTTTAAGTGTTGCGCAGCTTTAAGCAAACTGCACATGTGGCATTCTTTGTCATTACAAACATAAGGTAAGCAATCTTGGTATCCTGTCAGGATATAATCTGGAGAGCTGAAGTGACAGAGAGTGAAGAGATTTAGCTGCAGCAATATTAGAGGAAGTAGAGAAAGAGTGAAAAGAAAAGAAAAAGAACCCCAAACCAACAATAAAACAGAAAAAAGAAAAAAAGGCTTAGAGATGATGATGATGATGATAGATGATGATGTGATGATGATGATGACGACGATGACTACATTTATGGCAAGCAATTGTTACATGCTGGTCAGTCCTACGACCCTTTCATTTTCTTCTCCCAACTTTTTGTTATAAGAAAGGCTCTTTCTCTCTATGCAAGTGTGGCGGTGATCTTCCTTGTGTGTAGTAGGTCACACGTGATAAATACTCTTTTGTCATCATCATCGTCGTCGTCGTCGTCGTCCTCCTCCTCCTCTTCCTCCTCCTCCTCCTCTTCCTCCTCCTCCTCCTCTTCTCATCATCATTTTACATAAGTATAGATCTAGTGGTAATCATACTTATGTGTAGTAGGTTATACATACTAAATACTCGTTCATCATCATCATCGTCGTAGTCATCATCATCATCATCATCATCATCATCATCATCATCATCATCATCATCATCATCATCATCATCATCATCATTAAATGGTGCAAGTTTTGTTGTCTCCACTTAAAGCCTTTTTTTGCTGGTGGCGATTGAACCTATCTTTCAACACAAAAAGAGTCAGTCAGTCAGTCAGTCAGTCTGTCCTGTCTGTCTTGTCTGTCTGTCTGTCTGTCTGTGTCTGTCTTACAGGTGTTCCTCTCTCCTCTAGATGTTCTCCTTCAACACCTTGACCAAGCGATAATCAAACAGAGATCAGTGTGAGCATCCTCAGGTCAGAGGGTGATGACAGGTAACAGGTGCAGTCAATCAGTGGAAAGGCAGGGCGTGCAAGAAACAGGAAGGTTTCTCAAGACAATCTGCACAGGGAAAGAAACACTTACCCAATTGATAAAAAACAAAACAACCGGATCACCATCTTGGGGACAGAGGAAAAGCCATTTTTTCCCTGCCATCTCTTTTGCTACTTTTCCATTCTTTCCCATCCAACATCTGTTGTTGCTTTTTTTTCTTACCCCTCCCCTTTCCTCCCGAATTTGTGACCGTTTGTGCGCCTTGGCTTCAGTACAGTTCCCCCAGTCTGTAAATGGGTACCTGCTCTCTTTAGCGTCAGGGAAGGTAAAGCAGCGAGGGAGAGGAGATGGGCGCCGCCCTCAATTTGCTGGCCCCTAGAGAAGATGAGGTCTCTGACGCCTCGCTCCCCTTACGACAATAAAAGTTATGGGACACCTACTTTACCTTTACCTCTCACTCCCATTCTCATGCCGCTCCCCAAATGAAAGAACCTGACCCTCTTTGTCCTGCACTATTTTGGGCTCGTGCACTCTGTGTGGTGAAGGTGATCTGATGGAATGGGGGGCGGCATATGCGGCCTGCCCGGACTACGTGGCTGGCAGATGGTACAGCTGTGCTTTGCTTTGCTCCTCCTTTGGAATAGCTGCCTGGCTGTGGTAGTTCCTCTGACTGAAGCAGGCATTCCTTCTGCTGTCAGTGACAAAGCTTTTGTGACAACTCCGGCATTTTTTCTGGCACCTCAGCATACCACGACAAAGAGAGGATATAGAACAAAGCCACAGCGTAAAAAGTCTCGTGCCTTTGATGGGAGAGGAAAGAAGACTCCTTTATGAATTCCTCCTGTTGTAACGGTTTCATGTCTGTCTCTGTCTGTGTGGCTGTCTGTCTGTCTGTTTCTCTATCTTGTCCTTCCTCCTCTCCCCCTCTCTTTCTCTCTCTCTCCCTCCAACAACCCCCATACCCCTTAACAAAACAAAAATCAACAACAAAAAACACAAAATAAAACAAACAAACAAAAATACAACTACCCAACAAAAAGCCGGAACACATCTTTTCCTTTTTCTGTCCATCTTTTTCTTCCACCCACCTATCCTCTTAAACCAAGCATCCACGTAAATTCTTCTTCTCATTTGTCACCTTGTTATATTCAGTTCTTTTCGCTTCTTCTTCCCTGACTCGTCCCCCCCCCCCCCTTTTCTTATTTCATCTGGGTTTTTTTGTTGCTACCTTGGCATTTTTGCAGTACCACAATACTTTTTTTTATAATTTACCTGCCATTTTTGTTGGTTTTTTTTGTTTTGTTTTAGCCTAGTCCTCCCGCCCTCCTCCTCACTCCCCAGTTTTTTGTTTTTCTTCTCGTTCGTTTTCTTCTTTGTTTCCATTGTAAAATACTCTCTCTCTCTCTCTCCTCTCTCTCTCTCTCTCTCTCTCTGTCTGTCTGTCTGTCTGTCGGTCTGTCTGTCTGTCTGTCTGTCTCTTCTGTCTGCGTCTGTCTGTCTGTCCTGTCTGTCTGTCCTCGTCTGTCTCGTCTGTCTTCTCTCTCTGTCTTCTCTGCTCTCTCTCTCTCTCTCTCTCCTCTCTCTCTCTCCTCTCCTCTCTCCTCTCTCTCTCTCTCTCTCTCTCTCTCAGGTATGGCTTACGGCGTTACGTATAAAGAAGGAGGCAGCAAACGGTAGTGAGGGTAACTGTCAGACTACGTGCCAGCAGCGCCTGAGCAGGAGTTATGAAGGAGTGTGCCCTAACCGTCTGTCTGTCCTCACTTTTTTGCTCACGCTTCGTTACTATCCCCGCCTGATCGTTTTCCGCCGTGTTCGCCACGACTCCTCCTATTAGAACTAGCTCACCGCTTCCGGTGTCCTTCTAACTATAGGCCGCACTCCACCTTCAGTCTGTGGCGAATTTCAGGCTGTTTTTCCATGCATTTATAACTAGAACACATTATTATAATGCAACACTTACCATTGCATCTCCGGAATAAAACCAACCACATAATATGCAGCTCTTACCATTGCAGCCTCCGGAATAAAAAAAACAACAATAAAACACATATTTGCGTCACTTTCCATTGCATTATGGGACGGATAGCTCAGTGGTCAGAGCAACTCGCTTTCCCCCAGCTAAGGTTAAGCAGCATGAGCTTAGTTACCAGTTGGGAATGGGTGACCTTTGCACGCGCTTGGTTTCAGTTCAGTTCCCCCAGTTCTCCCAGCTGTAAATGGGTACCTTCCCTCTTAAGTTCAGGTAAGGTAAACCAGCGAGGGAGAGGAGATTGCCCGCCTTCAATATGCTCGCCCCTTGAGAAGCTGAGGTCTCTGACTGTCCGCTCCCCTACGACCACATTGGCTATGGGACACCTTTACCTTTTTTTTTACCTTTAACTTGAACAATATATGCAGCACTTAAATTGCATTCTTCGGAATTTTAAAAAATCGCTTTTGTTGTGAAAGACTAGACTCCTGACTCAAAACTCATGTGATTTATTGTTTGTTGATTTTTTTGTTTTTTTTTATTTTATTTTTTCATTTTTAAACAAATTTAGAAGTTTGATTAGAAAATTTTCAGTGAACACTGTACCCCTTAAGTCCTTTGTCATCTGTAAGTTTCTAAACTATTAATAGTATGCATCGGGTCAACACGGGAACGGAAGCAATCCTCATTTGATGAAAAATGACAACTTTTCATGACTTATATATAAAAAAACCCACATATATATATATATATATATATATATATATATATATATATATATATAATATATATATATATATATATATATAATGTTAATCAAAATAAATTCAAGAGAGAGGTGCTGTGCTTTGCTTTAAAAACAAATCAAACAATCAGCATAATATAAAATCCACGAGTTAAGTTGTGAGCCAGAAACTAGTCTTTTACCAAAAAAAAAAGGGCCATCATATTTTGGGTTCAAAATAATACACCTTTATCAATTATGTGTGCTTGAGTTTATAGATAAACAGAGGGAAATGGGCCCAAATTTATAGCTGGAGTGCGGCCTTACACTCCCCCTTTCCTCTCCTCCTCGAGGCCAGGCCCTTTCTTACCACCTACAAACTGATCGCCGTTACCTGCCTCACACACCTAATTGCCTTTGCCAAGTCTGCTACTGCTGGCACCTCCAATTTACCTGTCTGAGAAAGTGCCATGCTTTTCTTTTCTTTTGTCCTTTTGCGAGTTTGGATAGTTGTCCATTTTGACATTCAGGTCTGTAGAGTAGCGGTCTTGAGAAAAACGGTTGAGATAAGATTTCTTTTCTTTTTTAAAGGAGGGGGAGGGGGGCTTATGTCATGAAAGTTGATTTTTGTTCTTACCTTGATTGGGTAGTTTGTCTAGCACTCGAGTAGACGAGAACACGCGCGCAAGCACGCACACATTCACGAAGTTCATTTATGAAATGACAGCAAACTGCCTGTGTATCACAAACAACAAAAGCATAAGTAACAGTTATAAGAATGCAGTTGATATTTAGTCTAGTTTCACAGAGATTTTAACAAAACTTCACAGCACAATTCCAACGCAAGCAATTCGTTATTGCAGTAAGTGTCAAATCACCTGCTAGAACTAATCTCACACAATATATCTGTGATCACGTCAGAGCTGGACAGGACTGATTTTTAGTTTGTTTTTGTTTTCTTCGTTACCAAAGGTGAGGTTTTGCGTGTGCAACCATTTCTGTCCACCATTAGTTACCACATTCCGACCTCGAGGATGAAGTATAAACACGACACCAGTGTGCATGCATGTTTTAAAATTGTGTCATCTGTTCCCACTAGCACACAATAGTCTACTCTTTCAAAGGCAGAACAGTTTTAAGGTGTGCGCAAGATGTCCTGCGTGCAATCGCACAGAGGCCTCGGTTTATAGTCTCATGTGAAGGACTATGGGAGGAGTGGAGTCGGCACTGATGTTAACTCCAGGGGAAAACCCTCTTAAAGGGGTGTCTGGGTGGTAGCTTAAACCTGGGATCGATCCCGGGTCCGTTTGCAAAGGCAACGCTCTAACCACCGAACTTACCCACCATCCCTGTCAGTTATTTGATTCGTTAGCAAGCTAGTTTGATATTTGCTGAGTCACCTAGATGTATTCAAATACGTCTTTATTCATTCTTGCTTTCTTCTGATTTGGTTGCTTCGGATCTTCTTTCTCTTTTTGTCTATCTTGCAGACATCTTGCGTACACTTAAATCCTGTCGCTTTTCGTAAGATAAGGCCAATCGTGTGCCGTTGAGAACAGATGACATTTAACAAAACTGCATACAACAACGGGGAACTGGATGAAAAAAAAAACAAGAGTGCTTATTCATTATCCTCGATAAAAAGAATAATAAATAATAAATAATAATAACATAAATATCCTTTTTTTATTAGCACATGTTGGAAAAAAGAAAGAATCTGACAAAGTCCCAAATAAAAAAAACAAAACGAACGAAACGAAACGAGGAGAGAGAGAGAGAGAGAGAGAGAGAGAGAGAAGAGGAGAGAGAGAGAGAGAGGAGAGAGAGATAGAGAGAGAGAGAGAGAGGAGAGAGAGAGAGAGAGAGAGAAGAGAGAGAGAGAGAGAGAGAGAGGATGAACTGTACATGCCAGACATTTTTTAAGTGAAGTGCCAGCTCATAAATGCAAAGTTTACGAAGCTCTCTATCATAACAAGTAATAGCAGCGACCCCCCCCCCCCCCTCCCCCCTTCCCCTTCCCACTCCCCGTGAATCCTCCCATCCCCCATCTCCCCCTACCCAGCGCTACTCCAACCCTTCTCATTTCTTCTCAGGTGTATACTTTTTGGTTCAGATATATCTACCTACAAACGTGTCAAGGAATGTGATTGTTTTTCCAACTTCAAAGAAAGGCAGGGCAGTAAAGATATCAGGAATGGGATTCTCAAGGTGTTGGGAGGAACATAGCTCTTGTCGTGTGACACCTCATGTTCACACACAGCAAGACCGTGTCTAGACAATCACATAAAAGCAGCAACAACAAAAAGACAAGGTAGTTTTTACTTGTGAGTGTTTCATAGTCCCTCGTTAATTTTGAAAATTGTGTATACGTAATTTGCAAACGTATGATATAGCAGGGTCAGCAAAAAATATTCTCGGGTATTGATCTAAATTCTCAATTAAACTCGAAGTGTTAGACTATATGGAAAACTCAATAAGCTAATCAAGAAAAAGAGGAGATATACTGAAAGTAATTTTGGGGAAAAAAATCAGTGTTTTATCAAGCGTAGGACACGAACAGCCAGCTTTTCCCTGAATTCCTCCTCATAGTGGTGTCCCCTGGATTGAAACAGAAGATGAGAGCAAAGGTAGCAAAGACGGTTAAGACATTCACCTGCCTAACAAGTAAACATGAGGTTCTCGGTTCGATTCCAGCCATGCCCCTTCTCCACAGTTTGACGAGAAAATGGAACTGAACATCAAAGTCCGGATGAGACTATAAAGCGAGGCCCTGTGTGCGAATGTATACAGAACATCTTGCGCACATGTGAAAAACCTGTTCCGTGATTTGGAGAGTAGGCCATTTTGTTCCAGTATGGAATGAATGACAAATTTTCATATAAAAAACGAGGCACACGGTGTCGTGTTAAGACACCATCCCTGAAATCGCAATGCAGCTACCTAAATGGTATGGAGGAAAAACGGTCGCATATGCAAAAATCACACCATTGGTGAACCTCGGGCTCTTGCCAAAGAACGTAAAAAGTAAAATTAAAAACCAAAACAAAACAAACACGCACAAAAACAGGAGATGAATTAGCAAAATAAGAGCACAGAAAAATATCCAGATAACAGTTTAAGAATTAAAGTTCACAAACTAATTTCACTGGGAGTTCATATGGAAAAAATGTCCTACACGAGAAACATATTGAGCAATATTTGATTGTTCGAGATGTTTTTCTCATGTCACTTATAAACAGCGTTTTGAATCGGACATGTATATATTTTCTGTCACTATCTTGCGAACATGTTCTTTTTCTTTCATTATCAAACCTTAGATTCTGTTTAGAAAGAATCTGGTATATCATTCAGGCGGAACCTTACAACGTATGCTTCCCTATGAGACAAAAATGATTGTTTCAGATAAAGTTATGTTCAAGTTGCTTTTTAAAGGTTTGTGTCTAGTTTCTTGTTTGTTTGTTTTGTTTTGTCCATTATTCTGATAGCATTCAATGTGAATAGACTTTAAAGACGACAACGGTTTCGACGATGACGACGACGACAACAACAAATTCATCAGCACACACACACGCGCGCACACACACACACACACACATCACACCACACACACAACACAAAACAACACACACACAACACACACACACACACACACACACACACACACACACCACACACACAAAACAAACACAACAAACAACCACCACCACCACAACACCAATCAACACAACTGAACATACGCGCGACAAAACAACCACACAACAACCACACACACACACACACACACACACACACACACACACACACACAACACACACACACACACACACACACACATAGTTACAGGAGTAATGATCTGTGAGCGGCACACACACAGTAAGGTGGGAAACAAACGAGAAGCAATGGACGAGGACAACAGCAGAAAAACAACCTGAAGGTGAAAACAATAAATGTGACGGAGTGGGAAGGGGGGGGGGGGGGGTGTTGGGGAGGCAGAGAACAGTATACCATATGATACAACTGCTTCGTTGGTGGGGGGGGGGTGGAGAAGGGAAGAGGGATGATAGGGCGGGTGGGCACTTTGTTTTTGCCTCAGTTCATCTTGACATGTTATACTCCTATCCCTCCCCCTCTCCTCCCGCCCCCCCCCCCCTTTTCCTCGCCACTCCCTCCTCCCTCCCTTCTCCTTTCCTTCACACTTCACCGTCCTCTCTCTCTCTCTCTCTCTCTTCTCCTCTCTCTCTCTCTCTCTCTCTCTCCTCTCTCTCTCTCTCTCTCTCTCTCTCTCTCTCTCTCTCTCTCTCTCTCTCTCTCTCTCTCTCTCTCTCTCTCTCTCTTCTCTCTCTCTCTCTCTCTTCTTCTCCCTCCTCCCCCCTCCCCTCCCGCTTCCTCCTGAGTCTGGCACATGCTGCCATCTGCCGTTTCATTTACATGCACGTTCCATGTCTGTCTGCTCTCTCAGACTCTCTGTATTTTTTATGACAGGCCAATGTCTTATCAGGGGAGTCTCTGAACCAATCCGCACGTAGTTAAGCGAAACGAGAGAGCCATAAAGAAGTAAGGGGAAGATGGTATCGTCAGAAAGGACGGGCAGTGGGGGAGGGGATGGGGTGAGGGGGGCGTGATGGCTCTTAAAGCTTTCTTAGGAATCATTTTGTACAACCCAACCAACACAGATCTTAACATGGTGGGTTAGTGTAGGTGTTTTTTTCTTGTGTGATTGTAAGCAGCGTTAGGCGTGGTTACCTAGTGAATGGTTGACCGTTTGCGCGCTTTGATTTCGGTACAGTTCCCCTAGTTCATCCAGTATGTAAATGGGTACCTGCCCTCTTTAGATCAGGGAAGGTAAACAGCGAGGGAGAGGAGATGGGCGCCGCCTTCAATATGCTGGCCCTGGAGAAGTTGAGGTCTCTTGACATTCGTCTCCACAACGACCGCATAGTTGTGAGATCTTTATACCTTTTCCTATTACAAAGTATATTTTACAAGAGAGAGAGAGATGAGTGAGGAGAGGAGAGGATGAAGAGAGATGAGAGAGGATGAGAGAGTGGTGTGTGTGTGTGTGTGTTGTGTGTGTGTTGTGGTTCTTCAATTGTACGAAGAAAGTTATATTAAACATTAAAACAACGGAAGTAAAAGCTGAATGTATGGGTACAATGTGTTTGTGTGTCTAAGTGTTTACGTGCATATATATGTGAATGAGTTTGATAGCTCGCGTGCTCAAGCACGTATTTCTACCAATGTCTAACATGTAAGTACACCTGTGCCTTGTGTGTGTGTGTGTGTGTGTGTGTGTGTGTGTGTGTGTGTGTGTGTGTGTGTGTGTGTTGTGTGTGTGTGCGTTGTGTGTGTCTGTGTCTGTTGTCTGTGTCTTCTGTCTGTCTGTCTCTGTCTCTGTGTGTGTCGGCGCGCACATACGAGTATGCATGCATACACTCTGGTGAGCTCACGTGTGTGTGCACAATGTGCATGTATTCACACAATAGATACCTGCTTGCATGAATACATTGCATGTGCATCGCTAATCAATGAACTGAAAATGGCGCAATGGAGTGAAAGTGAAGTCAGTAGATAATAAGGGTTGACAGCATATTATTAGCATAGCAGACTAATAATGACTTCATGGTTCAGGCAATGAACGGAGAAAAGGTAAAGATTTAAGTAGGAGGCAGCTGTCATTTTGGGCACCTACGTTTTACTGACGTCAGTGCTGCTCATCTACGCTGTGCAATACCATCCCACTTCCCCCTCCAGCTAACGTCATCTTCCCCTTCCCCTTCCCCTCGCCCTCCCTCTTTCTCTACCCTTTCTGTGGTCACATTTCCCTCCCCCTACTTCTTTTGAAACTCCCTCCTCTATTCTCTTTCTGTGTCTGTCCGTCTCTGTGTTTGTCTCTGTCTCTCTCTTGTGTGTGTGTGTGTGTGTGTGTGTGTGTGTGTGTGTGTGTGTGTGCGTGCGTGTGTGCGTGTGTGCGTGTGTGTGTGTGTGTGTGTGTGTGTGTGTGTGTGTGTGTGTGTGTGTGTGTGTGTGTGTGTGTGTGTGTGAATGTGTGGTGTGTGTGTATGAGTGTGTGTCTGTCTGTCTGTCTCTCTTTGTGTATGTCTACTGTCTGTCTGTCTGTCTGTCTGTCTGTCTGTCTGTCTGTCTGTCTGTCTGTCTGTCTCTCTGTCTCTCTCTCTCTCTCTCTCTCTCTCTCCTCTCTCTCTCTCTCTCTCTCTCTCTCTCTCTCTCTCTCTCTCTCTCTCTTTCTCCTGTAGTTATGTCTGCATGTCCAACTTTCTATTCTATATGTAACATTAAAAAAATTATTCAGCATCTAATCTTGTTTATTTACTCAAACAGCTAGACTTCATCTTTCTTGCAAAGATTTTCAAGTACAAGCAGTAGAAGAAAGTCAATAAAACAAAAGGAAAATGAAGCACAGAAGAAAGTACAGTAGCAGCTTGAGGTACACTCCACAAGGGAGCCCAGATTCTTCCTTGATGAAGGAGGACCGACCATACCAAGCAATACAATGCCTTCCTTCAGGAGTCCGCTCAGTCCCTCAGCACTCAGAGGGAAATTGAGCGGAACTTGCAGAGTGAAGAGAGTGTGACCGGAGTGAAGAGAGCGTGACCATGGATGGAATGCTGACTGCAGGAACCGACCTAGAGGCCTGCACACTTCAAACCTGACGCCGCTATCACAAGTAGGTTGGGTCATCGAGCAGAAAGTTTGCAGGAGTGGAGTCTTCACTTTACCCAGTGCACGGGGAGAACTCCTAAACTGTGTATATAGTTTTTGTTTTGCTTTTAAACATCGTTGACTGATGAATGATGTAGAAGTCTTCTCTTGCATCCGTATTCTCAATGAAGCTTCATGTCAGTCACCCTTCCATCTAAAGAGGTCTCAAGAATAGGTCACTGGCCGTTTCTCATTAGCATCAAATCATTCGACTTGACTGTCTACAAACGTTCATAGAACAAATATTTTGCGATCTATGTCCGTAATGATAGCTGCACATACATAGGTTGAAACTTTAACGCACTGGTGAACAATATATGTAAGAGCTCTCTAACAACAAAAACACAAAAAAATCCAACAGAAAGTCAGTCTAAAATAAGCTAAACATAAGCACGCGTGTGCTATACGATACTGCATTTCATAAATGATTTTTTATTACTTTTGCAGAGAACTTCTTAAATATATTGCCACGTGTGTGAAACAAAAAGGAAAAAAATATAGAGTGAAGAAGGAAAAGGTAACGAAGGACACAACACCTACAACAACTGGTAATTTGTTTCACAAAAAGAACATCACAAGGCGTATTTTTAATTCATTCAAGTCACAACTTGCACACATGAATGGGGAATGAGAACAGCTTTTTGTGTAAACAAGATTTTGTGATGGTAAGACCAACCTCAGGGAGAGAGAGAAAGAAAGGTGAGAAAAGAAGATCAATAGTAGAGAGAAAAGGATTGTCCTTGCCTGCCCTTACTGCCTTGATGTCTGCAGCAGCAGCAGCAGCAGCAGGGAGCTCTCAGAGGCCATTAAAAGCCAGGATTAACAGCCAGCAGTGTCAACACAGTTGACGTGACATGCTTCCTGTCTGCCCGTGAGGGGAGGGACCTGCAAAGGGGGGCAAATACAAAGGGGTATACATGTATATGCTCAGGTGGTCACAGATCATGGCTGCTCCATTTCATTTGGGATGCCCTGTGGTTTTACAGCCTGAGGTCATGCAAGTTAACTGAGGTGAGGTGTGAAGACAGGTGGGTTGGAGAGAAAGGTGTGTGCATGGTCCTGTTGCAGTTTTCAGCATGCTTTGATCTGCCTGGGCCCCTCCACTTCTGTTCTGTATCCCGTCATTGTTATCTGCATGCTGGCAGGAAGCTTGAAGTGTGAAACCCGGATTGGTGAGGGCAGATGGTGTCATCAGTATCTCCTTCACTCCTCTTTACCACCTTCCTCCCACCTCCCCTATCACATCTTCTGGTGAACAAAAAATGTGTGGAATGTGGGTCATGTGCGTACAGGTGTCAGTGAATGGAGTGATTTCCATGAATTAATACAATGAAATGGGTGCCCCTGTCTAGAACAAACATATGGGAAATCCAATTTACTGACTATTGGAGATTGAATAGCACAAGAAAACTACCCATCTTTCCACCTACATTGGAGATATCTTTTTTTCTGACAGATGATATCATGTGTCATGACTGAGTGCGTTTTGCATAAATTTGGATTTTGATTAGATGCTCCTTCAAAAATTAAGTATCAACAAGGGTTAATAATTTTTCTTTAAACCCGAGGGGAAGTGGGCTTTCACTCAAATTGATGATGAAATATATCACATTTTTATAACAGACTGACATCACCAATACAAGGTTGTGTTGTGTCATCCCAGGAGGTCATAGCTGGGAATGGTCAAAATGAGGATCTGGGTTGTTCTTGCTCTCTTCTTCCCCTTACACTATAGTGTTAAATCTAAAGCAGAAGATGAAAAAGCATAGTGATAACATTTTGCTCCTCAGAGAGATGCTTCAGTTTACATACACGCATGTATGCATTGGTAAAAATCAAAAGCGGCTTGGGATATACATTTATTTTTTGTGTTAGTTTCTGTGCTGCTTTTTTGTTGCCTTAATAACAGTGGTTTGGAAAAGCCTTCAGATAGAAGTATTTAGCTTGCAACAAAAAGGAAACAAGTTGATGCTTGCTATAAATGAGGAAACATGTTGAAGGGGGAATGACAACACAGCACAGCACAGAACAACACAGCACAGCACAGAAGCGATAATATGCTTCTTGCCGTGACATTTTACACGGAAGTCGTGTGACACACACAAAAAATAACGCCTTCAATGTTGACAAGGAAAACAGCGGCAGTGAAGGTGATCATTGTTGACAGCGGCACAGGGGCAAGCCTCCTCACGTCCACCCACCCAAGCAGCCCTGTGACCTGCAGTGGGGTACACACAGTGTTTTCTCAGGTGGTTGCCAACCTCCCCTGTGACAACCGCTCTCTTCCCTCCTGCCCTCTTTCTTTACACCCAGGTCACGGGGCGCCCAGTGTGGTTGAGGGGAGGGTGAAAGAGGTGGGTGTGATTGGTGTCTTCACCACTGTCATGTAGGCAAGCTGCAACCCCCCACAGCTTTGACCTTCATCACGACCACCTTTCTCCAGAAGGGAGAGGTGGGGGCCAGTGGTGTAGTGGGTAGAAAGTCCCAACTCGTGACGTGAGGAATAACTGAAAGGGTGTGTTTCAAGACTCTACTGGAGTGTCTTTTTTTGAAGAATTGTTTTTGGTCTTATGTTTTCATGGATCAGTGGTCTAGAGGTAACTCGCCTGCACAGAAAGCAAACAGTCCAGGTTCGATCCGGGTCCGGGATCGATCCCTGTTTGTGTCCAAAACTTTTATTCCATCCACTGTAGACAGTTATTGGTTGTCTGGGTGCTAGTCTTTCAGATGAGACAATAAACTGAGGTCCCATGTGGAACACGCATTCAGCACATGTAAGAGAACCCACGGCAACAAGAGAGCTGTCCCAGGCAAAATTCTGTTGAAGAAAGCCGCTCTGATAGGAATAAAAATCACAAAGACAGAAAAAATGGCTGGGGCTGCTCTTGTGGTAACATGCTCCCCCCTCCCTTCAAGAACAGTTCGAATTCCATGCAGAGATCTGTCGTGACATGTGACATAAAGTGGTATACACATATACAATTTAATTCTTACTCTATTCCCTGCAAGCCCTTCAAACGAGACTATGATTGAACATTCTGGTCCCATGGATCATGACATCTTATACACATGTCTAATGGATGCATGTAACATCTTATACACATGTTGAATATATGCATGTAACATCTTATAAATACACCTGTTAAATGGATGCATGTAATATCATATATATGCCTGTTGAATGGATGCATGTAACATCTTATACATACACCTGTTGAATGGATGGATGTAACATCTTATATATACACCTGTTGAATGGATGGTATGCACATCTTATATATATATAAACTTATTGAATGATATGTTAACATCTTATATATATACACTAGTTGAATTGGATGCATGTAATATATATATACACCTGTTGAATGGATGCATATAGTACCTTATAATATACACTTGTTGAATGGATGCATGTAACATCTTATAGATACACCTGTTGAATGGATGTATGTACATCTTATATACAAACACCTCTTGAATGGATGCATGTAACATTTTATATACATACACCTGTTGAATGGATGCATGTAACATCTTATATATACACTTGTTGAATGTATGCATGTAACATCTTATATATTATACACTTGTTGAATGGATGCATGTAACATCTTATATATACACTTGTTGAATGGATGCATGCAACATCTTATATATACACCTGTTGAATGGTTGCATGTAACATCTTATACACATGCTGAATGGATGAATGGAACATCTTATATACACACCTGTTGAATGGATGCATGTAACATCTTATATATAAACACCTGTGAATAAATCATGTAAGGAATGGAGGGAACTGGTTGTCAAGTCTCCAAGGGTTCTCCCACCGTCGCCAGACTAAGGGATAGATAGATAGAAAACATCTTATATATTATATACACCTGTGAATGAATGCTTGTAACATCTTATATATACACCTGTGAATAAATGCATATAGCATCTTCAACACCTGTCAATCAGACCAGGATTTAATTTTCAAATTTCCTGTCACGTCTTCCCCCCACATCTTCAATATACCATCAGGAAATAGATCTTCGACCTGGACAAGCCATTATTCAACAGCTGCATCTGTAAGTCTATGAAAGAGAGCAAATATGATAGAAAAGTAATAATAAAAAAACCCACCCCACGATGTGAGAAACGCCGAGGAAGGGTAGGTAGGGTAAGCACAGGAGTGGTTGTGGCCTGGCTTTACTGCTGTGACGTTACTGCCTGGAGAGGAGGGCCCACAGGTGATGAAGGTGTCGGCCATTAAAGCGGGATTAAAGTTTGAATGAGCTCCGCTTTAGACAGGTGGCGTGCCCTGCACTGCTGGGGCCCGTGTAGTAAATGGTACATGCTGTGTGTGCTTTTTTTTTGTTTTGTTTTTTTTTAGTCTCCAGACAGTTTCCACAATGGCCGGTTTATTTTTAGCAGCGTGATCCTTTTTGTCTGTGTCCTGTCTCTTGTCTGTCTGCATCTCTCCCTGTCGGTGTGTCGTGTGTGTGTGTGTGTGTGTGTGTGTGTGTGTGTGTGTGTGTGTTGTGTCTGTGTCTGTGTCTGCGTGTCTGTGCGTATGTCTCTGTCTCTGTCTCTGTCTCTCTCTCTGGCTTAAGGGGAGCTGTGATACGGTGGATTGGTGGTCTGTGGTGGTCTGATGGTCTAATAGGAAAACAATACTTGTAGATTAGAACATTTCTAAAGAAAAAAGATGTGGCGCTGCTCTTGTGGCGACGGGCTCTCACAAAAATCTTGCTAAAATCAGGAAGCTGAAAAGGAATGAATTTCATGGAGATGTGATAAAGCTTGATGGAATGCTGATATCTGATAAGTGTGGTACCAAGAGGGAGACACGGGTCAGCTGGAATGGCCACAAGAGTCTTGACTTATTTATATAGCTGACATTTAGAGTAGCACGCTTATGGACAGTCCAACTTCATGGATAATAAACGTAGCAGTTCATGATGGAATAAATCATGCTGCTTTGCATTCTGGTCATCTCAGCATTTATTTTCTTTTGGTTTAGAGGTGCTGAAGTACTTAAAAGGGGAGATGAAGGGATTTACACGGAAAGCTCGCTAGAGTTCTGTATTTCATTCCTACTATAAGAATATGCTGTCAGGAAAAAACCAACATAATGTGTACTTGCTATTGTTATATGCACAGAGAATCTTTTAGATGATTGTTTTGGGGTGTCTTCTGTAATATCTTACTGTATGATTGGTATTACAACATCTAAGTCTTTGTTTTTCTTTTTTACTTTGATTTTTTTTGGGGGGTTGCTTTTAAGTAAGTATGGCAATTATCTGGAAAAAAAGCTCACAGCAGGCAAAAAAAAAGAGCAAAGAGCGGCCAAAATATCCCCTAAATCACTAGAGCAAGTGAAGAAGATACTGGTAAAAGGTGTAGGCAAAAGGTGTAGGTCTACTATACGAACAGAAAGAAACAGCAGTAGGCCTATATTATAAGTGCTACAGCGTTTTCAGTAACAACCACCACACCGCGTACATAAAGTGAACGCTAACACTCAGGCGCGCGGAGTAAAAAGTCCTGAACTGATACCAGGGAGAAGGATTGAGGTCAGGTTTGGCATTGGGGATAAGGGGGAGTTGATGGGTGTTGATGCAAACAGACGAGAGAAAGCTGAGAGTCGTTAATTGACTGCCAGCCAGAGCAAACACAGGAGTCAGTGCATTGTGCCGGTTACAGCTTCATTATCCAGCATTTAGCCAAGTGGAGGCAGTGTATACAAGTGAGCTGTTTGCCATATACAACGATAGAGACAGGACCACACTACACACTACTACTACTACTACTACTACTACTACTACTACTACTACTACTACTACTACTACTACTACTACTACTACTACTACTACTACTACTACTACTACAGTACTAGGCATGGACTGTTAACGTTCTTAAATCTGACTTGATGTTCCATGCTTGGGGAACCTCATGCGCGCGTGTGAGTACGTATGTGCATACAAACACACATACACACGCGTATGCACGCACACACGCACACACAACACATTGTATGGAGATGTCCCAGGCATCTGCTGTCTGTCATGTGTGCGAAAGAGAGAGAGAGAGAGAGAGAGGAGAGAGAGAGAGAGAGAGAGAGAGAGAGAGAGAGAGAGAGAGAGAGAGAGAGAGAGAGAGAGAGAGAGAGAGAGAGAGAGAGAGTGACAGACAGAAGACAAAGCGATGAAGCAGAGAGAGAGACATGAGAGAGAGAGAGGTATTTGACAAGAGACAGATTTACAGAAACAATAACTCACGCGTCCTTGTATACAGACATAATAATCCTTCGTGTCATTTGGACCAAGTGACATGTTGTAAACAAGACGAACAATACTTCTACCCATTTTTTACTGAATGAAAAATACTAATGTTTAACGACTTAACTCTCTCTCTCTCCTCTCTACTCTCTCTCTCTCTTCTCTCTCTCTCTCTCTCTCTCTCTCTTCTCTCTCTCTCTCTCTCTCTCTCTCTCTCTCTCTCTTCTCTCTCTCTCTCTCTCTCCTGCGCATGTGTATGCGTGTGTAATATGTGCGTTTGCATGCATGTGTGTACGAATATGTGTGTGTGTGGGGGGGGGGGGGGGGGAGGGGCTGAATGTGCTGCGCTTTTGTGCGCGCGCTAACGTACAACAATGCGTGTGTGCATGTAGTGTAGAGTTAAATAAAAGTCCTATTCAAATCAAAACACTACCCCATGGGAATGCTGGGGACCTGTCAGTACAAATGGCATCCCCACAGTCTGGAAATGTTGTGCTAGAAGTTTCCTCTTTTTTATCACTGTCTTTGTTTCTGCCTCATTCTTTTCCTTCCTGTCACATTCTTCTTCACCGTCTATTTTCTGCCTTCTGGGTCCATTCTCCTGCCTTGTTTTTTTTTTTCCAGAAAGACTTAAAATGTAGCAACTCTCAGGCCGATGCGCTGCTGGGTCTGATGTGTCAGGCGCTTTAACGGCAGCGCAACGCATTTTCGCTTACATACA
Organism: Stramonita haemastoma; assembly: GCA_030674155.1. Lineage (NCBI taxonomy): Eukaryota > Metazoa > Mollusca > Gastropoda > Neogastropoda > Muricidae > Stramonita > Stramonita haemastoma. The sequence goes on from CM060316.1 coordinate 33,636,017, forward strand.
ACAATAGTTGCAATCTGAGCGTTTGACGAAGAAGAAGAATCAAAACACAAACAAACACTACGACTCCCACTATCGTAGCAGCTAAATGTACGCGGCCAGCCCCTTTCACCACGTTCTAGCTGCTGTCTTCTGAAAGGATGCGATGTTATTTTGGGTTATCACACCAGATAAGCCAAACCCAGCGGGATTGTCGTTTATTATTATCATCGGATCTTCCGAGAAACTGACAGGGGCAAACGAGTCTGCGATCTATCGTCTTGGAGAGATAGATAGATAGATAGAGAGTATGCGAAATACGTTTTTATTCTGCCAGCGTCGTGATTTGTTCTATCGGTTTACTACACCTTAGTGTACGGAAGCTTAGTGCTGGAAACCAGCCTAGTCAAGTGAAGTGAAGTGAAGTGAAGTCAAGTGAAGTTTAACTGATCTTTATTGAGGGTAAAAAATAAAGATTTTCATTTTGCCCTCACAAAAGATTGAAATTGACTGGTAAAAGCTTTAAAAAAAAAAAAGGAGTCACCCAGTGCAGTAACAAAAAGAGAGAGAGAGAGAGAGAGAGAGAGAGAGAGAGAGAGAGAGAGAGAGAGAGAGAGAGAGAGAGAGAGAGAGAGAGAGAGAGAGAGAGAGAGAGAGAGAGAGACTTCAGACTTCAGACTTTTACTGTACATCGGCCTAAGGCCACAATACAAAAGAATGGTGGGCAAATGGAGTGCGCATGTGACATAAGTGTTAAACACGTATTGTTACTATCAACGAATAAATACATATGAAATAATTTATCCCCAATAATAAAACACGAAAAATTACAACTATGTAGTAGATCTAAAGTGTTCATCGCAAAACAATTCACCTGGATCATAATCAACAATATTTAAACATTGTATTCACCAATATAAGGATATAGTTCTAGACAGATATCTTGTTTCTTCTTTTGATAGCATGAAAAATAAATCGTGATAAATTATATCTGTCAGAAAGTGTTGTAGCATTAAGTAGCACGTGCATAGGAAGTCTTTTGGAATTTTTCAGAAACTTAGTTCTCAAATCATCATAGACAGGGCAATTGAATAGAAAGTGTTCTTCATTTTCTATCTGGTCTTTACAAACAGGGCATTTCTTAACTTCGTTTGAACTATTATAACGATATGTATTATTGTTCAGTAGTAGAGCATTAAATCGTACTTGAGTAACTGCAACACGAAAACAATATGTATCCATTTCCCTTATGTACTTATCTTTTTCAAAAACAATCTTAAAGTTTCTATAACTATCATATCTACTACGATCTCTAATGGTACCAGTCCATTCCTGAGCAAACCAATCAATAAGTCTCTGTTTAAATGCACGTAAGAACGTTTTTATGTCTCCTACTCCTTGGTTTAGCCAAACAATATTATATCCAGTTATACATAGTAATTCTCTGATTTTAGAGACCCAACACTGTTTACCTTTTTTATCTAGAGAGAGAGAGAGAGAGAGAGAGAGAGAGAGAGAGAGAGAGAGAGAGGAGAGAAGAGAGAGAGAGAGAGAGAGAGAGAGAGAGAGAGAGAGTATACCTTGACTCTCATCACCTACGAGGAGGCAAAATAATGGACAAAACTCTTGAAGAGTGATTTGTTTCCTTTCTTTCCTGTTTTAATTTTCTTTGTTCTGTTTGGCTTCTTTTTTCCTTTTTTCTTGTTGTTGTTGTTGTTGTTGTTGTTGTTGTTGTTCTTCTTCTTCTTCTTCTTCTTCTTCTTCTTCTTTCTTCTTCTTCTTCTTCTTCTTCTTCTTCTTCTTCTTCTTCTTCTTCTTCTTCTTCTTCTTCTTCTTCTTCTTTCTTCTCCTCCTCCTCTCCTCCTACTTCTTCGTCCTCCTCCTAATCTTTGTCTTCTTCTTCTCTTGAGCCAAAGGGGCGAGGGGGGGGGGGAGGAGAGTGAAGGGTAAGGGGAGAAAACAGGAAGGGAGAGGAAAGTGAGATAAACCTGCTGTTCATTAAAAGATGGACGAGGTTCCAGGTTGGGTTTTTTGTGCTGCCTGAATGCTTTGCGGCTGGCAGAGCGTGAACAATGCCATGATGGGCCCAGCTAGAGACCAGGAGGTGGTTTCCTAGTGCCGTTTGCTTCCAGATCTTTCTGGGGGGCATGGTCAGCAATACATAAAAAACAAACCCCAGTGAGAAAAGCTAACACTTGGCAGATAGAGCATGCAGATGTTATTGGTCAGGAGATTGGACACATCTGATTGGCTGGCTGCTCCTTTGATTGTGGCATCCTGTCCTTCTGTCCATTCATCAATAATCACCTGATTCAGTCAATTAGTTATTATTTTTTAGTCATATATTTATTTTTTTTGTTAAATTTTTTTTTATACCACTTTATGTCTTTATCTATCTATTCATTTATTTATCCCCCCAAAATGCAGATTTACCTACATGAGAGAGACAGGTAGACACAGAGTTAGAGACCGAGAGGCAGAGAAGCAGAGATAGAGAGACTGCGTTACAAAGACGCACCAGTTAATTAAGGCTCGCGTATCATCATCCATCTACTCCTGCAGATAATGATAATACCGTTAATGCCAACAGAGAGAGAGAGAGAGAGAGAGAGAGAGAGAGAGGAGAGAGAAGGAGAGGAGAAGACGAACGAAAAGAGAGAGAAGAAGAGAGAAGAGAGAGAGAGACGACAGAAGAGAGAAGAAGAGAGACAGAGAAAGACAGAGACAGAGACAGAGGGGGGGAGAGAGAGACAGAGGGACAGAGAGGCAGAGACGGAGACAGAGACAAAGAGCTAGAGAGAAGAGAGCAGAGAGACAAAAGAGAGGGGCGCAAAGAGAGAGACAAAGAGAGACAGAAGAGACACAGAAGACAGGACAGATAGATAGACAGACAGACAGACAGACAGACAGACAGACAGACAGACAGAGGGATATAGACCTACGTGCCTCGTAAAGCAGAAAATCATCGACTTGGAGAAGTAAACGACTTGTAGTTCCGCCTCCCTTCTCAATAAAATGCATGCCTGCTTTCCACACATGCTTCTCATACATAGCCCTGGTCACGTTTCCGGAGCAAATGGGATCATCAGCATACCATGATCATCAGCAACTGATCATCAGCTCTGATCATCATCCCGAGTAGAGGATTACTTCCGATGCCAGCTCCAGTGTCAAAAGGTATGACCCCTCGTTTCCTTCTTTACGCTTTCTGAGCGGTCAGTGCACACATGCACAGCACATCGGTCATAGCCTTGGTTCCAGAGAACACGGCGGTTTCCTGTGCTGCTGGCACAGGTATGGAAATTGTCAGGGTTGGTTGGTTGGTGCCAAGATGTGAATGGGCTGTATGATGCAAGAAATAATGAATGATGGATCTCGTGGTTTTGGCTCGTGCACAAAAAAGAAATTATGTTACACGTTTGTGGTGCGTGTGTGTGTGTGTGTGTGTGTGTGTGTGTGTGTGTGTGTGTGTGTGTGTGTGTGTGGTGTGTGTGTGTGTGTGTGTGTGTGTGTGTGTGTGTGTGTGTGTGTGTGTGTGTGTGTGTGTGTGTGTGCCATAAAGGGTATATATGTATATAGGCATCCGAACAGACACGAAACTCTCAAAGTAGGAAGGTAAAGAAAGAAAACAAAAAACAATTAACTCTCTCTCTCTCTCTCGCCCACACACCGCACACACACACCCGCGCGTGCACACACACACACACACACACACACATACACACACACACACACACACACACACACACACACACACACACACACACACACACACACACCGCACACACCCGCTTATTCAATGTACCAGCTGAAAATAAAAGTTTGACAGACTTTGACTTTGACACACACACACACACTCAAAATACCCCTCCCCAAACACACACACACACACACACACACACACACACACACACACACACACACACACACACACACACACACAAAAACACACACACACACACACACAAACACACACACACAACACACACCACATATCACTTTTCTGTCGCGGACAAAACAGACACATCCATCAACTTCTGACAAACTATGTACACCAACAACCGATCTTTGCAGGACTAGGCATTTCAAACACCCCATGTAATGGCCAGGAAGTTTTCTTCAGAACCTAGACTAGCGACAGATGGCTGAAGAGCAGACCATAGTAGTATGACTGTATACACAGCTGCGGAACGGTAACTTTACGAGAGTTTGACAGCTGGTAGACTAATACTTACTCAGCAGTTTGTGTGACCACAACTGCTTTCCAGTAGTGGAGTTTGTTTTTTCTACACTACGTCCACTGACAGGTACAAGCATACGCAAGAACATCCCGTCCACCCTCCATCCCCACCCTTCACCCCACTCCCCACCTCCCGAAGAGAAAGAAAAGAAGAAAAGAAGAAGAAGAAGAAGAAGAAGAAGAAGAGAAGAAGAAGAAGAAGAAGAAGAAGAAGAAGAAGAAGAAGAAGAGAAGAAGAAGAAGAAGAAGAGGAGGATAAATAATACATGGAATTTATACAGCGGTATATCTTGCAAAAACAAATCAAAACGCTTGACAAATCAAAAGCGAGTGCATAAAGACAAAGAGGCAGACCACTAACATCCTACATTACCAACATCACTGAGGGCAAAGGTCTGGGATGGTTACAGAAGACCATAGAACTCAGCAGAGACAGAAAAAGATAACGAACCTGGGTGGCATTACGTACAGCTCCTACACGACGACAGCGGCAATGGAGACATTATTTGTTACTTAAGTTGAACAGATCTTAGTAAACCCCTCATTCTACCATCTACACAATATACTGCAATGCCCACAAAAGACACAGACAACAAAGCATAACACAATAAAATACACGAAATGTACGGGGTCAAGAATAGATAGATAGACAGGTCATAGACAGATAGACAGGTCAAGAAGAAAAAAAACCCAAATAATGACTACCACAGCAAAACTGAGCTGCGTATCAACTTACCAGTCGCGGCTTCCACACAACACAAGTCAAATCCCTTCACTTAGGCAGCAGGCTGTCTTCCTGGAGGCCTGTGCGCTGAAGGGAGTGTTGGAAAACAAACAGGATAATCCCCCGGACTTACGGCACTCCTTCCAGACTCTTCACGACAGAATGAGAGCTGTCAAGCTGGAATTAAAAGCGCCTTTGCTGAGCACGTCTGTGTCTGAAAATGAAAATTGCAGAGAGGGAGAAGAGGAGGAGGTAAGGAGGAGGAGGAAGGAAGAGGAGAGGAGAGAGAGAGAAGGGAGAGAGAGGGAGACAGGACAGACAGAGCAGAGGAAGAGGAGAGAGAGAGAGAGGAGAAGAAGAGAAGAGGAGAGAGGAGAGAAGAGAGAGAGAGACAAGAAAAGGGAGGTAGGAGAGAGAGAAAGGGGGTAGGGGAGGGAGAGTAGTAGATAGATAGATAGTAGAAGACAGACAGACAGAGATAGAATAGAAGAGATAAGAAGATAGATAGGAGATAGATAGAGAGATATATAGATATATATAGACAGACAGACAACAGACGAGAAGATAGATAGAGAGATAGATAGATAAAATAGATAATAATAAAGAAGACAAGAATGAAGACAGACAGATAGACAAAGACAGACAGACGACAACAGAACAGAGGAACAGGCAAGGAAACAAAGAGCAATAGACAGACACAAGAATCCCTGAAGTCAGAATGCAGCTACCTTCATGGTGAGCAAAAAACCGGTCACATACGCAAATCTCACCATTGGTGAACCTCGGATATTCTAGCCAAGGAACGACAAAAACAAAAAGACTCAAGAAAAAGCAATAAAGATAAGACAGAGACAGAGAGCAAGATAGACAGTGATGCAGAGACAGAGACAGCGAACGAGGAGCTGTACCCAGGGAAATGAAAACGAAATTATAAAAGAAAAAAAAACCAAAGAACCAACCAAAAAAAGGAGTAGAGATCAACATGGCAGCAGCCTTAATCTAAAGACAGTGTACAGCTGGCAAGGCAGGGCAGCTCAGACCGGTAGAGATCAGTTTACCTGCTTTGCTTTGCTTTCCTGCTTTGCTGATGTTGTCATCTCCTTGCTTTGCATTGCTATTGCATTGCTTTGCTTTGGTTTTCTTGCATGCTTTGGCTGTGTTGGTCATTTCTCTCTTCACCTTTCTCCCTGCTCTACTCCACTAAGATTGGCTCATGGCGGATACAGGCTTTAGGATCTCCCTTGTTTCCTTTACCCACACACGCGCGCGTGCACATACACACACACACACCACACACACACACACACACACACACACACACACACACACACACACACACATTCCCACCCCACACAGATGGCATTTACAAAACTGCATTACACACGGGGACTGGATGTAAAAAAAGCACAAGAGTGCTTATCCCACTATCCTCGATATAAAAGAATAAAATAAAAAAAATAACACACACACACACACACACACACACACACACACACACACACACACACACACACACACACACACACACACACACACACCTGTAATACCTGTTGGCAGGGCAGCCCAGGCCAACAGGCAGGACATATAGGAGATCACTTTACCTGCTCTGCTCTGCTTTACCTGCTTTGTTTTGCCGATGTTGCTCAGCCGCCTCTTCATCCTTTCTGTCCCGGTACACACAACGCACTATATCCCCTTCATTATCTCGCTCTGCCCATCCCTCTATTCTTCTTCTATTCACAAGGTATTTTCATTCAGGCCAGTTTGTTTCTTATCCCCTTTTTACCTGACAGCGTGGCTTTGTTTTCTTTCTTTCGTTCTGTCTTCCTTTGTTTTTGTTGTTATCCTTCTCCGTCTTTCGTCTTTTCTTCTTCTTCTGGAAGAAGGTGGATGGGGATTTGCGCCGCGTGCACACCACCACACACGCACGCACGCGCACGCACAGCACACACACAATTTTTCCCCTTCCACACACACACACAGAATTCACTCCAGCCATCAGACATTGAGAGGGTAGTATGAGTGCTAGTCTTTCAGATGAGATGCTATACCGAGATGCCTTATGCAACATACATTTAGAACACGTAAAGCTACCCAAGGCAACAAGAGGATTGTACCAAGCAACATTCTTTTTTTTTTTTTAATCCACTTTTAAGGAAAACAAGTACACATGCAAACAGGAAACTTCTTTCATTAGAAGGGTGGTGCTGCTCTTACGGCGACACACTCATCTCGGGGAGAACAACTCAGAATATCACATCGAGATATCAGCCATGACTGAAAGTGATATACAATACAATAAATACAATACAAAACAATAGAGCACAACGCAACATGAAACAACACAATGCAATACAAGAAAACACACAATGCAAGGCAGAGATGGACACAGAAACACACAGAAACACACAGAAACAGACACATAGAAACATGAGAAACAGACAGACAGAAACAAACAGCGACAGACAGCGACAGACAGACAGACAGACAGACAGACAAAGAAGACAGACGTAAGCTAGAAAGACAGACAGGAAAGGAAATTCATTTTATACTCTGATGGATCGGAGACATGGAATAGAAGTAGACAACATTCATTTTATACTGTGCTTGATCGGAGACTTAGGAATAGAAGCAGACGACATCAAACGGCCACGAAGGAACAAGAAGACAGATTATTTCTTTGTTTACCTTTACCCAGGATCACAGGCGATTATCGCACTACAGTCTGTGCACTGAGCGAAAAAGTAAACTGTGCAGGTATGGTCCCTGTGCACCTACCTGTTTGTGCATCAATTCTTTCTCATGTTTCCCTAAGGCTTAGCCCACAGAATGATGTTAAAAGAAAAGATAAGGATGAATATCTCAGTCATGATGGGGCTGTATTTCGTATAACTTCTGTATGTCAAAGTCGGTTGTGTTGGGCCTGACTTGTCAGGTGCTGAACGGCAGCGCAACGCATTTTCCCTCAATGACAGACAATAGTGCTGTCTGAAGCGTTCGACGAAGAAAAAGAAGTACAACTATTTGTATACAGTGCAACAATGATTCCAGAGAGGCGAATACAGAGAGGAATATCAGTATTTTGTGCAGTTTGTGTCCCATACAGCTCCTTGTTTGTGCAGCAGTTTCCTCTCCTGTCTCCATGTGGTAATTAACCCAGAAGAGTGGGGGGAAAAAGGAGAATGAAGAGTACCTCTTGTTGATACCCTGTCTCCGTACACCTCCTCTTTATGGCGCAGTTCTTCTCCTGTTTCATAATCATCGTTAGCCAGGATGGGGAGGTGGCAGAATGGTTTAAGATGTTCACCTGCCTAACAAGTAAACCGTGAGGTTCTAGGGATGATTCCCACCTTTGCCCTTTCCTCTCCAGTTTCGAGGAGAAAATCTAACTAAATATCAAAGTCCTTCGGATGAGTCTATAAACCTAGGCCCCGTGTACGAATGCATGCAGAGAATCTTGCGCACACGTTGCAAACGTGTACACGCACTTGTGACTGTCATTCCACTTTTACTCTCCATTTTCCTGTCTATCTTCTGCGCTTTGTTCCGGTAATCGTTGCACTCTGCCCAAACTTCATCTTTTCAACAGCCCAGGGAATTAGCAAACCAAGCTGCCTGTCCGCCTGTTCAAATGCCTGTGGGGTGTGCAAAGCAAGGAGGGAAAAGAAGACTTCTCCAATATCCGTAGGTAAACCTGAGGAAACAGAATCAGACCACTGCTGTTGACTGAGGACTTAGGATTATGTGTCCGTACATAACTTAACTTTGAATGGCTGCAAATTGGAGAAAGGAAGAAGACGGTTTTAAATGAATACTGTGCATTTTTTTGTCTCCATTTTTTTCTTATTAAAAGGGAGGTATGGGGGTGTTGGTTAAAGGTGAAGGGATGATGGGAATAAAAGATGCGGTTGGGAGGGAAGAAGGGAGAAAGGGGTGAAGAGAGGGGAGTGAGGTGCTTAGTAGTCATTTACTGAAAGAGAATTACATTTTAAAAAAAGGTTTATATTGTTTGGCATAATCGTGAGTGTGTGTGTGTGTGTGTGTGTGTGTGGTGGTGGTGTGTGTGTGGGGGTGTGTGTGTGTGTGTGTGTGTGTGTGTGTGTGATGTGAATGGTGTGTGTGATGTGTGTGTGTGTGTGTGTGTGTGTGTGTTGTGTGTGTGTGGTGTTGTGTGTGTGTGAATGTCTCTGTTGTGCGTGTGCGTGTGTGCGCGCGAACACGTATGTACAAGTCTTTAAGTCTAATTCCTCGTTAAATTAATAACAAGTAAATATTTCTAAATGCATAGAACGTGATTTAGGTGACAAAAACAGAGCTGCTGAAACATAGTGATCAGAACTAACAGGTACAAAAAGGAATAAACAAAAAACGACCACAAATTTTACAAACAATTTTACAAACACTTGTTAAAATGATATGAATGCAGCCTGTCAGTTTTTTTCTTCCTTTGAAGGATCATCAAGAAAGAAAAAAAAATCACACACACACACCACACACACACACACACACACACACACACACCACACACACACACACACACACACCACACACACACCACACACACACACACACACACCACACACATTGACAACACAACAAACAACAACACACATCAATAAATTTCCCAGAACCAAAAAAATCCAAACCAACCACAATCAGTCACATTCTTCATTTCTGAACTTTAACATCTTTTGCCTCTTTTTTCTTTTTTTATCCACACGCAGGAATGTTGTTTGATGTGAAAGCTTACAAACCCGTTGCAGTTCGGAGATAAAGCGCAACACAGCCATCTTACGTTACGTCTGCCGCCCTTGAAAAAACAGGACGTACTACGGGATTAGTCTCCCTTTGCTCTTATCTTCCATAACACGACAGAGAGGAAATGACATAAGAGAAAAGGGAGACGAAACATAATTTTGGAAACAAACAAACTGGGCCAGCTTGAAGACTTCAACACAGCTGGTTTTGTTCTTATTCTGGCCGGCCTGCATATTTTGTTTTGCTTTTTGTTTGTTTTCAGCTTTTCTTGGCGAGGTGTGATATACATAACAAAATGAACAGAGGTAAAGGAAACTAACATGGGTGTGTGTGTGTGGGGGGTGGTGGGGTGGTTAGACCGTTGCACTGGTGACATCTCCGGGATTGAGCCACCACTGAGGTGCACGTTCTAAGGAATTTTACCCTGGAGTTAACATCAGTACCGACTTCCACTCTCCCTAAAAGTCCTTCAGATAGACTATAAACTGAGGTTCCGTGCACAAACAAACACGCAAAATATCTTGTGCACACTTTAAAACCTGTTCCGCCTTTCGGATCATTTCGGACAAGTACGAATGGATGACAACATTTTTAAAGTGCATGTGCAGAGGTTGTGTTTTAGAAACACCATCCCCAAAGTCAGAATGCAGTTACCTTGACGGTGGGTAAAAACGGTTGCACACACAATCTCACCATTGGTGAACCTCGTAGCTCTAGCCGAGGAACGAAAACAAAGAGAAGAAGAAGAAACTGAAAAGTCGATCTGTTCTGTCTGTCTGTCTGTCTGTCTGTCTCTCTGTCTCTGTCTCTCTCTCCTCTCTCTCTCCTCTCCTCTCGCTTATTTATGGAGTCCTATCGGCCTACTGGCAAGGTCCCTAAAGCTGTCAACTGGCCTCCGTCATTTTTCGCCTCTGGTCTTATTTTTGAGAAGATGACAAGTTCTGAGAACGAGACACAGCTAACAGTTTCATCACACTAACCTAGCAAGTGTTATCACACAAACACACGTACTCACACACGCGCGCGCACGCGCACCACGCAGGTACGCACACACACACACCTTCTCGCCGCCCCCTCCTCTCTGTCTCTCTGTCTCTGTCACTGTCACTGTCTCTGTCTGTCTGCCTGTCTGCCTGCCTGCCTGCCTGCCTGTCTGTCTGTCTGTCCTGTCTGTCTGTCTGTCTGTCTCTGTCTCTCTGTCTCTGTCCTCTCTCTCTCTCTCTCTCTCTCTCTCTCTCTCTCTCTCTCTCTCTCTCTCTCTCTCTCTCTCTCTCTCCTCTCTCTCTCTCTCTCTCTCTCCTTACAGGGAACAGTAAAGGGTGGAGACGAAGAGGCAGACAGAGGAGAGGATGGGAAGACTGCATCAGAGAGTGGACAGGCCTTTGGTAGAACAATCTGCTATGGAGGGTGGAGGACTGTGGTGACTGAAGGAAGCTGGTTACAGAATCTTCAGTGGTGCCCCCATGGTCTGCGGGGCCACGGGACCAGGTGAAGGTGAAGAAAAAAGTCATCAACATTGAGAACGGTAGGCAGTTTTCTTGTGGTTTGACCACAATTTTGAGATATTTCAATAATCATGTTTGTGACCTCCAAAATAGCAGAGAAGGCAGCTGCTGTTTCGGAAACTGGGCAGAAATTTGATAATAGTGGAGATGCCTTGCCCACAGTACATCCCCACTCTCTCGGCCAAGTGGGCATAAGGATGGTCAGCGTTGGAGATGTTCTCCAAAGGCCAACTAGCCCCATGGGCCGCAGCACATAAGGACTGTGCAAGTCAAGCCTCCTAGTCAGAGAGTCATAGTCGATCACTAAAGACTAAGCTGTAAAGTGGAATTCCATGAGTGGGAAAGCCACTGATCATACAGCCTCTCACTTTGCTGTTGCCCCCAGGATCAATGGTTTAATCAAGTACTGTGATATAAAGCCCAGACGCTGAATGCAAACTAATCATGTAGGGTAGGGTCAACCGTTGCAACACCCGCTTCAGTCGGGGACAGGGCAGATCACAGTTACATCTGTCTACATCCATGGTTGCACTCTGTCAAAGTGGTTCCTGTGTGTGTTACACAGTGTTACATAACGTGGATGCTGTCTGGCCACGACAGGTGTTCTGGGTTTGAATACCAGCCCCCTGTACAGCCAGCCATCCTCCGCGTTATCAGGGGCCGGAGGAGAGAACATGTAGAGAGGGGGCTTGGTCACCTGTGCGACTGCATACACTTCACAGGTGCCGGCTCGCTGTTTTTCTTTGCACATGGACCTTACTGACCTGTCTGTCTGTCTGTCTGTCTGTCTGTCTGTCTCTCTTCTCTCTCTCTCTCCTCTCTCTCTCTCTCTCTCCTCTCTCTCTCCTCTCTCTCTCTCTCTCTCTCTCCTCTCTCTCTCTCTCTCTCTCTCTCTCTCTCTCTCTCAACCACATGGGTTTCATCTTTAGGGGTAGTCTTCTCCATTTAGGAACCAAAATAGGGATGACGTATTCCAAGGTTTTCCCTTGACGCTAAGGGAGGCATTCGAAATGGTACACAGAAGGCTTTTGGCCGGACCGACAACCTGATTGATCTTATCAGAGTTGTGACCTTAAACGGTAGTGATGTTAAACGAAGAGTGTAGTGTAGTGTAGTGTAGTGTAGTGTAGTGTAGTGTAGTGTAGTGTAGTGTAGTGTAGTGTAGTGTAGTGTAGTGTAGTGTAGTGTATACCACTTTAAGTCACGGCAGATTTACCTGCAAGAAATTCAGGCTGCCCTCCCGGGAGAAATCACGTCGTCTCAAGAGCAGTGCCACCCATTCTTTATTTTTCTTTTCCTGTCTGCATGTGTATTTGTTTCCCTACCTGTTATTTTTATTATCCAGTTTTTTTTTCCTTCTTCGCACTTCAGAAACTTCGAGTTTGTTCTAATAGTAGTAGTAATAATAATAATAATAATAATAATAATAATAATAATAATAATAATAATAATAATAATAATAATAATAATAAAAAATTAATAAAATGGAGGCTTATATAACGCGAATTCCCAAAAGCATGGGCTCACCGCGCTGTACAATCAAATCAATTTAAATAGGTTACATATGAACGTGAAAAATTTGACTAGCACAAAAAATAAGGAAAAATGCATGCACATACAATACACAGCATATTCTCTTTTCAAGGTAAATCGTATGGGTGGTGTTACCACCTTTATGCACCAACGACATCATAAGTTGTCAATCTTATTACGTCCTAATAACAACTTTTATCAAGAAAGCTTCAGCATAATTATAATGATGCGGTCCCCGGCGATACCCTCCACAATAATATATCAATACTCAGCGACAACGATAATGGACCCCTCGCAACAAGGGTTATGTTATCCGACTAACGCCTGGTAAATCAGGGGCAGATCAGACCAGTGAATGGACGTGTTGAAAGTCCTATCCATCTCTGCCAGTCTGCCTGCATCAGAGCGGAGGAAAACAAGGCCAGGCGATGGATGAGAAGGGGCCAGGGGAGTGAAAGTTATGGGCCGCTCCTCTGCACTTCTTAGAAGCCAAAGGGACGCTATCGCGTGGCTAATGCTCGGCTTTTGACAGCGCTAAAGAAGTGTTATTGCCTCCCCTGCCTGGGCGAGAGATGGGAAGTAAATGAGTCAGAAGGGAGAGAAGTGGCCAGCGGCGCTAATAGGACATGTGGTGCGTTCGTTCCTCTTGGATGGCGAGACGACCGCGATGTCTGGAGTGGCTGTGGTGAATTATTCAAAATTTTATTTATTCTATCTCTTATCTATCTTTTTTTTTTTTTTACTTTAAGTCAGCAACAACATTGCAAAAACAACATTGATATCAGCAACGACATTGATGACAACAGCATTGATGATAACAACATTGATTACAACAACAACAACGACGATAACGATGATGATTGATCATCATCATGATCATGATGTTGATGACTTTTAAGTTCTACTACTACTACTACTACTACTACTACTACTACTACTACTACTACTACTACTACTACTACTACTACTACTACTAACTACTACTGCTGCTGCTGCTGCTGCTGCTGCTGCTGCTGCTGCTGCTACTACTACTACTAGACTATTACTTCTTCTACTGTTGCTGCTGCTACTGCTGTTACTGCTGCTGTTGTTGTTACTACTACTACAACTACTACTACAACAACAACAACTACTACTACTACTACTACTACTACTACTACTACTACTACTACTACTACTACTACTACTTCTACTACTACTACTACTATACTACTACTACTACTACTACTAACAACAACAACAACAACAACAACAACAACAACAACAACACTGAAGATGATGACAAAACAATGATGATGATGATTGTGATTGCAAGACAAACTATTTGGTGTTGTTTTTTTAAAATCAAAGGACGAAAAGACAGAACAAGAATCATGCATGTCTCAAGGATCGGAAGTCAGATGCGCTGGGCCTGACTTGTCAGGTGCTTAACGGCGGTGCAACACATTTTCACTCATCAGACAGACAACCACACCCGCTTTAAGTCAACAATAATGACAACAATATCAAGAATAAGAACATGAACAAGAACAATAAGGATGACGAAGATGGCGATCTTGATAGTAATAGTAATCAGCTTCGGAAAAAAAAGACCCATTTCTTGAGAACACCCCATATACGAACTTTATTGAGGAGGGAAAGGCGACTGACAAACATTTCTTATGGTATCCTTTATATGGCATGTATGTCTGTCTGTCTGTCTGTCTGTCTGTCTGTCTGTCTGTATGTATGTATGTATGTATGTATGTATGTATGTATGTATGTATGTATGTATGTATGTATGTATGTATGTGTGTGTGTGTGTGTGTGTGTATGCATATGCATGCATGTATGCGTGCATGCATTTCCATTATGTAGCCTACAATATTAATGTGCATTCATGAACATACGACTGCAAGCGTTTCACTTTTATTTTTTATTGATAATGCTTGTCATGCATCTAATGTATTTGTAACAACAAAATAAACTATTAATAAAAGTTATAGCAAAAAATAACAACAAAAACAAAAATAACAAGAAGGAGAAGATTTTTATTTTTATTTTTAGAAAGACTTAAGTTCTACTGCTGCTGCTACTACTACTACTACTACTACTACTACTACTACTACTACTACTACCTACTACTACTACTACTACTACTACTACTGCTACTGCTATTACACTACTACTACTACTACTACACTACTACTACTACTACTACTACTACTACTACTACTACTACTACTACTACTACTACTACTACGGCTGCTGCTGCTGCTGCTGCTGCTGCTGCTGCTACAACTAACAACAACATTAGACAGACAGTGATAGTGAGCGTTTGACGTAGAAGAAGTATCAGATCGACACTTTTTTTTTCGTTCTGGCAAAAAGAAAGCCGAAAAAAGCAATCAAAACTAACATACAGATCATACAAGTTGGAGTAAAGCAAATGAATTTAAAAAAAAAAAAAAAAAAAAAAACCAATGCACACAAACAACATAATATTATACGAGTACACATACATATGTTTTAGTTTGCCTGTACATACATACATACATACATACATACATACATATACTAATAATATCAAAAAGATGTGCGTACAAAGTGCTGTGGTGCCTGGTTAGCTCAGTCCAGTCAGGGGCGATAAGAACAACATATCTGAGGAGCCCTTTACGCTATGGGAGACAACACACTGTGGCCTTCAGGTGGTTCAGCGTAACGCTCTGTCAAAACAATGGATGGCTGATTGACAGACTAACCCACTGATCGATTAATTGACTGACTGACGTTTACTTGGATTCCTTAAGAAGTTATTGGGGCACTACAAGATCAGTGAAAATGGTTTGTTTTATTTTCTGTAAAAATAAAGGGGGGGGGGGGGGGGGGGGGGGGAATCAAAATAGCTGTAGGAAAAAAAGAAAGAAAAAATTAATAAGAAACCGAAAATTACTTTTTAAAAAAGACAAGAAAGGGAAAAAAAAACTTTAATGAAAAAAAAAGGAAATCACCAGAAAAAACTCTGGAGATGCGGGGTATCGATCCCCGTACCTCTCACATGCTAAGCGAGCGCTCTACCACTTGAGCTACATCCCCATCTGTCTTCTGGGTACTTTTGTATAAACATATTACCACTCTTTTCTGTGGTACCACATGAAAGCATGCAAGTTCCTTACCAGGCATAAAACAGAAAGTCGAGTCTTACGGCCCCATCTTTTCTTTTGAAGATCACAGTTTGCATATTAGGAATGTTCAGCCAATAATCATTTGACAGAAAATAGTAATGTTAATGACGAAAGACATGTATGACACTGGAACAGCTTCCGAATCACCAACAATAACAGGACACATGTTGACCAGAGCACATGCCACAGTCACAATGTTTTTTTGTTGTTGTTGTTGTTTTCGAGGATAATGGAATAAGGACTCATGTGCTTTTTTACATCCAGTCCCCGTGTGTAGGCAGCTTTGTAAATGTTGTGATCGGTTCCCTTGACTTATGCCTGTGAATTCCCTTGGGAACAAAAGGGCCCTGCACACAATAGTCTACTCCTTCGAAAAGCGGAACGAGTTTTAATGTGTGCGCAAGATGTGCGTTTGCACATGGGACCTCGGTTTATAGTACCATTATCCGAAGGACTTTTGGGGAAGTGGAGTCAGCACTAATGTTAACTTTAGAGGAAAGAATCCAAGAGATTCGAACCCGAGCCAGCAGATCACGAGCGCAATGAGCATCTCTCTAACCACCAGGCTATCCTGTCCCCCGGTGTTCAAAGTTGTCAGTTGTTCATCTGTGGGGGCAAACAAACAGATTGATTCATTTATTCTACCGTTAGATGCATACTGTGCTGGTTTAAATAATAATTAAGACGAATAATGATAGACCATCACGAAAGGCATAGGCCTTTTGGCCTTGCGTGTTGTTTGGTTTAGGGGGTAAAGTCAGCTGGATATTTAAAAATACAAATAAATCTGTGCTTGGGCTTGGATATGCATGGATGTGTCAGGGAGTAGGACAAGAAAGTACAGTTATAAAAGCTCTTCGTCAGCGATTGATAGAATGTAGGTAGCAAAATAGCGGGAAAACCAAATCAACTATTCGGTATAGCCTATAGATCTACAGGGTTTATGTTTCAACACACGTAACAAAGAACTCTCTCTCTCTCTCTCTCTCTCTCTCTCTCTCTCTCTCTCTCTCTCTCTCTCTCTCTCTCTCTCTCTGTCGCATGCGCGCGCGCGTTTTCTGAGTAAATCTGATATTGTGATTTTCTCCCCTAAAATGCAACCTATATCCAATAAAACCGGGTCTTTCATGCTGAACAGTATCAAGAACACAAGAAAATAACAAAAGCATCAACAACAAACAAAGCAAACTGCAAAACTATATCTAAACTTTAAAAAAAAAAAAGAACACATTACAACCAGCAACTCAATGACAATGATATCAGATCTGAAACAAAACGTCAATACATTTTTATTATGATCACTGACGAGAGGGGAATAAAATCGTACACTTTTTCATTTTTCTTCTTTCTTTGGATTGTTTCCCTTTATTAAAGTGGAGTCTGTAAACGACTAAGAGTTTTGAAACATTTACATAGTAGAAACACATGAAATAATGAGTACAAAATGTATAAATACGCTTATAAAGAGTATTGTAATAAACTGTTTTAATTTTAACATCATTCTAACAATTTCCAAACCAAAATATCAAAATGCGGCCCCCTCCCTCCACCCCTCCAATCGGCGGATCGGTAGGCCTGTGCCCCTGCCTAGAAAGCTAGGAGCCAGGGTTCAAATTGTGTGGTATTTGACCCCCTTGTGCCCGAAACTTTTCCGCCATCCACAAGACCATGAGTGGTAGTGTGGGTGCTGGCCTAGTCTTTCAGATGAGACGAAAAACCGAGGTCCGATGTTTAATACGCTTTCAGCGTACGTTAAAGAACCAACGGCAACAAGAGACCTGCCCCTGGCAAAATTCTGAAGACAAAAAGCCACTTTCATAGGGAAGCAAAACACCCCTGCAGACAAAAAAGAAAAGAAAAGAAATGGGTGGTACTGCTCTTGTAGGGACGCACGCACAAACTCACACACGCGCAAATGTGCAGACATGCATGAGTAAGGGTGCACACGCGCTTGCGTGCATGCGTACGTGTGTGTGTGTGTGTGGTGTGTGTGTGTGTGTGTGTGTGTGTGTGTGTGTGTGTGTGTGTGTGTGTGTGTGTGTGTGTGTGTGCTCTTCCTATCAATTTTGGATGGATGTGGACAAGTTTGGCATTAGTACATACGTGTGCGCATTTGCATGCATACGCATCTATGCGTGCTTGCACACGGTGTGTGTGTGTGTGTGTGTGTGTGTGTGTGTGTGTGTGTGTGTGTGTGTGTGTGTGTGTGTGTGTGTGTGTGTGTGTGTGTGTGTGTGGCGATCTGGTCTGTATGGTCAGCGGGGCTATAAACAACATGATTGGATGGATGGATGGATGGATGGATGGATGGATGGATGGATGGATGGATGGATGGATGGATGTATGTACGTATGTATGTATGTATGTATGTATGTATGTATGTATGTATGTATGTATGTATGTTATGTATGTATGTATGTATGTATGTATGTATGTATGTATGTATGTATGTATTGTATGTGTATGTCTATACATATAATATATATATAATGTATATATATATGTGTGTGTGTGTGTGTGTGTGTGTGTGTGTTGTCTGTGTCTGTGTCTGTGTGTGCGCGCGCGCGTGTGTATTGTCATATAAATGTGCACATGTTTTGATGTGTTTACGTACGTGTCCACGTACGTACATACGCGTGAGCTCGGGCATCTCTGTGTAGGTGCACGTACATGTTCGTTCGTGTGTGTTTAAATTAAAAAAAAATCTTTTTGTTATATATATATATATATATATATATATATATATATATATATATATATATATATATATATATATATATATATATATATAATATATATATATATAATAATTATATATATATATTATTTGTTTTTATTTTTATTTCGAGGATTGTCGAATAAGCACTCATGTGCTTTTTTTTTTCACCTTGTGTGTGTGTGTGTGTGTGTGTGTGTGTGTGTGTGTGTGTGTGTGTGTGTGTGTGTGTGTGTGTGTGTGTGTGTGTGTGTGTGTGTGTGTGTGTGTGTGTGGTTATGTGCGTGTGTATGTATGTGTGTGTGTGTGTTGTGTGTGTGTGCGTGTGTGTATGTGTGTGTGCGTGTGTACGTGTGTGTGTGTGTGCGTGTGTACGTGTGTGCGTGCGTGCGCGCGCGCGCGCGCGCGCGCGTGTGTATGTGTGTGACCACTAGACAAAATACACCTTTACTCTCTCTAACTATTTCTTGGCTAAAGTATTGAGAACTAAGGTTTTCTTTTCCCTCACCCACCCCATCTAATGAACCAGTGTTCTAGAGGTAACGCACCTGCCAAGAAAGCGAAAACCCCGGGTTCAGTCATGGTCCGGGTTCGATCCCCGTTTGTACCCGAAACTTTTACTCCTTCCACTAGACCCTGTGTGGTGGTAAGGCTGCTAGTCTTTCTGGTGAGACGATAAACTGACGTCCCGTGTGTAACACGCATTTAGCACACGTAAAAGAACCCACGGGAACAAGAGAGTTATCCCTGACAATGATCTGTAGAAAAATTCACTCTGATAAGGAAAAAAGATACACACGCTGAGAAAAAAAAATGGGTGGCGCTGCTTTTGTGGCGACGCACTCTCCCTGGGAAGAGAAGACTGAATTGCATGCAGAGAAATCTGCCATGTCATGAAATGGTATACACATGTATACAATCCTTGTCTGAAAGAGCGGTGAAGTTGTTCTCTGTGGACAGGTCATACTGGAGAACCGTCCCCTGCCCAATAATTTCACACACCCATACACACGCACAAGCACACAGAGACACACAGACACAGATAGACAGACAGACAGACAGACAGAAACACACACACACACAACACACACACACACACGCGCGTGCACACACACACACACACACACACACACACACACACACACACACACACACACACACACACACACACACACTCTCTCTCTCTCTCTCTCTCTCTCTCTCTCTCACACACACACACACACACACACACACACACACACACACACACACACACACACACACACACACACACACACACACAACTCCAAATGTAGGAAAGGGTGTTGGGGGAGAAATAATTTTATTATGTGCATTGCGTTCTGCTGTGAGGCAGTTTTGTCACCATCAATAATTTATTTCAGCTTTCCCCCGTTTCCTCCATCCGCAGCCTGTCAGTGGACAGAAGTGTGGCAGGAAGGTGACAGAAGGTGATGCTGTCCCACAAACACACATGTCCTTCCTCCTGATCAACCCTAGCTTACTCCGTGCCTCTTTGCTTTGAGCACACCTGTTTTGGGCTGGCAGTGTTTAGGTGAGGTGCTAGATTTCCTTTGGACTTGCCACAACCTCTGATCCATCTACTAGCCTGAAGCCCACACATGGGTATGCCGGGGACCTGTCAGTATAAATAGCATCTCCGCTTTCTAAGAGTGAGTTTCATCTCAACTTGTTGCTTCATCAATTTCTACAATTGTAACATTTTTGGGGTGGCCCGAGGTGCTGAGGTGGGAGAACTTGCGGGAGCGTGGGACCTCCGACTTTCTGGCTCGCGGCTGCAAGTCCTGATATCAGATTCTTCTGTAAAGGACTATAATCTGACTGAAACTGAAAAAACCAAAGTTCCAGGAATTCCCTCTTTTCTACCCTTCTCTTTGTTTTAGCCTCGTTCCTTTCCTACCTGTCATCTCTTTAATTTCTGCCTTCTTGGTCCATTCTCGTGCCTGTTTCGCCCAGAAAGACTTTAAAGATAACAATTCTCTCCTACGGCAAAGTCGGATGCGCCAGGTCTGACTTGTCAAGAGCTTTACAGCAGCGCAACTCATTTTCGCTTATATGACAAACAACGACAGTTGCTGTCTGAGCGTGCGACGAAGAAGAATTTCGACCTGGAATAACCTCTGATCGATCTACTAAAGCTACAAAACTTTTGTACAAAATACTGTGGTCAGCGTTTCTTGTTCCACGTCATATCTGGTGTAAACTATGAACTTTACCCAAGCTTTTCCGAAACGGAGCACAACGCCATTTTCAACGACTCTAACATAATTCACAAGTTCTACGTTCTTGAAACGAGGTATCACAGAACTGAGTTCAAAGACCAACACTGTCTCTCGAAAATTCCTTTCCAGCAATTTTATGTTCACACAGCCTGACTGGACACACTTTATTCCTAAATCAAACACTTAGAATAGCAATCATCTCTTGGCAGCAATGATGAAGAGCCATAACAAAAACAGCGCCGTTTATCTCTCAAAATAGTACGTACATGTGTTGATCTAAGCAAATTTATCCCCGAAACAGAATCAACGTCATCGCCGAGATTCTTCTGACTGGATGTTAAAGCAAAGACTGTTCCTATAGAAAGTGGATACAAAAACTTTACCAAAGAGAGAGAGAAGGAAGACACTTCAGGCTTTTCACTTCCGACTGAGAGAATTTTGCTAATTTCACAATCTGGATGATATCGAACCATGAAGAACTGACTCTTAAAACTGGTATTGCCCAGAGTCAGCTATAATGTCTCAGCCTTTCACCTTTAAACCAAACCAAACAACTGCAACCCCCTTACAAAGCACAGGAACAATCTCAAAAATAAATCCAACGTACCACAATCTGTCGCCTCCATTTAAACAAATCTACGCAACCGGTTAATCAGCAGATCTACATATCGTGACATTACGAAGTTGGAAGCAATGTTGTGAAATCACACACACTTTGAAAACTACACTACTGCCAGCACCTGGAACCCTGGCCTGTTCAACTCACTGTAGTCACTGTCGTCTGCTCCTGATCTCTGGTGAGGTCGTCTGCTGAATGTCCCGGGGACCCGCAGTGAGGACGGCACGGCCTTGACATTAGCAAAGAGAGGGGGTCTCGGCTGCCAGTTTAGATGTGTCAGTCTGGGTTTTTTTCTTCTCTCAAAACCCAAAAGAAATTAATTTTTCGAATCATCCCTACAGTTTTGAATCTTCGCCCCCCCCCCTCCCCCCCCCGAAAAAAAATCATAACAAAACCAGAAAAGCCTTCGTTAAGAAAGGAGATAAACATATTCTGATTTTAAATTTAAAAGAAAAAAAACAACACCCCCCTCCCCAAGCAAACTCAAAACTGGCTTCAAAACACTAGTAAAATAAAAACAAAAAAACTGACCGACACATCCACAACTGTACAGCCTACACAGAGTAAAGACCCAAACCGCTCTCCTTACCTCAAGGTCCAAACCGTCCCCTCTGTGGTCCCCGGGGAGAGCCACGCCCACCCCAGAGCACCCGGCGAAGGGTGACGGCAGGGTCGCTGCGGACGTGGCACCCCACCGAGAACCGAGGCAGAGCAGAGGGGGAGCAGGGGGCCGTCTATCTGTCCCTTGTAGACTGTCGCCCCCTTACCTCCGACACTGCCAGTGTGGTGACCCGGGGCCCGAACACCCAGGAGGCAACGAAGTAAGCTTGAATTCATCAATGGAAACATTTTTGATCGTGGGACAGCACCCACTTCCAGTCCGCGGCCTTGTACAACCGCATGGCGGCGGATGGAGAGTGGGGGGGCTGACTGGGTGACAAACGAACTACTGCCTCGCTTGCTTGCTGTCCTGCCTCAGCTCCGACGTGCACTGAGAAAGCCGCTGGTTTATATACTCTCTGGCCCAGGCCCACCTACACCGTTGCTGTTTTGGCCCCTATGACGTCTTCTTGGTTAGGCTTCTTACCAACAGCCGGATTAGACAGAGAGAGGGGGTGGGGGTGTGGGGGAGGGGACACACACGCACACACATGTGCGCACGCATACACA
>CM060316.1:33663661-33666161 GCA_030674155.1 Stramonita haemastoma
GGAGGTAAAACAGCAAGGGATAGGAGATGGGCGCCACCCTCAATATGCTGGTCCCTGGAGAAGGTGAGGTCTCTGACATCTGGCTCCCCAATGACCACATAGGTTATGGGAACACCTTTTACCTTTTTTTGTTCTCTAAACCTATGTTCAGATCTCCTGAAGTCTGGTCGGTGTGACGCCAACTGCAATACAGACTGGACTGTTGAGCCACTGTGGACGTTGCTCCCAACAAGACAATGTGTCATGACTTCAGAAGGCGCGGCCATTCTCTCCCTACTGTCCACTATACTAAAACTTCAACACTGAAATTTCTTCTTTTTTTTTTTTTACCGGGAAACTGTATTTGTTGTTCACTTCAACCTAAAAAGCTAACATTTATGAGATCTCCATTCATTTTCTAGTTCCACAGTGGTCAGCTTTAATTTTGGCGAGCAGAGACAAAAAAAGTAGAAATGGCAGGGAATGAATGTCCTAGCCTACGAACCGAATCCAAGAGGACTGAACATACAAAGGTAAAGGTGTCCCAGAACCTATGTGGTCGTTGGAGAGCGAGATGTCAGAGACCCCAGCTTCTCCAGGGGCCAGCATATTGAGGGCGGCGCCCATCTCCTCTTCTCTTGCTGCTTTGCCTTCCCTGACACTAAAGAGGGCAGGTACCCATTTCCAGCTGGGTGAACTGGGGCGCGCAAACGGTCACCCATCCACTAAGTAACCACGCACAGTGCTGCTTGGGGAAAGCGAGTGCTCTGACCACTGAGTTATCCCGTCCCCTCCGAACTGAATAAACGTTTGTCAAAACTTGAGTGCAAGCTATCATAAAGATGACCTCCCTTGCAGAAGGGGTGACGCCACTTGATCTTTTGTTGTGGAGAGAAGAGACCAGTGCCCAGTGAAGTCAGTCTCCTGGCACACACACACACACGCGTGCGCGCGCGCGCGCGCACGCACGCACACACACACACATATACACACACGCGCGCATGCACGCACGCACATATACACACAAACACACGCACGCACGCGAGCGCGCGCACACACACACACATACATACACGCACACACGCACACACACACACACACACCACCACACGCACGCACACCGCACGCACGCACGCACACACTATTCACGCACACGCGCAAACACCACACACCACTACCCCCACCACCACCACTAAAAAAGTGCAACCAGAAACCAGTGAACAAACAAAGAATGCTTTCCTACAAAGGAAACATAATAAAACTTCACACAAGAGATGTGATTATCACAGTGTAATATATCTATTGGGAATTACAAAGGAAGAAGAGCAGCGGCTGAAAAGAGAAAGGATATACAGAAAATGAACATCACAGAGAAGGAAGAGGGAAAATAGAGGATGGGGGTGCGGATGTGGCGAAGGGGGGGGTTAGGGGGAAGAGAGCTTGAGGAGGGGGGAGTGGGCTTGTGGTAGGGGGGCTGGGGGTTAGAGATGTCATAGTATTCAATGGGAACAGAAAGAAAGAACAGTGGCTTAAATAGTAACACAAAAGTTAAAGTTGAGGAAGAGAAAGAAGGAAAATTGGGGGAGAAGGGAGGGGGGAGGGGCAGGAAGGGAGGAAAGGAGCTTGTGGTGGGAGGTTGGGGAGTGAGAGCGAGAACAGCAGCAACAGGAGTATATAGGCTATGCCTGTAGTACAAAGCTGTGAAGACGATCAAGAGTGCCTGTGGTGACGTGAAGAGAGCCTGTAGGGCCTACAGGCTAGGCCTAAGCTAAGACCCAGCAAAGCTCACAGCGCTGTATGTTCTGTACGTGTGTGTATGTGTATGTGTGTGGATGTGTAAAGAGCCGGCCCGGCACACGACTCGTCAGGCAAGGAGGAGGGAAGCAGAGTAGCGTAGCGTAGACAGAGGGAGCTGGGCTAGGCCTTAGTGGTAGCTGTTGCTGCTGTGATTCAAGAGGAGGCCCCAGCAGCCAGCTTTCTTTCACTCCGGAGGTGGCCGGGGATGCCTGAGGAGGAGGAGGTGTGCGGTGGCATGGCGTAACACTGCGTCAGTGCGTCATCCCTCACACTGCCTGCCTGCTGCAGGTAAGTCACTTGAGTTGCTTGGTTGCTTGGTTGCTTGGTTGGTTGGCTAGACTTTTTGTTCTGACTGTCTTGTCTTGTGTTGTGATAGTTTGTTGGTTGGTTTTTTTTGTTTTTGTTGTGTGTTTTGTTTGGTTGAGTGGTTGGTTTGGTTGCTGTGTTGTTTTGGTTTTTTGTGTGTATATTTCTTTGTAAGTTTGTTTCTTTTCGTGTGTGTGTTTTTTTTTCCTTTTTTTTTTCTTTCTTCTCTTCTTTCTCTTTCTTTCTTTCTTTCTTTCTTTCTTTCTTTCTTTCTTTCTTTTTGTTTTCTTCCTTCTTTCTTTCTTGTTTCTTCTTCTTCTTTCTTTCTTTCTTTTCTCTCTTTCTTTCTTCTTTCTTTCCTTCTACCTTCTTTCTTTCCTCTTCTTTCTTTCCTGTTTCTTTTTTTCTTTCTTCTTTC
>CM060316.1:33676161-33701161 GCA_030674155.1 Stramonita haemastoma
GCAGCAGCAGCAGAGTAGTAGCAGCAGCAGCAGTAGTAGTAGTAGTAGTAGTAGTAGTAGTAGTAGTAGTAGTAGTAGTAGTAGTAGTGTGTGTGTGTACCTGTGCGCGTGTGTGTGTATGTGTGTGGAATGTGAGCGCGGGCGTGTGCATGAGTGTGAGTGTGCATGTGCAGTGTGTGTGTGTGGGAGGGGAGGGGTGGAGATACATATAAAGCTGTGAGGCAGGGGATGGATATGGGTCTAGATTTTTAGTTCAGGTCAATTTAGGTCACTGGGTCGTTTGCCTACATGGATAAATACCTCATTTCCTTTCTCTTCATCATTTGTCTAATAAAACTAAACAGTTTTTTCCTCCCTGGCTGCAGCGTCACTCTGCCTCCTGTAGGGATGATTCACCACAGATGATGCGCACTGTGGCTGCTGCCAGTGTGTGTTAGTAGTAGTGGGGCCTCTGTCAGTAATGCAGCTAACAGTGTACGACTGCTTCTCACTGAGTTGTGTGTAACTATACAGCATCTATTAAGTCACTCCTTTTTGGCAAGTGTTTCGCATCAATCAGGAATTGAACGAGACTCCTCTTGAATTGCCAATCCTCGTATGAAAGATGAAAGGTTTGTGTGGGTTTTTTTTTGTTGCATGGGTGGTGTGAATTAGAGCCGAGTGGTTAAAAAGCGTTTGATCTCTATCCGAAGGATCCATGGTTCCAATCTCGGTAGTGGTGTCTGGTGAATTAAGGGCAGGGATTTTGTTTTTCTTTTTAGCAATTTCTTGGGTCACCTTGAAGTAACGACCTACCAGTGTCTTAAATCCCTTCGTGCATGTACGTGTGCAGAAAAAGATCATCTGTGGACGATAAAGTTCCTGTAATTCATATCAGCATTCCCTGAGTTACGGAAACACAAATATGCACCCTGCATGCAACCCATGCCTGGGGAGGGATGGGCTCCGCCATTACAAGTTTCAACTTACCCTAGAGACACACCCGGAAAAAGAAGTGATGTGCCCCACAGACTCCCCAGAGAGTTAAATAAGGGGGAAAGAAGACAGTGTGTGTGAGCTACAGCCAAGGCAAAGGATTAGTGGTAAAACTGAAAGGGGAAGTTGGGCATAGCGGATTAGCTGTGTAAAGACTGACATACTCACCCTCAGTGAGAAATGACAAGCCCCAGTTTTTGTGTTTGTATGAATTGTACAGACTGTAAATGGTCAATCTTTTACCGGTAATTTTTTTTTCCCTATGACTGAAGCACTATTCTGATGTAGTGTAGATTGTGGTCAGAGATAACGATAATGACAGCGATAACAACATTTTATTTTCTGAGGGTAATAGAGTAAGTCAATGACTTTTTTCGTCAAGTCCTCAGAAATATGTCTGTAAGTCTGTTACAGAATTAATGACAATCGTACAATGACCAAAAAAAAACTAAACAGGAAATAAAAAAAAAGTATAGATATAGTTATAGTCTTCAACTTTGGTCGATTCATAAAAATTGAGGACTTTAGTAAGTCTGATCAGTAAGATTTAATTGAATTCTGGCACCGCCTGAAGAAAAAAAGTATTAAAAATGTTCTGATGTCCCATTCAACTTTCTGTCTGTATTTTGTTTGTTCTTCCTTTCCGTATGATCACACCACGTCCATGATCTTCTAGTAAACGTTTTTATCTTAAATTTGCATGTAAAGCTATTTCATTACTTTTGTTTCCTTTTCATCTGACTTTTCATATATTAGATTCTGTGGTCCTTCATTCACCACTTGTAGGCAATCTCCCCAAATTTCTGACGTTAATTCATTGTTTGTTTTTTTGACATGATCACAGCTCCTTTCCACACCATTTTCTGACATGATTATCCGTCATGTTCTCGATGACTTCCAAGACAGCAGAGGAGGCAGCTGCTGTTCCGGAAACTGATTGCAGTGGAGATGCCTTGCCCACAGTACACCCCCACTTCCTTGGCCAAGAGGGCAAATGGACAGTCAGCGTTGGAGATGTTCTCAAAAAGCCAACATGACCCAGGGCTGCGCACATAAGGACTGTGCAAGTCAAGCCTCCTGAACAGAGAGTCATAGTCGATCACTCAAGAATAAGCTGTAAAGTGAAATTCCGTTTGTGGAAAGGCACAGATCATACAGCCTCTCACTTTGCTGTTGCCCCCAGCGTCAATGGTTTAATCAAGAACTAGAAAAAAGCCTTGGCGGGTACACTCCGAACACATAGACGTTTTTATCATGCATGTTCACAATTTTGTGAAAGTGCAAACACCTAATACAAAGTACATCCAAGCCAAGCCCTTCAGGAAGCAGAACGTGTCTGTACAAGCTGCAGATAACGACAAACAGCAGCACTGTGCTGTAAAAACCAGAACACGCAGAGCACAAAACTGCCGACCGCACTGGCAATTGAAAACAAAACAAAATAAAACACCAGAAACACGCCAAACAAAACGCCCATTTCCTTTTCGACAGGATTTTATGGATGATTAAATAAATTGTGTTTTAAAATTATTGTTTAGGCTTTTAATTGGATAACTCACAAAACGGTATGCTGCAAACTGCATGCTGCGTCTATGCGTTTTCGGAATGGCAGAATATTGAAGGTTTGTTGTTGTTTGTGTTGTTGCATGTTCCACCCTGCGGTTCACCAAGAATATGTACTCTATATTACTCACACCCACCTGGGAATTGTCATGAGATTATAAGTACACATTGGATAACGTGTATGAGTGCGCTCGCGCGCGCGTGTGTGTGTATATTGTTTCTGCCTTGAAAACATTCTCTTACATGTATGTACACGGCATGAAAATCCCTTTTTGTGGAACCTGTCAGGAACATTTCGCGACATTGTTTTTGTAATCCTCCACTGCATGGGGACGTAAACCTGTCTGTGACAAATAAAGACTAATTGTAAATATTCTACTTTAAGTCTAGACAGGAAACTTTTTCATTTTGTCTACCAACACACCCAAACATATAATGTTTGTACAGACGCGTGTCTTGCTTCAGAAAGACTCAAGGGAGACTAGACTGCTTCACCTTCAAGGGGAACTACTCTTACACCACTTAAGCAGACGACAGGCCACTGAGTGTTTATGCATGAATATTTACTGCTTTAACCTTGGGCGTAATTATTACATAAGACTCAGCCAAACGATCACCTTGATTAGATAAACTTTGAGGGCCGGGATGGCCTGCTCTCAGTCTGTTTTTACGACAGTGTGTGCACAGTTTTAGGAATAGACGCCAGTTTACTGTTGAAGCAGCTTGGTGATGAGTTTCTTTCCCAGTGCTGGATTCATGAACTCTGAAAGAAAACGGAATCCTGGTAAGTAACCGCATATGCAGTAAATTACAAATCATAGAAATTCAGAACTGTATCCATAGTGATTTGTTATTTCAAGTTTGGTAAGAACTTGTAAACAGTATGCATTGTAAATTATTTGGGGTTTTTTGTCAATCAATTATGGTCGAATGATTCGCTCGCCATCTGCTATGCCACACCTTTATGTCTTGTGGCTTGTTGACAAGGTAAAACATTTGGCAAGATACAGCAGAGTTTCTAGCAGCATAAGTCGGATCACCGATTTTAATTAACAATTGCAAATAGAGTTTTTAAATTTTACCATTGTGTGTTGTTTGATTGCTTGTGTGTTTTAAGAGAACAGAGGAATCTGTACGTTCTATCATAGATATATCTAGTTACAGATGAGAGAGGGAGGGAGAGAGAGAGAGAGAGAACTCGAACTCGAAATTTTTAATGAGGGTAATTGAGAGAGAGAAGAGAGAGAGAGAGAGAGAGAGAGAGAGAGAGAGAGAGAGAGAGAGAGAGAGAGAGAGAGGGTTGAGAAAAATTACTGTTTTCTCTTCAACATTCTCTGATTCACACAGCAGAAAACTGTAGGAGAGATGTAGGGAAGAGTAACAATTAGGTCAGGAAAAGGTCGATGCTTATGAAGATTGTTCTCTCTTTCAAACATTTATTTATAAGCAAGTGTCTTTGGTTGACGAAATAGCCCGACTCCCTGATTGTTTTGTGCTGCAAAAGTGATACGATAGCTAGCGCTCAATCTATCAGCCAGTTCCTCGCTTATCATTGACTTAAAACCGCGTGCCACTTCATTGATGTAGCTTTGCCCTGTATGACTCTGTAAACCTAGTACTGTTTTCAAACTAGGAATGTATTCTTCACTGCAGACAAGGTCCCTGAAAATGCTGTTGTTATCATGTATATGAGCATATTCTATAAACTTTGTTATATAGTATGTGTTGTTGAAAATACAGTTTTCTTTATGTATGACAAGATAAGAATTATATAACATTCGTAATTGTTGTGTTGCTTGAGGTAGTTTTCTCCTTATGACAAAAACTGGAAATATGGCAGCAGAAATTGCAAAAGGAATAATTTTTGTACAAGTACACGACAGTAACGAGTGAAGCAGAGTTGGCGAAATGTATTTTCCTCTCTTGTAACTCAATTTCTCAGTGAACTCTGCCAGTGTTTCAATTGCCAAACTCATCACTTCACAGGCGTATCTTAGGATTGATGGCATTCTGAAATTTCCTAGACAGTTTTCAATTCCCTACTCTTCTTCTGTGTTTTGTTCGGCTTCTGTCTATGCCTGTCTCTGTATATCTCTCTGTCTCTGGATTCTATGTCTTTCTCCCCTCTCCCCTGCCTCTTTCGCACCCCCCCCCCCCCACACACACCACACACCTTCTCTCTTTCAAATATCCCGATTCTTTGTTTTTCAGACATACATTAAGTTATCATGGCCGGTTTATAGACAAACAAAACTCAAATCAAAACAATAGCAACAAACCACACGAGTTTATCTAAGAATGCAGGAAGACAATCTTTTTGTTGTTGTTGTTGTTGTTGTTGTTGTTGTGTGGTGGTGGTGGTGGTGGTGGTGGTGGTGGTGGTGGTGGTGTGGTGTGTTGTGTGTGTGTGTGTGAGTGTGTGTTTGTTTTTGTTTTGTGTGTGTGGTGTGTGTGTGTGTGTGTGTGTGTGTGTGTGTGTGTGTGTGTGTGTGTTCAAGGCTTTTATCTCTTTGATTTTATGTCTTCGTTTTAGTCCGTCCGCCTGTTAAGATTTTTAATTATTCATTTTGTTGCAGTTATTGTGCGTTTCTTAAGTGAAAGTTCTTTGATGTGCATCGTTTTCAGCGTCCTGCTATTAATGAAAACGGTTTTCTCCAGTAATCAAAATAATTACCTGCTTGCGAGGAAGAACGTACATGGTATGGCTGGAACATTAATGATGAAAGTTATGTCATGCTCAAGAACACGGATGTTTATATGGCAGACATCCAGATTTGTGTGTGTGTGTGTGTGTGTGTGTGTGTGTGTGTGTGTGTGTGTGTGTGTGTGTGTGTGTGTGTGTGTGTGTGTGTGTTTGAGCGTGAGAGAGAGAGTTGTGCCTTGTATTAAGGTATAATCTCTTCAACTTTGATTTAGACGGATTTGATTCTTGGAATATGTTTCTTTTATTACGTACACTATAAAGCATTCCGTATGGACCATTTCATCCTGATTTGTGTGTGTGTTTGTGTGTGTGTGTGTATGTGTGTGTGTGTGATGTGTGTGTGTGTGTGTGTGTGTGTGTGTGTGTGTGTGTGTGTGTGTGTGTGTGTGCTTGTCTGTGTGTGTTTCCAGAGAATCAAGTTTTGTTAACAGATACATCTGGTTGTTGTTGTTTTTTAGATTAGTTTGAAGGGTGACGCAGGCAGGTTTTTGTTTTTTCTGTTTTTGAAAGCAATGCAGCTTGGAGTAAAAATTAAAATTTGCTTTTAGATTTTAATTGTCTTTTTTCCTCTGAAGCAGGTGTCTTAAAACGTTTCTATCTGTTTTCGTGTCTCTCTGTCTGTCTCTCTGTCTATCTGTTGACTGTCTGTTGTCTTATGTCTGTCTGTCTGTCTGTCTGTCTGTCTGTCTCTCTCTATCTCTAGTCTGTTAGGGTGGGGATAGCCTGTGGTCAGATTGCGTGGCAATTTAAGACCCGGTTCGAATTGTCGAGAGATTTTTCTCCTGGATTAACATCAGTGCTGACTCCATTTCCAAAGTCCTTCGGTGAGACTTTAAACCGAGCCCCGTTTGTGCGAACGCACGCAGAACTCTTGCGCACACTTAAATCTTTCCGCTTTCGTAAGAGTAGGCCATGTGTTGCCGGTGGAACAGATGACATTTACAAAACTGCATACACACGTGGACTGATGTAAAAAGCACAGAGTGCTTATCCCATTTATCTCGATATAAGAATAATCAATCAATCAAATCTCTCTCTCACTCTCTTACACACACACACATACACACATACACACAAACAAACACACACACATACACACACACATGTGTAAATTGCCATGCTTGGCATCTGTGACCGACTCTTATGATACACTCACTACCTGCGCTCATCCATCATTGCAATCATTGGCGGTTACGTGCCCCAGACACAGAAGCTATTTCTCTCTCTCTGTGGGCCTGGTATAAACGCCATGTCCTTTGCACGTTCCAATCGTTTCTTATCAGTCGTTTGCTCATTCCTGTCAGACGTGGCCGTATCTCCATAGATGAACAACAAATTTTTCACCACAGTTCTTCCTCTCAAACTTGCAACATCTTTGAGACTGGAGGCTAAGGGGGATGAGGATAACAGTGGTTGTGATGGGGTAGGGGGGTAGGGGAGGGGGGACCTGGAGAATATATAGGTGGACTATCATCTGTGTCTTGTCTTGTTTGCAAGTTATGGCGAGTGTTGTCTGATTTGGGTGTTAAAGGTCAATGGGGTTTTGAAGACACTGACTCCGTGTGTGTGTGTGTGTGTGTGTGTGTGTGTGTGTGTGTGTGTGTGTGTGTGTGTGTGTGTGTGTGTGTGTGTGTCTGTCTGTCTGTCTGTCTGTCTGTCTGTCTGTCTGTCTGTCTGTCCTGTCTGTCTGTCTGTCTGTCTTCTGTCTCTCTCTCTTCTCTCTCTCTCTCTCTCTCTCTCTCTCTCTCTCTCTCTCTCTCTCTCTCTCTCTCCTCTCTCTCTCTCTCTCTCTCTCTCTCTCTCTCTCTCTCTCTCTCTCTCTCCATCTCTCTCTCTCTCTCTCTCCTTCTCCCTCTCTCTCTATCTGCGCGCGGCGCGCGTGTGTGTGTGTGTGTGTGTGTGTGTGTGTGCACGCGCGCGCGCGCGCGCGTGTTCCGAACATTGTGACAGCTCGGAGAAAAAAACACACAGAAAACTGAAACTAAGAAATCGGATGAAAGAAGGTGCAGAGGTGTCACGGTTTCCCGTTAGTTGGCAGTTTGCTTCCTGTGGCCTCTGGCTTCAGATGACTTGATACGGCAGT
The DNA here is from genome assembly GCA_030674155.1 of Stramonita haemastoma. Classification (NCBI taxonomy): domain Eukaryota; kingdom Metazoa; phylum Mollusca; class Gastropoda; order Neogastropoda; family Muricidae; genus Stramonita; species Stramonita haemastoma. The sequence continues at coordinate 33,683,487 of CM060316.1, forward strand.
GCACAAATATACGGTGCCAGGGTTCGCTTCGTATGGTGTGGGCTTTGGATCAGCTGATTCCACAGTGCAAAAATATGCCGTGCCGGGGTTTACTTCGTGTGGTGTGGGCTTAAGATCAACTGATACGACAGTGCAAAAATGCACTGAGCTAATATCGCCATGGTTTGCATCGTGTGGTATAGCACTTTAGATGAGCTGATGCAACAATGCAAGATTACACCGTGCAAATGTCGTCAAGGTTTGCTGTGTATGATACAAGCCGCTGATACGATAGTGCAAAAATGCACTGCGTAAATATCAACACGGTTTTGCTTCGTATGGATTAAGCTCCAGATTAGTTGATACAACCGTGCAGAAATATACCGTGCATGTATCCATGGTTTGCTTGGTGTGACATAGGCTCTAGATCGTTTGATATGACAGAACAAAAGTTGTTCGTTCTCCTCATTGACAATGCGTAATGAGATTCGTGATGTACCTCTTGAATCTGTCCGGACATTGAACTTGGATGATTAGTGGTTTTCGGCTTCAGTTCATCCGTGGTCTGACTTCCTGTTCCCATAAACCCGACTTCCTGTTCCCATAAACCCGACTTCCTGTTCCCATAAACCCGACTTCCTGTTCCCTTAAATCCAAGAACTTGATTTTAAAATAGAAAGTTAAGAAAAAAATCCAACATTTTCCGGAAGTGTTCTTTGTCTTGATCGATTTACTAAGACAGATCGTGAATTAGCGATATGCACTTCACTGCATTTTTGGTTAATATCAAATGCAAAGCAGACGGAGTGGAGACAGAAACGGTGTCATATTGACTGTAGCCTTCTTACTGATTGCAAAGGTGGGTCCTTCTTCTTCTTCTTCTTCTTCTTCTTCCTTCCTCTTTTCTTCTTCTTTTCTTCTTCTTCTTCTTCTTCTTCTTCTTCTTCTCTCTTAATCTTCTTTTTTCCTTCTTCTTCTTAGTTTAATGTCAATTCACTACACGGCGATTTAGACAAATGCACATTCCCGTTAAGAATGTACAGAAATGAAGAAGAAAACGGTGGGTGAGTGAGGCGGGTCTGTATTTTTATGCTAAAAGGTTTTCTTTTATCTGTCAAACGACCCGGGTGCATACCAAAACCTCGGTTGCGGTTAACAAGGAGCTATTTTGGGGCCCTTGTGTTACTGTGCAGCCCATTGCTATCTGTCCCAACCTGCCTTTATCTTGTGAACAGAATGAAGGGAGGGTCTTTGTTTCAGAGCTAGCTGTCTTATCTGGCTTACCTGCGTATGTTGCTTTCTTCTCAGCTCCTCACCTGTGTTTGCTGCTCCATTCCTCCTCCCTCCTCCTCCTCCCCACTGCTTCCTGCCTCGACCCTTGTTTTCTAAACAAACTGTGCATCCTCTCTACCACTTTGGCCTCTCCCTAGGTATGAATCATCTGAGACCCAGCGTTAAAGGTGGGTGCAGCCTTACCTGTGAGGGAAAGAAGTATGTATACCCAGCGCCGCAGTTTAGTAAATGGTGGAAAAGTAAAAGTATCTGCTGCTGGTATATACCTGGTCTTACTTTGGTCGTGAACAGTGTCCGCAGTTGGTATGACCATAGTCCAAGAGACTTTTGGAGTGAGCAAAATTAATAGTGTTTGCAGTAGGCAGCAGATTCTTTACTTATCATCAATCATCATCATCATCATCATCATCATCATCATCATCATCATCATCATCATTCATCATCACCGTCATCGTCATCGTCGTCAACATAATCACCACCACCACCACCACCACCACCACCACCACCACCACCACCACCACCACCACCACCACCACCACCATCACCACCATCACCACCACCATCATCATCATCATCATCATCATCATCATCATCATCATCATCATCATCATCATCATCAACAACAATATCATCATCATCATCATGGTTAGGGGCTTTGGTTTGTTTTGTTTTTTGTTTTTTAGCCATCAGTACTTGTGTGACACATCACAGCTCTGACATAAATAGACAATCATCCAAAAATACCACCACTTGACTACCTCCACACTGCACTGCACTACTCTGCACTGTGAGCACTTGCACACTTGAGTTCTAGAGCAGACGACACAAAATGTCGGATGTATATCCTGTGCATTGGGCGTTACTGAGTAAATCGACCTCCCCTTCAACACCACTTGAGATGGTCTGATGCTGCCAGCACCAAGAGAAGACCTGGTCAATATTGACTTCCGTGGCAGTGAAAGAACGACCGACATGACTATTTACCACACAGTGCCCCTTTTGCGAAACTGCCTCTGGCTGATTATCTGTAATCATACACCGTGTTTCAATGATGTCACCAGATGAGTCACCGCTAGTTTTGTTTGTTTAGTTTTTGTTGTACGATTTGAAGTTTCAAAACTTGCCGTGGCAGTGGTTGCTTTTATCCATGGACGATTCTTTAGTAACTTTCTTGCTACAGAAAAGAAAGGTTTGGAACTTGTCCTCTTTGAACCTTTACCAATTATGTGCTGTCTATTGGGACAGACTTGACACGTAGCCTTCGGGTGGGAAGATAGCTTTATGTCCTTTGTTGTCTGCAATTTTGAGGTGGACGAAATGAAACAGGAATGATCGTGGTGAGTCTCTCACTTTGGAGTGTATCGGGCGCACATCTTTCTATCAATATTTTTTTAGCACCATAATCAAAGCCGGTGTGAAGGGTGCTTAGCTACAATATAGGCCTACTCTGACCTAACTGATAACCGTTAATATAGCAAATCTAATTTCTGTTATCGTAAGCTACCGTTTGTTATGCTTTTGTTTTTGTGTTTGTGTTTGTTTGTGTGTTTGCTACTTTTTGACTGTTAATTACATTCTTCAAGACTGTTTGTTTATATCAATGATAATTTTTTAAAATATCATCAGAATGAGAACCATTTTCAGACTCCTCATCTCATCCTCTGTGGCGTTTTCTTTTTTTACCTGTTCGTTCTGTAGTTTTCTAACTCGCTCCAGCTACTTAACAGAAAATGTGTTCTAGTTTTGTTAAGGCTCTACTTATGGTACTAGCCTCTGTTCAATGAATACTTTGACCATGGAAAAAAGGGCCGGCTTCTTAAAGAAAGACGAGCATGTCAGTCAATCAGGCTGAGAGCTTTTAGTCCTTAACCGAGCGCACTGTGTTTGACGTGCTTTCCAGGGTACTTGGGAGTCCTCCAACTGGCATGGTAGTACATGCACAAACAGAAGAAGGAAAAAAGATCAACTGCTTCGTTGTTTTGCAGAAAAAGTGCATTTTGCTGAGTGCCAGTCAGAGACGTCTAGCCACTCCTTGCTAAGAGACAGAGACAGAGAGAGAGGAGGGGGAGACAGAGAGAGAGAGAGGGGAGAGAGAGAGGGGTGGAGAGAGAAGTGGTTGGTGGGCGAGGGGGAACAAACGGACAGACAGATACGCAGAGAAAGGGAGGAGACATAAAAATATTTAATGGGGAGGACAGAAATATAACCAAGTTTGGTTCCAGAGTAACACAGTTATAAACGAAAAGTAAACAAGCAAAGAAACTACGGAAGAAAACTAGGAAGCACACTAACGGCAACCTTGGCATGATTATAAAATTAAAAAAAATTTTAACGTTTTCAGCACCTTTATTTTGGGTAGCCATTTTATTTATTCCTGAAATCAATGCAGGTTGGTTTTTTTAGGTAAGAATTTGAAATACGGTTTAACATACAATGGTTATTTCACTCAAAACTTACACAGTTGAGATAAGGTGTGTTGTTGTTGTTGCTGTTGTTGTTGTTGTTGTTGTGCGTTCCCTAGCTTAGCACTCTGGGGGCACCCAGACTGTGCACTCTGACTCACTCATCCCCTCTGGGAATCACTGAGATTAAAATGGCACACTGAATGGGAAATGTCCGTGTATGACTGTTTTCAAGTACCTTGCCATATAGGCAGCCATACGCCGACTTCAAAGGATATTTTTCTCCTTTGAAGGTGAGTGCAGGTTGTTATGTTAAGAGCTTGTCATGGCTGAAGGCAATCCCAACACAACATTTTACAACATAACAACATTTTAGTGTTGGCCTTGGTAATTAGCTGACATCAATAAGTGAGATAGCTTTTGGCCTGTGCCAAGTTGAGATACTAGGTAGACTACGTGAATGTCAAAGGAATGATTTATAAGATGCGACGTGAGGATTTAGAATATTGTCTCTGCATCTTTAGAGAGCACTGGTATTGCGTTGTAATGCGTTGCATTGTATTGCATCGTATTGTATTGAAGTATATTGTCTTGTATTGAATTAAAAACTGTTTTAGTTTGCATTGTAGTCTATTGCACCGTACTGGATTCTGTTGTATACTGTTGTATTGCATAGTATAACACTTCCAGTCACGGAAGTTGTATTCCTTTCGTGAAATTCGGGCTAGATTCCCTCTGGGGAAAGCATATCGCCACAATAGCAGCACCCACCCACTATCTATTATTTTATTATCCCTTGTTTACCCTAATGAAACGGGTGAGGCATACGTGGCACTGATACACCCAGGGAAATTCTCTGCCGTGGTTTAAAAATCGGAAGGCTCATTATGTTTTCTTTGAACACAGCCAAGTGGGGGATGACGCAGGAAGAGCTTGGCACAGATACTCGTTTTACACACACACACACACACACACACACACACACACACACACACACACACACACACACACACACACACACACACACACACAACACACACACACACATACACACACACACACACACACCCGCACACACACACACACACACACACACACACACACACACACACACACACACACACACACACACACACACACACACGCACACACACACACATGCTCGCACACACACACAGAGCACGCATGCACATGTACACACAAATACATCTACAATAATAGAGGGATAGAGATACAGAGACGAAGAGAGGGAGAGAGAGGGGGGGGGGGTCGGGGGGGGGGTCCGGGGGGGGGTGGCTGGGGAAGGGGGAGAGGTTAGTGGAAAAAGTGGATACATGATAATTATCTTATACACACATTGTGAGAATATACAAACGACTTAGAGAGAGACAGAGAGACAGATACAGACAGGCAGACAGAGAGACAGAGAGAGAGAAAGAGACAGACAGACAGCAAGACAGACAGACAGGGGCAGGCACACACAACACACACACACACACACACACACACACACACACACACACACACACACACACACACACACACACATACATACACACACACACACGCAAACACACACACACACACACGCTCGCCACACACACACACACACACACACACACACACACACACACACACACACACACACAGAGCACGCACGCACATGTACACACAAATACATCTACAATAATAGAGGGATAGAGATACAGAGACGAAGAGAGAGAGAGAGGGGCTGGGGAAGGGGGAGAGGTTGGTGGAAAAAGTGGAAACATGATAATTATCTTATACACACATTGTGAGAATATACAGACAACTTAGAGAGAAGAGAGAGAGAGGAGAGGAGGGAGAGAGAGAGAGAGAGAGAGGAGAGAGAAGAGGAAGAGAGAGAGAGAGGAAGAGAATGAAAGAGAGAGAGAGAGAGAGAGAGAGAGAGAGAGAGTGAGAGACAGAGACAGAGACAGAGAGAGACAGACAGAGAGAGAGAGAGACAGAGACAGAGAAGAGACAGACAGACAGAGAGGCAGGCAGGTAGGCAGACACGCAGACAGGCAGGCACATACACACATCGATGAGAGAGAGACAGAAGAGAGAGAGAGAGAAGAGAGAGAGAGAAGAGAAGAGAGGAGAGAGAGAGAGAGAGAGAGAGAGAGAGACAGACAGACAGAGACAGACAGACAGACAGACAGACAGACAGACAGACAGACAGACAGACAGACAGACAGACAGAGTGCTAACTTTAGTGCGAAGGTTAAACGATGGGAAACGTTCCAGCGCCGGAAATAAAAGGAAAGGCATAAGGCCTAGTTGAGGCTCCAGACAGAGTTTCCAGAGAGATAGACAGAGCTCTGGAATTGTATGCGGCCTGCAGGTTACTAGGTTGACTAGCAGGCTTCCTTCCTTCCTAGTCCTAGGCTCCCTGGTTCCTGGCTAAATGCTTGTGTGTGTGTGTGTGTGTGCGCGCGCGCGCGTGTGTGTGTGTAGGAGAGGGAGGAGAGGGAGAAGAGGAGAGGAGAGAGAGAGAGAGAGAGAGAGAGAGAGAGAGAGGCTTCATCCTTTCACACGTGCTCTATCTTTAGAACCTCGTTTGTTCAGACCTTGCGCACCCTGAATAGAATGAGATTGTTGGCAGAGACAGTGTAAAAAAATACATAGCCGGCCGTTTACACTTTTTTTTCACTCTGATGAGATTTAAGCGGAAGGTTTTGTTGTTTATGAAATAGAAGTTTTCTGATTGAAGCGTTTTATTTTCTGTGGATGGGTGGATGGGTGGGTTAGTAGTGAGTGAGTGAGTGAGTGAGGTGTGTGTGTGTATGTGTATGTGGTGTGTATTCGTCATGTGTGAGTGTATGCGCGCGCAACGCGTGTATGCCACATGCACCCCAATGTTATACCATTTACAATGACTACCTCTGTCTTATGAACGCACACTTTTCTTTGCATACCGTGTGTATTTCCGCATGCTTTCCTTCGTCTGAACATGCTGCATGCCTGCTGCGCTTAGTATTTTATTACCATCACAAAGGGGCGAGCTGCAATCCCCTGTGGGGATGCTGGGGGTATGTCAGTAGAACAGCATCCCCATCTTCTGGTCATTCTCTGTAGGAAATTCGCTCTTTTCTGTCCCTCTCTTAGTTTCTGCCTTGTCCTTTTCTTCCTGTTACCTGATTCTTGGCCATGTCTGCCTTCTTTGTCCATTCTTTTACCATTTTTGTGGACAGCCTTAAAAGACAAGGATTCTTTCCAAGCTGATATCAGACTTATCAGCAGGCACTTACGCATTTTTGCTTCTATAACATAACAACAATAGTTGCTGTCTGAGCGTTAGACGAAGAAGAAGAAAAAGCAAGACTTGGGGCGGAATATAGAAGACTGTGAAATGAAACACGCCTTTGTTGTGCTTGATGGCTGATCATAATGTTGCTGGCTGAACATTCCCCAGTTAAGTATTTAAGCTCTGGGGTCACTGCTGAACACAATGAACAACTGTGTTATTTCTGATGCGGAAGGTTTGGCAGAACAAAGGGAAAAGGTTTTGACTGGAACTGTTTTTCATTGTTTCTGTTCGTCCCAAGAGGAACAATAATCATCTGATAAAGAATACTTTGTGAGTGACACCACTTTTGTGCTGAACAAAGACCAGAAGTCACTTTGTATTTTTATGTTTTGTTGTTTGTTATTATTATTATTTCATTTCGAGAATGATGCAATAAGACTTATGTGGGGTTTTTTTTTTTAACATACTTTCCCCATGTGCATGCAATTTTGTAAACTTTGCTCTCCGACCACCGCATACAAGGGCACACGAGCTACTCTTCTAAAAAGTGGAACAGGTTTTGTCATGATGATGTCTGACTGCGTTCGTACACAAGACTTTGGTTTATAGTCTCATCTGAAGGGCTAGTACATCAAGATGATACAGATCAAGAAATAGACTTTTAGTTGCACAGAAAATTAGCTTGATGGAAATTTAATGTGGCACAATCTATTACGAATAAAATTTACCAGAAGCTAAACATGTAGATTCAGTGTAACTCAATGTGTATAAATAAATAATTTAGAAACTAAACATACAAACAGATACTCACGCAAGCATGTACGCATATGTATGCCTGCATTGCACCCGCACATTCACGCGCATGCAGAGAGAGGAGAGAGAGAGAGAGAGAGAGAGAGAGAGAGAGAGAGAGAGGAGAGAGAGAGAGAGAGAGAGTTTATGACGCTTTTTGCCCAAAAATGTAACTCAAACTATTTGCATGCACGAAGAACAAAGAACACAACAAAACAAACCCAGCAAATTAAGGGCACGTTATAAACTATTTTGCTTTATGTTGCTTTTAATCTTAATCTGTGCATAACGTACATTTTCTTTTTTTTCTCAATAAACATTACTTTTACCAACAACATTCCCGAAACTAGAATGCGGCTGCCTTCATGGTGGACAAAAAACGGTCGCATAATTATGCAAAATCTCACCAATGGTGAACCTCAGAGCTCTAGCCGAGAAACGAAAAACAAAACCTCATCAACAGCAACCAACAAACAAACAAACAAACACTACACCACCTTCTGCCACCAAACCCAAACCAAAGCAAACCAAAGCAAAATCAAATCTCTACCGCTATCACACCCCCATAACATCTCACCACGATCATAACTAGGAGAAGCAGTATAGATTCAAGAAGTTCAATCGCTTGTAATGGGGAATATGGAACCGTTTAGATGGGTGATGATGAGAAGCGACAAACCGTTTCATCACCAACAGGGAGAAGCCATGATAACGAACGAAAGGGGAAGCTTTCTCCGCTCTGAAGACCGGAAGTGATGTTGGACAGGAAGTGAGGTTGGGATCTGTACAGGTGCGCATGCTTCAGGGAAGTGGAATTCTGCCCAGTTCTGTGGTGATGAAAGTGTCTGGTGCCAACGTTCTTGAATTATGCACGTTTCCTTGTAATGTTTAATTAGAAGTAATAAAGGAAGGGGAATGAAGGGGAGGGGGTGTGGTCTAAAAATGTATCCTTGAACGGAGAAAATCTCTCTCTCTCTCTCTCTCTCTCTCTCTCTCTCTCTCTCTCTCTCTCTCTCTCTCTCTCTCTCTCTCTCTCTCTTCTCTCTTCTCTCTCTCTCTCTCTCTCTCTGTCTGTCTGTCTGTCTGTCTGTCTGTCTGTCTGTATGTCTGTATGTATGTTTGTATGTCTCTCTGGGCTCAGGTGGAATGTGTTTTACCTAATCTCTCTTCAAGCACTGGATCCATCCTCACGTGTAAGTGCCGTAATAGTGTAGATACCTTGCACATGGGGGGGGGGGGGGGGGGGGGGGGGGACGCACTCAAACATGCACGTGCGGAAGAATGCACTTGAGTTGGCAAAGACTGAAGTGCCTAGCTCTCCTCTTATAGGAAGCAGAGGTTGTCATTCCTGTTGGCTATTGGATCTACACACTAAAGTCTTTGTTCAAGCGAATTCTTACCTGTTGAAAAATAAGCAGCTCCACAGACAAAGAGATGCAAGTAGGAGCAAAAGCTGTGGTTTAATTTCAATTATGATGGAAGTACTGGTATGTCAAAGGGTCACATTTGTTTTTGCCTCGATGCTCTTACATCCTAGGGGAGACAATGTGTTTACAAAGAGAAGCTGCATGTTACGTGATCTATTGATTTTATAGCCTTTACTTGCATGAAGTATAAATTTACAAAACTGTATGTACACGGGGACTGGCTGTTAAAAAAAAGCACACGAGTGTTTATTCCATTGTCCATAAAATAATGAAAGGAAGGACAGAAAAAAGTAAATATTAGTGGAATTAAATCATTTTCAGAACAGCCAGGTTTTCTTTGCTTGCCCAAATGGGAAGCGGTGATCCATTTGAGATGGCATAACTTCGTTGCCTTTGGGCTTGCGCCAATGATGAACTTTTGATGGTATGGGTGTTTTTTAAAGTTTTTTATTTTAGTTTTTTTTATATACTTTTTTCATTCAAAATGTTGTGAACATAGTTGTGTAATTTCAATTCGTTGCCAGATTGAAAACTCAGCAGGTGAAGTTGGCTCGTCCTTTCAGCGGCAAATGAAAAATAAATGGGTTATCTTTTTCTCTCTCTGCTGCTCGCTATGCTGCTATTCAGCCTGTCTTTTCTCCTCTGTCTGTCTGTCTGCATCCCACCCTCTCCATACCCATCGCCTCTGTCTGTCTCATGCTTCGGTTAAGTTACGAATACACCAAGTCCTTTTCATTCTGACTGTGCATTTTTTCACTGAGTATATATTCAAAGTATCAACAACAAAGTTAAAAAGTGATGGCATACTCCAGTTTGTTTTTTATTTTATATATTATTATTTTTCATATGGTGTTTTAACATATTCTCATGTTTCCCCGTTAAGATGGCACACTCCGCTTTGTTGTGTGTGTGTGTGTGTGTGTGTGTGTGTGTGTGTGTGTGTGTGTGTGTGTGTGGTGTGTGTGTGTGTGTGTGTGTGTGTTGTTTTCCTAGAGGTGATTTTTACATCAACTTTTCTACTCCCCTTCCCCTAGTTAAGTGTTCGCCCTGTACTGAAATTTTATCTGTTTTGTCTGCTTGCGGAAACAGACACTTCAAGACGACTGATCAAGGGGCACTGTACGCTGGGTGCTGTCAGACACATCGTCATTGTGTCAGAGGTTGTTGATAATGGAGAGGAATGTGGGGAGAGAGAGAGAGAGAGAGAGAGAGAGAGAGAGAGAGAGAGAGAGAGAGAGAGAGAGAGAGAGAGAGAGAGAGAGAGAGGGAGGGGCTGTTTTTGGTGTTGATAAGGCTATCCTCCAGTCTTGTTGACAGGGCAGGCGCCTTGCTTCTTCTTCTTCTTCTTCTTCTTCTTCTTCTTCTTCTTCTTCTTCTTCTTCTTCTTCTTCTTCTTCTTCTTCTTCTTCTTCTTCTCGTTGTCGATACTCAAACAGCAACTACTGGTGTCTATCATCGACGGGGACGGGATGGCCTTGTGGTCAGAGTGGTGCGCGTTTACGCTCGTAATCTGCTGACCTGGGTTCGAATCTTGTTCAAGAGGATTTTTCCTCTAGAGTAACCTCATTGCTGATTGAATTCCCCTCAAAAGTCCTTTAGATGAGATTATCAACCGAAGAATGCACGCAGAACATCTTGCACAAACGTTAAACCTGTTCCGCTTTTCGAAAGAGAAGGCCATTTTGTGGCAGTGGGAACGGATAACATTTTTAAAACTGCATACACACGGGGACATGAAAGACAGTTCTCTTTATGAATTTCTGGGAAATAGACCGAGAGGGTAGAAAATAGACAAGATTGAGGTGAGCGGAACTAAAGGAACATGGAAGAAACAAGACATGAGTGCTGATTCCATTATCCTCTAAATAAAAAAAAGAAATATGATCGAAAATGCGCCATGCTGCCGTTAAGCACCTACAAGTCAGGCCCAGCGTATCCGACTTCAGCTTGGTAGAAAATTGTTATCTTTTAAGTCTTTCTGGAGAAAATGTGCTGGAGAATGGACAAGAAGGCAGAAAATAGACAAGGAGGAGGCTACAGGAAGAAAAGGAACAAGCTAGAAACAAAGAGATGGAAAGGAAAGAGGGAATTCCTAGCACATAATTTCCAGAAGGTGGGGATGTTATCTATACTTGACAGGCCCCCGGTATCCTCAACAGGGGAAAGCGCCCTGCTAGGAGAGTGATGTCTTCCTTGCAGACCGTGAAATGAATGGCTATCTGTCACAAAAAGTCAGTAAGTGTAGGCCTATCATTTGCGCTTTGGAGTTTTTCTTGTTGATTTGTTGGTTTGGGTTTGGTTTTGGTTTTTCCACAACAAGTCTGATAAAAGAGGAGTTAACATTAGTAAACTTTATTTGTTGTTTTCCCCACAACAATTCGGACACAGAGGGGGTTAACGCTAGTAAACTTCCATTATTTTGTTATGTTCCTGATTTTTAGTGATTTTTTTTCCAAAAACTCAATCATTTTGTAATCTATATATTCATTCATTCATTCATTCATTCATTCATTCATTCATTCATTCATTCATTCATTCATTCATTCATTCGTCCGTCCGTCCGTCCATCCATTCATTCATTCATTCATTCATTCATTCATTCATTCATTCATTCATTCATTCATTATTTTCTACGTCATGCCTATGTCCTCAGATTCACTCACCTAGGAGTTAACCTTTGGGGTATTTCTGTCTGTCTGGGACTTCAGGTGATAACCTACTTGTTAGCATGCAGCTGAGGTGACTGATGGATGACACCTGACAGATTAGTCCCTCACGTAGACGCGTGATAGATACTCCCCTTCACAAGGGGAACAGATCCTTTACTCATGGACCAATCAGCAGCCATGCAAAGAACAACCATTGCTTTGGCCTGCGCTAAACACACTCTTGACCGTCAACAAAGTTTTGGAGTCAACGAGTTCTTTAGACAGAGTTGTTTTGTTGTTGTTTTTGTTGTTGTTGGGTTTTTGTTGTTGTTCTTGCTGTCGTTGTACGCTCCTCAGCTTAACTCCTTGGGGTCATAGAGAATAATATGCTGCCTGACTCATCCCACTTAGGAGTCTTTGAGAGATTGCAGTACACACTGCAACCAGCTTCCTCCACTACCCGCGGTCCTCAGCTTCTACACTACACTACTGAAGAGTTTGCGACCAGTGTAGTGTAGTGTAGTGTAGTGTAGTGTAGTGTAGTGTAGTGTAGTGTAGTGTAGTGTAGTGTAGTGTAGTGTAGTGTAGGTAGGGTAGGGTAGGGTAGGGTAGGGTAGGGTAGGGTAGTGTAGTGTAGTGTAGTGTAGGGTAGGGTAGGTAGTGTAGTGTAGTGTAGTGTAGTGTAGTGTAGTGTAGTGTAGTGTAGTGTAGTGTAGTGTAGTAGTGTAGTGTAGTGTAGGTAGTGTAGTGTAGAGTAGTGTAGTGTAGTGCGGTGCGGTGCGGTGCGGTGCGTGCGGTGCGGTGTGGTGTAGTGTAGTGTATGCGTGCAGTGTAGTGTAGTGTAGTGTAGTGTAGTGTAGTGTAGTGTAGTGTAAATGCAAAAACTAGAAACTGTGCCGTCTTATGGGGAAATAGTTGATTTCTCCTGGAATGTTATTCATTTAAGCCGCTTTGGCACCTCGACAGATAACTGACTGCACCTGTCAGATAAAAGCCCCCCCCCCCACCTCCCCCATGAGGATTCTGGGAGTCTACCAGTATAAACAGCATCCCCACCTTCTGAAAATTCTGAGCTCGGATTTCCCTCTTTTCTATCCTTGTCCTTGTTTCTTCCATGTTCCTTTAGTTCCTGTTACCTCAATTCTTGTCTCTTTTCTACCCTCTTGGTCTATTTCCCCATAAATTCATAAAAGAAGAGCTACCTTTCATGTCGAAGTCGGATGCACTGGGCCTGACTTGTTAGGCACTGAACAGTAGGCTAGCGCAGGACATTTCCATTCATATGACAGACAACAATAGTTGCTGTCTGAGCGGACGAAGAAGAAGAAGAGGGCAAAGTTGGGCACACGACAATGACAAACATGTCCTGCTCCACACACATGGGCTCTCAGTACCCTACACGTAGCCCCCACATGACAGATGACTAACCTTGTACCTACATGAGCCTTAAACCTGAACACTGTCCATGGTGAGTTGACATCAGTGCTCACTCCACTCTCCCCAAAAGTCTTTCGGATGAGACTGTAAACTGAGGCCCCGTGTGCGAACGCACGCAGAATATCTTGCGCACACGTTAAATCCTGTTCCGCTTTTGTAAGAGTAGGCCATTGTGTGCCGTGGGAACAAATGACAATATTTACAAAACTGCATACACACGGGGACTGGATGAATAAAAAGCACGTGAGTGCTTACTCCATTATCCTCGATATAAAAGAATAAAATAAAATAAAATAATGAACCACACCCACTAGGCCTAGAAAAGTGACACAACTCCACTTACTAAAAACAGAGAACTTGCTGTAGAGACCTTTACTAATACTCCTGTTTGGTTTGTAACCAACTAACTCACTGTATGGTTGCGCTGCGGTGACTGAGTGCACCACTTTAGAAGAGGAGCAATTTGTACCCTCTAGATGGTACCAAAGTTGTCAGGAGTGACTAACTGTAGCATTAGTTTTGTTTTGTGTTGCTGTTGTTGGGTTAGCTGCATTAGGGCTTTGCAGTTAACTGACCTCAAGCATGATGGTGTGAAAAAGAAACTAAGACGTATTGTTGGAAAACATTGAATGCTGGAAGATGAGTGAGTTTGATATAGTGTGTGTGTGTGTGTGTGTGTGTGTGTGTGTGTGTGTGTGTGTGTGTGTGTGTGTGTGTGTGTGTGTGTGTGTGTGTGTGTGTGTGTGTGTGTGTGTGTCGTGGTGTGTGTGTGTGCTTGTGTGTGTGTGAGTGTGATGTGTGAGTGTGTGTGTGTGTGTGAGTGTGGTGTGTGTGTGTGTGCTTCGCGCACGTACGTGTGTATATGTGTGTGCATGCACTCGCGCACGTGTGTGTTTGTGTGTGTGTGTGTGTGTGTGTGTGTGTGTGTGTGTGTGTGTGGTGTGTGTGTGTGTGTGTGTATGCTCTCTCTTGTATACTTCCCAAATGCTTCTCGTTCATATCCTAAACTGCTCTCAACGTGTAGAAGGATTCTGTGTTGGTAGCATGTGTTAGCACTACCGGTGAATCGGCTTGGAGGGGATGGAGTGTGGAACAGAAGGTTGAACTGCCTGACTCACACAGCACACAGCCTTTGTTTGAATGTCTGGAATGTTGCGCTTGACTTTTAATTACTTGTCTGCCTGGCTGCCAGACCTGGCGCACGTGCCACATACTATTCTGAGGATTTGTACAGTTTGAACTGCCAGTAGACAGAGACAAAGTGACAGTGCAACGCTTTTTTCTAGCTTTTATTTTTACTTCAGTACGTGTTCTTAGATGGGACGTTGCTCAGCTTGTGTGTGGTGTGTGTGTGTGTGTGTGTGTGTGTGTGTGTGTGTGTGTGTGTCTGTGTGTCTGTGTCTGTGTGTCTGTGTGTCTGTGTCTGTGTCTGTGTCTGTGTGTGCGTTCGTGTGGCGTTTGTGTGTGTGTGTGTGTGTGTGTGTGTGGTGTGTGTGTGTGTGTGTGTGGTGTGTGCAAGAGTAACCGTCTTTCATTAAAAATGTTGTAGATAGCTATCCATCAAACTGGTATTGTTGATCAATACGTTAAGAACATCCAAAGATGCATTGGAAGGTGTGGGGAGGGGGGGGGGGTAGGATAACCTAGTGGTTAGAACGTTGCACTAGGCTAGTGATGTGACGGCATAGGACCAAGCCAGCTTGCGAGCCACCACCGATTCAAGATGATTTTCCCTCTGTAGCCTAGTTAACATCATGCCGACTCATTCTCCGAAAGTTCTTTGAATGAGGCTGTAAGGCGAGCCCCGTGTGCGAACGCATGCAGAACATCTTGCGCACACATTAAAACCCGTTTTGCCTTTGGAAGAGTAGATTATTTGTGCCAGTATGAACAGATGACAAAATGCGTATGAAAAAAAAAACATGCATGCACACTGGTGTCGTGTTAGGACATAATCCCCGAAGTCAGAATGTGGCTACCTCATAGTGGGGAAAAAACGATGGCATACTAAAAAAACTTAACATTTGTGAACGTCGGAGCTCTAGCCTAAGAACGAAAAAAAACCGATTCAAAAAAAGGATAAAGAACAAAATGACATAGAACACAAGTGTTATTTCACAGATGCACGCACATTGCTGCACATGTACTTAGGAAGCTTGCACGCACTGTCATTCACACGTGTGCACACTCTCTTAATTAACGTGTATCAGACTAAACTTTCATGAAGATTTCAAAGCAAGATAAAACTTACCGAATTATTGCCTTAGCTTTCAACTAGCACTCAGGTTCGATCACATTGCTGTTATTGTTATTTTTGTTGAGCTTTCCCCAACTTTGCACCCAAGAGAGGGAGTGGGGGGTGGGGTGTCACTCAGAATGATTATACATTCCATTTCACTCATCTTATTTGGGAATCACTGTCAAAGTCAAAGTTTTATTTCCAGATGCTACGTTGAATAAGCCATACATTTACTTTTTTTCATCAAGCCACCTACCTTAGAACAAAAACAACTTCAACAATAGCATGTGTGAGACTGTAAGCACAAGATGGATATGGATGCAAGTTTGTGAGTATGTCTGACTGTAAATTAGTTGTAAAACTGAAATTGTAAAACATTACAAGATCGCATTAAAATGTTATTGAATTATCAAACACATCTATTTTGCGAGATTATGATAAATACCTGAAAACAGTGTCAAGCTCATTATATAAAATAACACTTTCTACGTTCACATCACAGACGTAATTGCAAAGCTCTCTATGACATATTTCAAGATAACAACGGCATGTGTCGGTACTTAACTGTGTGAAGCTACAGAACAACAAACCAGCCCTGCTAGAATATGTTGGTAGCTGCCATACCTGTTTTGGCTACACTCCACCTTTACCTTCCAGGTCATGTAGTATGTATAAAGTAGTAGTCGGAAACAAAATTCTACTGATTTTTACATTTTCTTCTTAAGTATGAAAAAATTGTTTGTATACTTGCTTTTGAGATTGAGAACACAGAACAATACCAGGTAGAATCGAGAAATTAATGAGGATTGCTTGTGTTCAGGATATAGTGTTGACCCCACGCATGCATATTGTGATTAGGAAGCTAGCAGACTGAGGGAGTGCAGTGTTTGCTGAAAAAAATCAAACCTGCCAATTTGTGCAAAATCACACAAGTTTTGAATCAAAAGGTAGTCTTTTACAAAATGTGGGTTTTTAAAAAAAAATCTGTGGATGCCTTAAAACATGCGATATGAACGCAATCAGTAATAGAGCAAAACAGAAGGAAAAGTGACAAAAAATAATGGTAGTGTCCAGCCTTTGTGGTAGACTTTAGCCACACTCCAGCTTTAGCTTCATGATGACGATAATGTATTCTAAAGAAATATTTTAATCATTTTAATGTAAAACCTGTTTAACGTTTGAAAACAATGCACTGTGTGTTTGTTGTCATCGAAGATTGGTCGTGTTTCATCCCACGCATATATTTTGTGGCTAGGAGGCTTGTATAGCTGACTACCAAGAAAGGAAGGGGTGAAGTGTTTGCCAAATAAAAAAAACCTTTAAAAGTTCAAACCTACCATATTTATGCCACAAAAATCATCTTAATTGTAGGCCAGGAGCTATGTCTTTCACCAAAAACGACACGCCATTTTGGGTGATGCAATGGTAAGTCATGTTCGTGTGTTTTATAGTGATATAAAAAAGGCAAAATAGAGGGAAATGGGCCAACAATTACAGCTGGGGTGCAACCTTCGCCTGCTGGGCAGCCCACACCTGTCGTAGCTTCATCATCGTTCTATTCTGACACAACCAGGGGAGACTGTGGAAATGTTAGTTTTTGTGCGAAACCAGCATGCTGTACTTTACGCTCTCTCTCTCTCTGACTCTCATGCTGTCTCTCTCTCTTACTCTCTCTCTCTCTCTCTCTCTCTCTCTCTCTCTCTGTCTGTCTGTCTGTCTGTCTGTCTGTCTGTCTGCTTTGTTGGATGTGTTGTGTGGATGTGTGTGTGGTGTGTGTGTTGTGCGTGCGCATGCGCGCGTTTTGTGTGTAGTGCGCGCTGTGTGCGTGCGTTCGTGTGTGTGTGTGTGGTGGGGGTGTGGTGTGTTTTTGTGTGTGTGTGTGTGTGCTTGGCGGTGCGTCATTCGTGTGTGTGTGTGTGTGTGTGTGTGTTTGTGCGTTCGTGTGCGCGCATGCGTGCCTGCATACGCTTTCAAAGTTAAATGTCAGCAGTTCATGGCAAGTTGTCAGAGTTCAACATACCCCGAAGCGTGCTGTAAAAACGCTTTAGGTGTCTATTTTCGGGTCAGACTTACCTGTAACAGGGCTGGCTGTTTACGTGACTATAGAACTACAGCCATGTCAGCTGTTGTGTTGCCTCAGGTGCGTGCAGGTCTCCAGATTTTCTTCTTTCGTCGTCGTCGAAC
>CM060316.1:33706161-33733661 GCA_030674155.1 Stramonita haemastoma
GAGAGATTGTATGTTTGATTTGTGATTCGTTATTTCTCTGGTTGCATAGTATAATCATAATAAATTATGTGTTTTTAACACTTGCCACACACACACACAACACACACACACACACACACACACACACACACACACACACACACACACACACACACACACACACACTACTTATTCAATGTACCATCTGGAAATAAAAGTTTGACTTGACTTGACTTGACACACATTCTCTCTCTCTCTCTCTCTCTCTCTCTCTCTCTCTCTCTCTCTCTCTCTCTCTCTCTCTCTCTCTCTCTCTCTCTCTCTCTCTCGCCAGGCCAAACACACATCGTCTGGTGGGTATGGACGGGTAGGTAGGTAGGCCTGTAGTGTAAGGTAGGAGGCAGAGGCTGTATGTATGTAGTGTGTAGTTAGGGAAATAGCACAGCAGAGGAGGCCAGCAATGTTGAAGCCAGGCCAGAGGAAAAAATTACTTTAAAGTTATTTTCGTGTTGCCATCATTCCTCGCACCGGGTTATTTTGGGCCCCTGTGCTTCCGCCGTCTTCTTCTGTACCGCTCCTGCTGCTGTTGCTGGTGTTGTTGCTACTGCTACTGCTGCTGCTGCTGCTGATGATGATGATAATACTGCTACTGCTGTTGTTGCTGCTGCTGTTGCTGCCGCTATCGTTGCTGCTGCTTCTACTGATTGTGTCGTTGCTGCTGCTACTGCTGCTGCTACTGCTGCTACTGATACTGCTGTTGTTGCTTCTGGTTCTCCTGCCGCTGCTGCTATTGTTGTTGCTGCTGCTGCTGCTTCTGCTGCTGTTGTTGCTGCTACTAGTGTTGCTGTCGTTGCTGCCGCTACTGCTGCTGCTGCTACTAATACTGCTACTGCTGTTGTTGTTGCTGCTGCTACTGCTGCTGCTGCTGCAGCTCCTGCTGTCTTTATCACTTTCTCTTTTTATGTCTTTACATCTTGCGGACACGTTAATTTAAAATCGGTTCCGCCTTTCATGAAAAGTAGGCCATTGCGATCTGATGAGAACAGATGACAAAATTTACAAAACGGATGCATACAGGGACAGCATTTTAAAAAAGCGCATGTGTGCATAGTATCCTCGAAACAATAGAATGCAAAATTTAAAAAAGCAAAAAAAAACAAAAGAAAGTTGTCTCTCTGCACATGTTTGCCTTACCGCTTTCAGAATCTTCACAGATTTGCGTTGGACTTAGAGGTTATTTTTATGTATATCATGCCTCCCCTTCCCACATTCTACGTTGTTTGAGTGGTGTGTGTGTGTGTGTGTGTGTGTGTGTGTGTGTGTGTGTGTGTGTGTGTGTGTGTGTGTGTGATGAAGTGGTGACTTAGTACATTCCCTATTCCTGTGTCTCTGACGCATAATCAAAATGACTCTTGTCTGTCAGTGTGCGTCTGCCTGTCTGTCTGTCTGCTCTCTCTCTGTGTCTTCTCTCTCTATCTCTATCATTCATTAGCTGTATTTCTAGGTAGAATGATTCATTTTCTTCGTCGAACGAACAGACATCAACTACTGTTGTCCGTCATATGAGCGAAGACGCGTTGCGCTGCTGTTATGCTGTCATAGCATCCATCCGACTTCGGCATGGAAGACAACCTGTGTCTTTTAAGTCTTTCTGGGGGGAAAAGGCAGGAGAATGAACTCAGAAGGCAGAAGATAGACGAGAAAGATGTGACTGGAAGAAAAGGAACAAGGCAGTGACAAAGAGAGGGATAGAAAGAGAGAATTTGTAGCACAGAATTTGTAGAAGATGAGGATGTTATTTGTACTGACAGGCTCCCAGGATCTCTATGGGGGAGGTTGAAGGATTTGAGTACACACTGAAGTTTCTTCTCAGGTGATTACTGGCAGATGCTTTTGAAAACCAACCTTTTAAGAAAATTAAGGTTTCATTTTGATCTTCTTTTTGAGTGCCTGAAGACTCTGCGAAAAGAAAAAGGAAGAACGAAGTTTTTCAAGTGGTGGGACTTAGTGCACTATCCTCTCCCGTCTGACGCATAGAGAAAGCACGTGCTCTGTCTGTCTCTCTGTCTCTCTGTCTCTCTGTCTCTCTCTGTCTCTGTCTCTGTCTCTGTCTCTCTCTCTCTCTCTCTCTCTCTCTCTCTCTCTCTCTCTCTCTCTCTCTCTTCTCTCTTCTCTCTCTCTTTCTTCTTCTTTTCTTCTTTTTTTTTCTGTGGGCATGAGAGTCCCTACACTGGTGCGTGTCCGTCTGCCTACGCTGCTATTTGTATTTATCTGGCGTTTTGTTTTGAGTGTACATAAAACGTGTACTTCTACGTGCCTTTTTGAGCCCACCGGCAAATGGTTTTATCTTGTTCATGGGGGTTCCATTATTTATTTGCTTTTCCCCACAATATCAGCACCATCTTGCTTCTAACTGACGACGATGACGCGCTTCTACGGGTATAGTTGGGGGGGGGGGGGGGGGGGGGGGGGGGGGGGGGGGGGGGGGGGTTTGGAGAGCACAAGGCTAGAGCCATGATATTGGAGCATCAGTGCCAATTTTCTTTTCGAGTTATCAGCTGTTCATCAGTGCTGTTCTGTTCCAGTTCTGCAGGCTTGTGCAGCTAGATATCGTAACTTGTCATCTTTGTGTAGACCTCACCAGTGAAAATGTTAGCTCTTGTTTGTTTGTTATTGTTTGCTGTAGACTATTTTATTTCAGTCAGGGTAGATTTTCCTGCTTGAAATTTGGATTGCAGCAGAGTTATATGGATGGAGGAGTAGAGAAACATTTCTGAATCAGAATTTGTATGCCACTTAAGTCACGACAAATTTCTCTGTAAGAAGTTCGGGCTACTCTCCCCGAGGAGAGCGCGTCGCCACAAGAGCTGCGCCACTCTGTTTTTTTCTCTTCCTGTCTGCAACTTTTTCTCAATTAGAGTGGCTTTTTCTACAGAACTTTGCCAGGGACAACTCTCTTGTCGCCGTGAGTTCTACGTGTGTTAAATGCGTGTTTCATGCACACGGGACCTCAGTTTATCGACTCATCCGAAAGACTAGCACCCGTCTGGTGAATGGGGGAAAAGTTTCGGGAGAAAACGGGGTACTAACATACCACACATTTCGAACCCGGGTTTTTTTGTTTTCTAAGCAGGTGCGTTACCTCTGGACCCCGATCCGGGTTTTTTGGATTTATCATCAAACGTTCGGCAGTCAGTTCTGCAGATTCGTGCAGAAGATAAAAATATTGTCTTATTAGTTTAGTTTTTACCACGTATGTAGCAGCCTGGTTCCTTTCTGTTATCGTTATTGCTGCTGTTGGTTTTGTTTCTTGGTGGTGTTGGTGGTGCATTGGTTGACAGGTTCAGTCAGTGCAGATTTTTCTGCCTGAAATTCGAAATGCTCTTTACCACGCTGTAAGCGCGTTGCCACAAGAACAGTGCCACTCTTTTGTGAAAAATTGTATTTCTGCATGCTTGTATAACAGTGTTTCCTAATGAGAGTCTTTTTTTTACAGGATAGTGCCAGGAACTATTCTCTTGTTGCTCTGGATTTGGGTTTTTTTTACGTGGAAAAAAGGAATGCATGTTGAATTCGAGAAAGCTGTTTTTCTTCTTATCCGAAACAAGGTGCTGTTGTGTAATTTTTTCAAGTCAAAAGTTGCGTTAGAAGCCATTTCCCAATCATAAGGGTTTGCTGTTGAGTCACAAGGAACGGGATATCTCAGTGGTCAGAGCACTCGCTTTTCCCCAAGCTGAGGTAAAGCAGCATTTAGCTTGATTACCAAGTGGATGGGTGACTGTTTGCGCACCTTGGCTTCAGTACAGCCCCCCAGTTCACCCAGCTGTAAGTGGGTACCTGCCCCTCTTTAGGGTCAGGGAAGTAAAGCAGCGAGGGAGAGGAGATGGGTCCGCCCTCAATAACTTATGTTTGCCCATGGAGAAGCCGAGGTTTCTCACATCTCGCACTTCAACGACCGCATAGTCATGGAACACGTTTGCTTTTTACTTTTCCATACGTTATTATTTTTTGTGTGTAATCAGTCTGTGCGTCATTAAATACTGCTGTATTTCAGCTATACTTTTATTGTTAAGCTGTTTACTTGTTGACATAATAAACATTTTACACCAGAGCTTGACAATTCATATGACATCACAAACATATTGCTACGAGGATTTTTGCCCCTTTTTTCCTATATCTCACTACATTGTGTGTGTGTGTGTGTGTGTGTGTGTGTGTGTGTGTGTGTGCGTGCGTGCGTGCGTGCGTGCGTGCGTGCGTCCTACGTGTGTGTGTGCGTGTGTGTGTGCGTGCGTGGGTGCGCGCGCACGCGTGCGTGCTTTTCCAAATATGTTCTTTTGCTTGTGTATCTGAGTGTGTTTGTGTTACGCACGTGCTGACAAGTTCCCGAAGCAAGAGAGAAAAAAGAGCGCGCTGAATACAAAGGGAAGCTGCTGCCTTGCCAGTCAAGTTTCTCATTTACAACTGTCCATAAATCTTCTGGAACTGTGACAGGGTGGAGAGAAAGAGAAGAAGAGCGAGAGAGTCAGGGAGAGGTAGACAAAGGCAGAAAGAGAGACAGAGAAGGTAGACAGAGAGACAGACAGACAGAGATAGACAGAGAGACAGACAATACAGAGAAGAGATGGGGAGAGAGACAAACAGACAGACAGACAGAGAGGGGTGGGGGGAGAGAAAGAGATAGTCAGAGAGAGGCAGACAGAGAGAGATACAGACAGAGAGAGAAGAAGAGAGGAGATGGGGAGAGAGGAGAGAGAGAGAGAGAGAGAGAGAGAGGAGAGAGAGAGAGGAGAGAGAGAGAGAGAGAGAGAAGAGGAAGACAGACAGACAGACAGACAGACAGACAGACAGACAGACAGACAGACAGACAGACAGACAGACAGACAGACAGACAGACAGACAGACAGAGATAAAGGGAGCCAGGGAAGGTTTAGGAGAAAGAGTACTCGCCTATATTCTTATTGGGCTTCTGCATGCAACTTGTTTCCCCCCTCATAGATATGAGCTTGCATGTGTTGTAGGCGAATGTGTTTGTAGAACTACATACGCAAAATCTAGGAAATATCAGTCAGTCGGGAAGTAATACAGAAAAAGAAAACTGCAGATGAAAGGTCATTGCATGCCAGAATCCTCATCAACCACACTTCGTAACTTCTCTGCAACCATGGCACCATGGCTCAGAGAGAGAGAGGGGGGTGGGCAAGGAGAGAGAGACAGAAAGAGAGGGGGGGCAGGGAGAGAGGGGCATAGGAGAGAGAGAGAGAGAGAGAAGAGAGAGGAGAGAGAGAGGAGAGAGAGGGGGGGGCAGGAGAGAGAGGGGGAGGGCAGGAAGAGAGAGAGGGAGGGCAGGAGGGAGGAGGGAGAGAAGGATAGAGAGGGGGAGGGAGGAGGGAGAGAGTGAGATAGGAGAGAGAGAGAGGAGAGGAGAGAGAGAGAGGAGAGAGAGAGAGAGAGAGAGAGAGAGAGAGAGGATTCTATATTTTCCTTCTTAATACTATTACTGAGGAAAAAGCAGAGGAGGAAAAGCAAGTGCAGGTAACCACTTAATTAAACCTTCCTTCTTACTACAGAGTATGTATTTCAAACTGTGGGAACTAACCGAGTGTGCTTATAGTTCCATACTTGTGCTTTGCAAGTTCAAGAAGTGATGCAGAAAGTGAAGACCTGCATAAGCAGGAAGGTCACTCACTGCCTGCCATACCAGGCCAGATTTCTCATCAGCTACGGTTCATAACTTTTCTGGGGCCATGGCAACCATATAGCACCGGCACCACGCTGTACTATTTTTGCTGGCTGCCGCTGCTGTTACTGCTGCTTCTGCTGCTGTTGCTGCTGTTGTTGCTGTGCTGCTGCTACTGCTGCTGTCTTACCTGTGGCAACCTGGAACCAGCTATCTCTATGGGGATGCGAGATCTGGGCGTGTATCTGGTCGTTCATATAACGGGTGCCTTTTTGAATGTTTATTTGTGTGCTAATGCACCTGCAGAAGCACTTGAAGACGAAAGGTGTAATGTTATTAGTTCAGCCATAACGTTTTCCAGCTTTAAAAAAAGAACCAATAGATAAGTGCTGTAAAAAGGTACCCTAAAGGATACTGACCTTTTGAAGATCTGTCCATAGTTCATACAAAGGTAGGCCAGTTATGGTCCGTGGTATAGAAGGCATAAGAACACCAAACATACAGCCTGGACCCTCCTCCCTAGCCCCACTCTCTTTACACATTACTGGAATCGGACTGTTTGCAAACCATTACAACAAAAACAATGTGAAACGGCCACTTCTAAGTTTTCCATATCTTAACTCACGACTTTTTCAGGAGGAAGTGTTTTTTTCGCTTTTTTTTCTCCAAATTCTTCTTCGTCGAGCAGCTATTGTTGTTGTCTCATGAGCGAAAATGCGTTGCCCTGCAATTAAGCGCCTGAAAATTCAAGCCCAGTGAATCCAACTTCGGTATAAAAGAGAATTGGTATTTTTCGTATCTTTCTGGAAAAAAGGCAGGAGAGTGAACTGAGAAGGCAGAAATAAACAAGAAGGAAGTGCCACGAAGAAAAGAAACAAGGAAGAAACAAAGAGAGTTCTAGAAAAGAGGGAATTCCTGGTACATAATTTCCAGAATGTTGGGACGTTATTTATACTGACTGGCCCCCGGCATCCATACGGAGGATTTTCTCTGACTACACCCAGTTATCACATGTCCCTGCCATTGGCACCAACACCATCCCCACCCCACCACACCACCAACACACACTCACCACCACATCACCTCCTCACATCTCTCTCTCTCCTCTCTCTCTCTCTCTCTCTCTCTACTCTCTCTCTCTCTCTCTAAGCTTCCATGTAACACAGCTGTTCAATTCCTTTCTCTCTCTGAAAGCTTCCATGTAACACAGCTGTTCAACTCCTCTCTCTCTCTCTCTCTCTCTCTCTCTCTCTCTCTCTCTCTCCTCTCTCCTCTCTCTCTCTCCTCTCTCTCTCTCTCCCCCCCCCCCCCCTCCTCCTCTCTCACTCCCTCTGTAAGCTTCCATGTAACACAGCTGTTCAATTCCTTTCCCCTACACTCCGACTGTGAGAATCTGGTATAGCCTACCAAAGAACTGAGTGATAGGCTGGCTGGTACCCCTCTAGTACCACATCTGGACTGACTTGTACTGGGGAGAGAGAAGCCGAGAGAGGCTGGGCGGGATCAGTGCCAAGAGGGAAGAGGTTCCATCCCTGCATCCCTCCTCGCCTCTCAACCCTTGTCTGTCTGTCTGTCTGTCTGTAGCAGCCCACAGCTCATTAGTATATAGTCCATCGATCCAAAAAACTTGTGGGGTTTTTTGTGGGTGCTTGTCTGTTCTGCTGCCAAATCTTTACTGTGTGTGTGTGTGTTGTGGTTGTGTTGGTGTTGTTGTTGTGTTGTTATTGTGTTTTGTGTGTGTGTGTGTGTGTGTTGTGTTGTGTGTGTGTGTGTGTGTGTGTGTGTGTTGTTGTGTGTTGTTGTGTGTGTTGTGTGGTGTGTGTGTGTGTGTGTGTGTGTGTTTTTCTTGTCTTGTCTGTCTTGTGTGTGTGTGTGTGTTTCGGTTTACGTATATATATATATATATATATATATATATATATATATATATATATATATATATATATATATATATATATATATATACATCCGTGTATGTGTGTGAGAGAGACAGACAGACAGACAGACAGACATACAGACATAAACAGACAGAGACAAAAGAGCGTAAGCGTATGCATGTATGTATTGTATGCATGAACATGCAAGTCGTGTCCTACCTGCGCACGAGCGCAAGTGCCCACCCACAGGGTAGCTGCATGGATGAAATGCTCCACACAGAAGAGCAGCTTTTTCCCCAGCAAGGCTGCCATATTTTCCTTGCTTTAACATATCAGCAGAATGTTACCCGTCAGTTATTTTGGGTAAACGTCATCAACTCTTTTGAATCAACATCCAGCCTAGAATTTTCCAAAATAGAATACAGCCTGTGTCCGCATTTTGGGGTGTTGGGATTTTCCCCTACAGGCTGCACACCACTATTACTTTTTGCCACGTTTCTGTGTTTCCTGTACCGCTCTTGCATTCATGCTGCATGTACTAAGGCATCAACAGAATAAAACCTCACTTTTTTGAAAGACTAGTCTCTGATTCAAAGTCTCATGGGATTTTGCCCAGATTTGCTTTATTTCAGTTTTTGTTCAGCAAACACTGTAGGCCTACCCCCTCAGTTCTTTGTCGTCTGTTAGCTCCTAACTGCAATATGTATGCGCAGGTCAACACTGTAGGAACACAAGCAATCCTCATTTGATGATCATTTTCAACGTTCTTGTGACTACCTTGTATCATTGCTCTATGTCCTCAATCCCAAAAACAAGTACACACTGCATTTTTCCATACTTTAATACAACATCTCTGAAATCAGCAGAATTTTTTTTCCAACTAGCACTTTATAGAAGAAATTACATGTTTGCCTAGCGGTTAGAGCATTAAACACGTAACATGAGGACGACTGTGGGCAGTGGTTTGAGTCGACACTAAGCTGTCCTTTGATATTTTTCTCCATGGAGGTGACCTTTGGTTTCTTCTTTCTTCTTCTGTTCTTCTTCTTCTTTCTTCTTCTTCTTCTTCTTCTTCTTCTTTCTTCTTCTTCTTCTTCTTCTTCTTCTTCTTCTTCTTCTTCTTCTTCTTCTTTGTCAAATGCTCAGACAGCAACTATTGGTGTCTGTCATATGAAAGAAAAAACATTGCGCTGCCGATAAAAGCCGGACAATACAAGTCAGGCCCAGTGCACCCGACTTCAGCGTGGGAGATGTTATCTTTTAAGTACTCTCGGGGGGGGGGGGGGGGGGGGGGGACAAGAGAACGGACTAAGGAGGCAGAAAAAAGACTAAAAAGAAAGGTGACAAGAAGAAAAGGAACAAGGCAGAAACAAAGAAAGTGTTAGAAAAGAGGGAATTCCTTGCGTCGAATTTCCAGAAGGTGGCAATGTGTTTATACTGACAGGCATCCCTGGGTATCCGCGTGGGAAAAAGCATGACATATGAAACTGAAGCCAAATATTCCTCAGACTTATTTTTCAATCTACCAAAGGTTGATTTCAATGTAACATTTCTGCTACTTTCACCCCAGTAACCCCCATCCCCTTTTCTATCCCTGCTCCAATACCCTCTCTTCCTGACTGCAAATACCAAGGAGTTTTTATATGAATTTAGTGACTGCAATTCTGATAAGTATATCTTATTCTTCGCTGTTCCATACACAGTGTTGTACTCTTTGTAGGTGAAATGTTAGGTTGGAGTTGTGTACGTAT
Source organism: Stramonita haemastoma (assembly GCA_030674155.1). Taxonomy (NCBI): domain Eukaryota; kingdom Metazoa; phylum Mollusca; class Gastropoda; order Neogastropoda; family Muricidae; genus Stramonita; species Stramonita haemastoma. The sequence continues at coordinate 33,715,449 of CM060316.1, forward strand.
TGAAAATACTCGTAAACTGTACAGGTCACAGCTTGGAACTCTTCCAAAAAGCAGCTGCACCCAGATCAGTCAGACGGATACCCTAGAAATGCAGAGAAATGGGGCGATTACCTTCTGTTACTGCCGTGCTGGTGACTGTTTAAGAGCCTGCCTGCTGCAAAGGTAGAGAGGGAGAGGATCGAAAGTCCCAGCAAATGGCAAGAAGTAGCCTGCTATCTGTCTGAACTTGGAACAATCTAAATGCCTCCCCTGCTTCCCTTCCCCTTGATGTGCTTTTCACCTACCCGCCGCATCCCTGCAGCTATCTTATCTCCCTCCGCCTCCTAACTGCGGCCCATCCGTGAACCGAGCTTGGCGCCTTGCTTACCTGCTGACGATTTTCACCTGTAGGCCTGCTCTCTACTAGACCACTGGCACGGTAGCCGCGGAGAGGGGAGCAGTGGAGGGTGTCGAATGGCTTTCACATTGATAACGGACCCTACCCTCTCTCTGGCCCCGCAGAACCCCACTAGTACTGTACTGCTCTGCCGAGTGTTGGTGGCCACTGAAAGCACAAGTTATTTTTAAAGTCGGCCTCAAGATAAGCAAGCACCCGGCTGCCGCAGACATATTTGGGAAGAGGCAGGCACCGTGCCAAAAGTCTGGCAGCTTCCGACAAAACTCTCAGAAGCTCGCAAGCAGCATGGGCGACTTTCGCCAACCGCTTTAGTTGTACCCGCCACCCACCCGTCATTTCAAACTGTTTTCTCTTGCTCTATTATCTAGACCTTTACCTTTTGGCGCGCGAATTGCCAGCGCGTGTGTTGTTTGTGTGAAATGACTTACTACAGTTTTTGTCTCATAGTGTTGTGTTCTATCGCAGACGTGAGGTTTTATGTCTGTTTGGCTGTAAACTATATTTGTTTTTTACTGAATGAAAGTGGGTGATTTTTCTAAGCAGGCATTTCACAAGTGGGGCGCTTGGCTCGCAGCCAGTATTGCTGAGCAATTGTCTGGATTTTTTTTCTCATAGGCCTGTTGATTGGAGTGCTCCACTAGAATATTAAAATGCCACAATATTTTTTTCTGAATAATAAAATTTTAAACGCAAGTTACTCAGTATAGTGAGCTTTCATAAAGATAACAATTTCGAACAAGTAGAAAAGATGTGTAGACTTTCAGAATTTTCGATACTGCTCTACAAGACCTCTCCAGCACGCTATTATTAAAAAATAAGAATTCTGGAATAGTGGCCTTATTAAAAATATCTGGTAATTGTTTACTGAGCTGAGTTTTTTTTTCGTGCTCCTTCTCTGTCTCTCCTCATTCTCCTCTTTCGTTTTGTTTTTTTCTTTTCTCTTCTACTGCTTTAACTTCCTCCGAGTCCCTTATTGATATTAATCTTTAGTTATTCCGCCAAATAATAACTCAGTTACCCAGGGAAAACAAAAAGCTTCTGTGATGTCTAGGGCTACTGGTGTTGGCCATATTTGGTCACTTTTAGGCCTGATTGAAAGCCACGTCATTGTACATAACAGATAGCATTGATTGTAAACTTGCTTTTAAATGATGTTAACATCTTCCTCCAAAAAGACATAGAAACATTGAATTGAGAAAGACCTTAGGCTGGTGATTTGGGGTTTTTTTGTTACTGGTTGGCTGGCTAGGGTTTTTCGTTCTCTTCTCTCTTCTCTCTTCTCTCTTCTCTCTGCTCTTCTCTTCTCTCTCTCTCTCTCTCTCTCTCTCTCTCTCTCTCTTCTCTCTCTCTCTCTCTCTCTCTCTCTTCTTCTCTCCTCTCTCTCTCTCTCTCTCTCTCTCTCTCGTTCGGAGGTATGGGGGTGGAGGGAAAGGAAATAGGGGTAACCTGGTACAATAACAATTCGAACAACCGTAAACATCTTTGCTAGAAAAAAAAGTGAGAGACAAACCCTTTTTACTTTGTATACCTAACGCAAGTTTGTTTAGCTAAAAGAATGGAAGAAGAGATCTGTGGTGCTGCTGATGTCATTCAAACAGTGGGAAGAAGAAGGAAGAGGAAGAGAGCCTGACTCCCTCTGGCTTACGTAGTGCCTTAGCCAATTACTGAGACTTGGTGCACGTGATGTTGAGTAGCAAGCTGTAGGGTGTGTTGTCTTTGGCCTGCTGCTGCTCACTTGCAAGTGATACAGCAAGACTTTGAGATGCACACCGTACTACTATATATTCCCACTACTACCATCTTGGATGCCAGTGCAATACTTATGAACTACATTGGTTTGAAATCTCAAGCTTTCAAGTTGTTTTTTTTTTCGTTTTTTTTACATAAGTTCTGTTTCTGTTCTGGAAGAGAATCGATTTCAGAATTGTGTGGGTTTTGTGCTGAATTGACTTCGAAATATGTTGTACATGTGAAACTTACAGACTTTTGTGCCGAATTAACTTCGAAATCTGTTGTGTATTATGTGAAAACTTATAAACTTGTGCATTGAATTTACTTTCGAAATCGTTTGTTTATATGTGGACGCTTATAAACTGCTAATTATTTTGTGCACAAAAAAGTGCTAGAAAAACTGTTGTTTTGAATTATTGCTAGAGGCCATAGTTGCCTAAAAAACTGAAGGCATACTTATTGACTGAAGAAGACTGTGTTCAACTTCATAATTTTAACTGTGCCTTAGCCATAGACAATCCTTGATTCAAATCGATCTTTTTTTGGCCGTGTGTGAATTGAGGTTATGGGTTGATCTGGCTCTGTGCCTAAAACGATGAGAGTGACTCAGACTTAAGAATCATTAAAAAAACTCATTACTTTGGATAACGAGAGTGACTCAGACTTAAGAATCATTAAAAAAAAAACTCATTACTTTGGATCTGTTGTATACTTCATATTATCAGGAAGGTGTGATAGCGGACGTGACTGTGTATAAAACGAGAAAAATGACTCAAATTGAAGAATTCATACACAACTCATTGCCATAGACTCTGTAGACAATTCCTATTGACCATGAAGGTAGTGATAGCCCGACGGAATGTAGGGAACAATATAGCAGAAAGAATCACCCTGGAGCGAGATAGTCAGGTAGTAGTGTTAGTTAGCTTTCTAGAAGTAGCGGTAGGGGTAGGTGGAAGTAGGTCGAGGGAGAGTGCCAACAGACATGGTTGCTAAACTGCCCAAACCTGTCAGAAAGATCTGGAAGATGTTGCAGTGCGTACGAGAAAAAAATTAAGGTAAGTCATTCAATCTTTTGCTACCCCCCCCCCTCTCTCTTGCTTCTCCCCCCCCCTCCCCTCCCCCCTCTCTCTCTCTCTCTCTCTCTCTCTCTCTCTCTCTTCTCTCTCTCCTCTCTCTCTCTCTTCTCTTCTCTCTCTCTCTCTCTCTCTCTCGTGTGTGTGTGTGTGTGTGTGTGTGTGTGTGTGTGTGTGTGTGTGTGTGTGTGTGTGTGCGCGCGCGCGCGCGCGCGGCGGTGTGTGTGTGTGTGTGTGTGTGTGTGTCGTGTGTGTGTGTGTGACAGACAGACAGACAGACAGACAGACAGACAGACAGACAGACAGTGTATGTGCGTGTGTATATGTGTGTGTGAGAGTGCGTGCGCGTGCGTGCGTGCGTGCTTGTGTGTGTGTGTATGCGTACATGTTGTGTGTGTATGTGTGGGTATGCACATATGTGTGTGTGCGCGCGCGCGCGCGCGCGCGTATAATAATGTGTGAATATGTGTGTTGTATATTTTCAAAACGTGTATAGTGCCAAAGTAATTTCCTAACTGCCTCAGTGGTTTTTTGGCTGCTGCTGGTGATGCTTGCTGTTGTTGTTGGAGTGTGTTCTGACGGCATGATTGTGTGTGTGCGTGTTGCGTGTGTCAGAGATCATCGTACGAGAAATCAGTGATCTCAGGTGGCTGTGTGGTGGGTGGTGGTGGTGGTGGTGAGGACAACGCAGGTAGTACTTGCTGTCGTAATGTTAGAGGATTGGGGAAGCAGTGACCATTCTTCTCTCTCTCTCTCTCTCTCTCTCTCTCTCTCTCTCTCTCTCTCTCTCTCTCTCTCTCTCTCTCTCTCTCTCTCTCTCTCTCTCCTCTTCTTCTCTCTCTCTCTCTCTCAGCTGTTTACACACACACACACATGCACACACACACACACACATGCACCGCGCGCGCGGCGCACACACACACACACACACACACACACACACACACACACACACACACACACACACACACACACACACACACACACACACACACACACACACACACTCAAGGCGGCAGGCAGGCAGAGGAACATATGGCTGAAATCATTTCTAGAAGGTTGCTCGAAAGAAAGACTGTTCAAGAATTCCTTGTCCAGGCATATAATTATATTATCATTTTTTGATCAACCCACTTACAGTCACAACAACAGGGCACATCTGTGGTCTTATACCGGCGTTATAGATTGTGCCTGACAATGCTGGAAGATTATTACCCACAGAAAAATGTCCCATAACTCATAGGGGTAGTAGTTGAATGAAATATCGAAACATTTTTTGTAGCCTTGTATGTTTTAATGACTTGATGTAGATTGCATTACAAGTATTGGACATTAATAATCCACTGAAGTGTGAATGGACTGACTTGGTTTTGAACTGCTGCCTTGTGTCTTCTTGTAATCTGCTTGGTGCTTTGAAACTGATGTAACTTGAGATGGTATTTTCTATCTCAGTCCCTTTATTATCATTGATTATCATTTTGTTGTTGTTATCATTTTGTCATCTTGTGCACTCTCGTTCTCTCCCAGCCCCCTCCCTGCCTTCTTGTTTTGGTCATGTATTTCTCTGTATTTTAAACTACATTTTGACCGTACCCTCCCATTACAAAATGTCTCTAAATGCAGTGGCTTTTGAAGAGATAGTTTAAATTAAAAACATCTGTTGTCAAAAAGTGTTACCCCCCAAAAAAAAAACCACCCCCACCATTTTACAGATTGAAAAATTGATATCTAGCAGCTGCCAATTGTAAAGACTGAACCTGTCATTGCTGTTAATTAAGCTCATTATAAGCTTTTAGCTTGTTGTTGCTGTACTGTAAGAGTGTCTGTGTATATTTTTTTGTGAATAAAAATGTTGTTTAGATCTTATATTGGAGACCTCTTGTATCTCTGAAGCTAACATCATTCAATGATAAATAATACCCATCTTCTTTATCTCACTGCTTCCTCGTAATCTGGAGAGAAGATACATTAATCAAACCTAGCAGGAAAGTTTGTGCTCAAGTCAAGGCACGATGAACTGCCTCCCTTTCGCCAAGCGGTTACATCACTGGGCGAGATGAGAAGAGAGAGAGAGAGAGAGAGAGAGAGAGAGAGAGAGAGAGAGAGAGAGAGAGAGAGAGGAGAGAGAGAGAGAGAGAGAGAGAGAGAGAGAGAGACAGACAGACAGACAGACAGACAGACAGACAGACAGACAGAAGACGACAGACAGAGAGACAGACACAGAGAGACAGACACAGAAGAGACAGACAGACAGACAGAAAGATAGAGAGAAGGGGGGAGGGGGTTAGAGGGAGACAGGGAGGAAGGGAAGGCGCTCTGAACTGTATTCTGAAATGATTCATTGATAAAGAAGGCAGTTGGTTCCATGCCAGAGAGAGAGAGGAGAGAGTGAGAGAGGAGAGAGAGAGAGTTGGGGGGGGGGGGGGGGTTCGTTTATTCAGTTCTGGTTTCACAAACTTCCTAAAACCAGAACGTTTCTATAAACCAAGAACAGCCAAACATTTATAACCCCCCTCCCCCACACCCCTCCCGCCCTCTATTGACAAGTTGGTGATGAAGAATAAGACTAAAAACAAAAAAAAACGAGACAGAATAGAAGTGACACGTGCAATAATTTATAGATCAAATCGTTAGTTGTTTTTTTCCAGCCTTGCAAAATAAACTTAAACGGACGCTATAACTGAGTGGTTAAGACTTTTCGACTTTCATCCCATTAATCTGTGAAGTTGTGGGTTCGAATCTCAATGGCGTCTGGTGAATTAAGTAAGGATGGGTATTTTTACGATCTCAAGTCAACTTCAAGTGCAGACCTGCCGGTGCCTTGATTCCCTTCTTGTGTAAATATGATATACACACGCAGAAGATCAAACATTTACGTTAATGATCCCGCTATTCATGTCAGCATTCGGTAAATAACAAAAACACACATGTCCAACACACATCCCCAAAGTCAGAATGCGGCTACCTTCGTGGTAGGGCATAAACGTTCGCATACGCGAAATCTCACTATTGGTGAACCTCGAAGCTCTAGCCGAGGATCGAAATGCAAAAAAAAAAATAATAACTCGTCTTGAGGTGAAAAGGCTTAGCGACTGTATGTATAGATAGCATCCGTGTTGCTAGCTGTGTGTTTCTTTTTGCTCAGCAGTGGATGGCAGGCCCGGGACATGAAAGGATGAGGGAGGGTGCGCCGATTTCATAGTGCGCAAAGTTAGATAAAGTGAGTCAATCAGCGAGAGAGAGAGAGAGAGAGAGAGAGAGAGAGAGAGAGAGAGAGAGAGAGAGAGAGAGAGGAGAGAGAAGAGAATGAATGAATAATCTTTATTTTTCAAGAGAGAGAGAGAGAGAGAGACAGAGACAGAGAGAGACAGACAGACAGACAGACAGACAGACAGACAGACAGAGACAGACAGACAGATAGAGAAAGAGGGGGGGGGGGGGGAGGGGGGGGGAGGGGCAGGGGAAAATGTACATAATCGAACCTTTCAAGAACGTGTCAGCTTAGTATTAATGCAACAGGCTCTTAAAGCTGTTTTTCTCCGTTTTGCGTTTTCGTCCTGCATGCCACTTTAGGATCAAAATTTCTCAAAAACTGTCTGTCCATCTTTCATGAAACTTGGCACAAGTATACATTAGTGTCTTGCTTATTAGGTGACAGTTTGGATTTTTTTTATATAGGAGATAGTTTTCATTTTACAAGGCTAATTGCATAATAATTGCATAAAATTCATGACCAAATGGGAAAAAAATTTGTAAAAAAAAACAACTATGACCAATAATAGAAAAAGGCATCTGTCTACCAATAATAACTATCATAATGTATATCTGTGCCAAAAATGATTAGTCTGTGATGTATACTTTTGCTGTAAAACCTTTCCTAAAAAATTCAAAATGGCGGCTGTTTACGCCGGTTTCCATGGAAACGGCAAGAAATTACCATAAACGGAGAGCATTTTTACATTTAGGGTACATAGTATAATCAATTACTATACATAAAACTGAAATAATTCAGCCCTTCTAAAATTTAGGATTTACTGCCTCACACCCCCTTAAAGCTGTTTTTCTCCGTTTTGCGTTTTCGTCCTGCATGCCACTTTAGGATCAAAATTTCTCAAAAACTGTCTGTCCATCTTTCATGAAACTTGGCACAAGTATACATTAGTGTCTTGCTTATTAGGTGACAGTTTGGATTTTTTTATATAGGGATAGTTTTCATTTTACAAGGCTAATTGCATAATAATTGCATAAAATTCATGACCAAATGGGAAAAAAAATTTGTAAAAAAAAAACTATGACCAATAATAGAAAAAGGCATCTGTCTACCAATAATAACAATCGTAATGTATATCTGTGCCAAAAATGATTAGTCTGTGATGTATACTTTTGCTGTAAAACCTTTCCTAAAAAATTCAAAATGGCGGCTGTTTACGCCGGTTTCCATGGAAACGGCAAGAAATTACCATAAACGGAGAGCATTTTTACATTTAGGGTCAGTAAGAATGAATAACTAACTGAATAATTCAGCCCTTCTAAAATTTTGGATTTAAGCACTCCATGCCACAAAGCTGTTTTCTCGTTTTGGCGTTTTCGCTGCATGCGGACGTTTAGGATCAAAATTTTCTCAAAGTTTCATCAACTTTCATGAAACTTGAGCTACATAACCCAAAGTGCCTTCATTAGTACCAGTTTGGATTTTTTTATACAGGATGTTTTCATTTTACAAGGTAATTGCATAATAATTGCATAAAATCATGACCAAATGAAAAAAAATTTGTAAAAAAACAATGATGACCAGTGAAGAAAATGCATGATCTACATAATACATCGTTATGTATATCTGTGCCAAAAATGATTAGTCTGTGGTATACTTTTGCGTAAAATTTCTAAAACTTCAAATCCATTCGTTTACGGGTTTCCATTGGAAACGGCAGAAATTCCATAAAGGAGGCATTTTTTTTAGGTACATAGTATACAATTACATACGTAACTGATACATTCAGCCCTTCTAAATATAGGTTACATGCCTCACACAACCCATTTAAGTGTCTCTTTCCTTTTCAGCTTTCGTCAATGAAACACACATGTTCGCAAAATTTAAATCAAAACTGTCTGTCCATCCTTCATGAAAGCTTGGCACAAGTATAATTGTGTTTGCAATTAGTGTGACAGTATTGGTTTTTTGAATATAGGAGAAGATTTCATACAAGGCAATATGCATAATAATTGCATAAAATTGACCAAATGGGAAAAGAATTTGTATAAAAAACAACTATACCAATAGTGATATATGGCATCTGCTAGCCAATATAACAATCGTAATGTATATGCTGTGCCAAAGATTTCTAGTGGATTGTATATTTTGCTGTAAACTTTCCTAAAAAGAATAGAAATGGGGCTGTTACGCGGTTTCCATGGAAAGGAAGAAATTACTAAACGGAGAGCATTTTACATTAGGGTATAGTAGAATAATATACATAAAACGAAAAGCAGCCTCTAAAATTAGGATTTACTGCCACATCCACCTAAAAGTCGAAAAGAGGGCAACGAGGAATTGACTTTAAACAAGTCTTAAAGGTGGAATGTCAAGTCAAGCTTCAAAAACACTTTAATATCCTTGAAGGCCAATGTGATGCAGTGGTGTAATCGTGATGTGTGTGCGTGCGTTTTAGGTGTGCGTAGTGCTTTGTGCGATGTGTGTGTGTTTATATATAGTGCCTTATGTCTGTGACACAAGAGTTAGGCTATCGCTTGCTAAATTAACCAGATCACATGACACACAACCACACACAACAGCCAATGACAATAATCTCTCTCTCTCTCACCACACACAACAACACCACAACACACACAAACACACACACACACACACACACAACACACAACACATGCTCATGCAATGCAGTAGACAACCACCAGACAGACAGAAGCAAAGAGTACAGAACTGAAGATCTTTGTGACGTGGTAAATTTAGGGTGATACACGTGTGATGATTCAGCAAACTGCTAGGAGAACGTACAATTAATACGCGGTCTTTTTAGTACTTTACATCAAATTATGCGCGTGGGTCTTGATTTGCGCGCTTGAACTGACCACGAAGAGGTGTTAGGCCTACTCGCTTTCTGCTAAAATTAACCAGATCCACATTGCACTACACAACCACACACAAACAGCCAATTGACAATAATCTCTCTCTCTCTCTCTCTCTCTCTCTCTCTCTCTCTCTCTCTCTCTCTCTTCTCTCTCTCTCTCTCTCTCTCTCTCTCTCTCTCTCTTCTCTCTCTCTCTCTCTCACACACCACACACACACACACACACACACACACACACACACACACATGCTCATGCAAATGCAAATGCAGATAGACAGACCACCAGACAGACAGAAGCAAAGAGTACAGAACTGAAAGATCTTTGTGACGTTAGGATAAAATCTAAGGGGAAGCAACACGTGACTATCAGAACAAAACCTGCAGAGAACAGTAACAATTAATACCGCGGTCTCTTTTTAAGATTACTTTACAAAATCAAAATATTAATGAGCTGGGTCTGACTTGCCAGGCGCTTAACTGCAGCGTAACGCATTTTGCTCATAATTATGACAGACAATAGTTGCTGTTTGAGCATTAAGCGAAGAAAAGAACATTTTAATAAAAATAAAATAAAATGCTAAGAATAAACACAGGAAAAAAAAACGGGCATACACTGTTATTTGGCACATGACATAGAATGTTTTCTTGTGCAGAGTGTTTTAACAAGAATATTGATACTTTAAGAGGCTGCTGAAAAAATAGGATAAAGTGATAGTGCCCCGCTTCGGAGGCTGGTTGCGAGTCAATACTGGTGTAAGGGGAAGAACTCGTTGTGATTTCACGTTTGCCGAAAGGCAGTTATCGACTTTATCACACAGAGAGAGAGAGAGAGAGAGAGAGAGAGAGAGAGAGAGAGAGAGAGAGAGAGAGAGAGAGAGAGAGAGAGAGAGAGCTTTATTTTTCGAGTGTTACAGATATGCATTCACACATTTTTCAAGGGTAACAGATAACCATTTACATACTTTATTTTCATCTGGCGCTTGTCCTGATTAGAGACTATCAAAACAAAACATTAAAAAAAAAAAAAAAAAAAAACACACACACAAATTCCAACGACAACAACAACAAAACTTTAACCTATGATTTAAGAAAAAGATAAATATTTTTCTCTCCTCTCGTGCGCGCGTGCGTGCGTGCGTGCATGTGTGTGTGTTGTGTGTGTGTGTGTGTGTGTGTGGTGTGTGGTGTGTGTGTGTGTGTGTGTGTGTGTGTGTGTGTGTGTGTGTGTGTGTGTGTGCACCTGAATTTGCACACGGAAATATAGATGGCTTCTAAATATTTGGACATGAATTACATGTGTACGCTTGTGTGCATGTCTTCATGTGTGACTCAGATTATTTGAATTGTTCGTATACATGCCGGTGCGTATCCAGGTTAACGTAAAGTAGTTGAAATTGGATGCAGTGTTTGTATCAAAATTAATGACTATGTTCAGTTGTTGCTGATGTGTGTGTGCGTGCGCCGCGCGCGCGCGCGCGCGTGCTCGTGTATGTCCGTGTCTCCGTGTGTGTGTTAGAGAGAGAGAGAGAGAGAGAGAGAGAGAGAGAGAGAGAGAGAGAGAGAGAGAGAGAGAGAGAGAGAGAGAGAGAGAGAGAGAGACATAGAGCTCTACTTGTTTTGTAATAAGTTTAAGCAGCAAAAACGGAGAGAGAAAAAAAACTTTCAACATTCTTTGGTTCTACTAACAAGAAAAATGTGTCGAGTCGGCAAATAGTTCACAAGAGGCATTGCTGTTGGATATCGGTGAGAGACAGAGGAAGGGGATAGAGTTGAATGAAGAGAGAGAGAGGAGAGGAGAGAGAGAGAGAGAGAGAGAGAGAGAGAGAGAGAGAGAGAGAGAGAGAGAGAGAGAGAGAGAGAGAGAGATACACACACAACACACACACACGCACACACACACACACACACACACACACACCACACACACACACACACACACACACACACACACACACCACAAACACACACACACACTGACGGATGCAGGCCAGGTGTGGAGGAAACAGTACAGTAGCAGTTTGTGTACAGGTAATGGGAGAAAGGTGCCTGCTTTCTTTCTCTCCTATCCGCTCAAACTACTGCCACTCTTTTCAAAGCCTTCCACTTATTTTTACAGCAGGCGCGCGTAAAGTCTATAGTACTCGTGCTTGCACTTGTACAGACAGACAGACAGACAGACAGACAGACAGACAGACAGAGAGAGAGAGAGAGAGAAGAAGAGAGAAGAAGAGAGAGAAAGAGAAAGAAACAGTAGAGGGAGGAAGGAAGAAGAAGAGAGACAGAAGAGCAGAGAGCAGACAGACAAGACAGACAGACAGACAGACAGACAGATACAGACAGACAATAGAGGGGAAGTGAGAGGAAGAGACAGAGGGAGGGGGGAGGAGAGAGAGAAAGATGAGAAGAGAAACAGAGACGGGAATGAGAGAAAGGGAGAGGGGGAGAAAAGGGGGGAGAGGAGAGAGAGAGAGACAGACGTGAGAGACCGAAGCAGACAGACAAAAGGGAGAGAATAGTGAGAGAGGGGAGGGAGAGGTGGAGAGATGAGAGATAGTGTGAGAGTGAGGTGGGATGATGTGAGGAGAGAGAGAGAGAGAGAGAGGAGAGAGAGAGAGAGAGAGGAGAGAGAGAGAGAGAGAGACAGACAGACAGACAGACAGACAGACAGACAGACAGACAGACAGACAGACAGGACAGACATAGAGAGGGAGGTGAGAGAGAGAGAGAGATAGAGAGAGATGGGGGGGGGGGGGGTAAGGCAAGGTAAAATTCCTTATTGTCTGAACGTTCGATGAGGGAAGAAAAAGAAAACCTTAGTAGATGGTACATATATGGTCTTTTAAAGCTATTATGTTGACTTGCATGCTGTACCAATTCTGAGAAAGGGGTAGAGAAATAGGGAGAAAAGGAAAAACCAAACAAGCAACTAAACGACTCAAGAAACATTCTCCAACTGCTTTTCCGATTAAGAAGATATACCTGGGGCCAATTATTCACCTTCGTTAGAAAGATTTCAGGCTGTTTTTCTTGAGCTAAAACTTTTTTTGAACAAATTTTTCATCCTTTGTGCGTGTCTATGTGAGAGTGTGTCTGTCTTTCTCAGAATAAAATATCAATTCTGCCATATTATCTGTTTCTCCTACTATACCTTTCTCCTCTTTTTCCCTTGCGTGTAGCTTTCTGTGTGTGTCAAGTCAAGTCAAATCATTTTTTATTTCCAGGTGGTATATTGAATAAGCATGATTTGCTTTTTTCATCAAGCATCTATCTAGGAAAGAAAAAGAGAAAAATAAACATTTCACCACTATTGTTTAACTAACATGAGTTCAACAGCGCGCGCGCGCGCGCGCGGTGTGTGTGTTGTGTGTGTGTGTGTGTGTGTGTGTGTGTGTGTGGTGTGTGTGTGTGTGTGTGTGTGTTGTGTTGTGTGTGTGTCCTTTGTTAAATTATTAGTATCCTATAACAGTAGTACAAGAGTAGATTACGTCCCATCCCATTTCTGCAGCAGCAGACCCCAAAACTAAGGAATACAATCAGAGCAGAAAGGAATGCGGTCTTTTTGTGCAGGGAGCAATTGGAATGTACAAATTAGCCTGTACACGAAGTGTATGTGAAGTAAAAACAAGTCAGAATTATCGTGCAACGAAACAAGACTCCTGCACAAATTCGCTGTTGTGTCCTAATTTAGTAACACAGTGTTGCACTTCTTCCGCAAGAGATGCAATTTATGGCTACAACACGGCAATAACAAGACTGTACATTTTGCAGCAGCACACACACACACACATAAAAAAAAAATTATATGCCAACACGACTGTTGTTATACACACAAAAATTAACAGCATGATACTACTCTGAAACTACAGTGAAATAAACAATATGACATCCCTTTCAATAAACTACTAAAGATACACATACAGAAAAAACATATAAATAACATTAAGAAGGAGAGGAGAGAGGTGAGATAGAATGAAACATAGAAGAGAGAGAGAGAGAAGAGCAGAGAGAAGGAGAGAGAGAGAGAGAGAGAGAGAGAGAGAGAGAGAGAGAGAGAGAGAGAGAGAGAGAGCGCTTCCAGATGTTTTGTTTCCTTTCAAAGAGAAACAGGTGTCTGCCAGTTCTGGCACTAATTTGACCTGTACACTACCTGTGGGCGTTTGTGGCGTGGATGTAGTATATATATAGATAGGAAGGTTTTATCACACAGTGATAGTGGGAAAGGAAAAGTCAATCAACTCGACGTTCTCTATCCATTTTTGTGGCCCAGGCTAAAAGCTTTGTCAGCTATTGATGTTTTTAATCGTTCCTCGGCTACAGCTCCGAGGTTCACCTATGGTGAGATTTGTGCGTATGCGACCGTTCCCTCTTCCCTCTCCCCCCCCCCCCCCCACCATTTAGGTAGCCGCATGTCGACTTCGGGGATGATTTCTAGACTCAACTGTATGCATACTGGGTTTTTTTCTGTCATGTGTTCCTACCAGCACACAATGGCCTACTCTTACGATAGGTAGAATGGGTGTTTAACGTGTGCACACAAGATGATCTTCGGAGTTCAGTTTGATTTTTTTTTCTCGTTAAACTAGGTAGAAAGGGCAGACAGGAATCGAACACAGAACCTCACAGTTTACTTGTTGGCAGGCGAATATTTCAACCATTCTGCCACCTCCTTCTTAGCTGATTGATAGAAGCTAAGTGCTGAGGCCTGTATTTGTATGGTTTTTTTTAATTTAAGCCGTGCTGGTGTTGTTTTCAGTCATAACAGCCTGCGCTCTCCTTTAAAGGAGAGAATTTTTTTCTGAAGTCGGGATATGGCTGCCTATATAATTATTATGGCAAGGTCGTAATGAAAACACCATGCAAACTTCTCATCCAGTGTATTCTTACAATCTCAGTAAGTGTTCCCCAGGTGGGATGAGTGAGACAGACTGCATGCTGTGGGTAATCCCCAGGTGTTAAGCTGGGGAACGTGCAAGAAAATAAGGACCCCACCATTCCACAAACCACCACCACACACCACACCACCACATACCACCAACACCACACCACCACCACCACAAAACAATACGCGCTATTTACTTGTATGTATTCCATTATCCTCCAAAAAAAAGAATGAATTAATGAAGTGAATAATAAATAATAAATAAAATAAATAGATAAATAAATAATAACATCATATGTAAACCAGATCCTTGAACAGTAATTTGGCTAAAACATTTTCACACGTTCTGTGTACACGCTTATCTAGTCGGTAAGTGTTTTTCCGTTCGCACTTTCAAAATGTTTTCTGTCTTTCTTTTTTTCTGTTTTTGTTGTTTTCGTTTTAACTGAATACGTAGAAAGTGTGGTTGTTTAGTTAAGTTAAATTATGGGGAATGAAACCTCCCCCCCCCCACAGGTCACGATTTATGAGGGGAACAATGAAGACAGAAAAGAACATAAACACATACGTTGTAGCACGTGTAAAACTGCACGTACACATAACACAGACAGACAGACCAAAACAGACAGGACAACAACAAAACAGCCACGCACCACACACACCATGCGCACGCACGCCACAGCGCTGGCTCGCATACTACACACACGGGTACATATATATATATATATATATATATATATATATATATATATAATAATCATATATATATATTAATTATAGAAAGACAGACAGACAGAGAACAGATAAAACACTCACACAGACAGACAAGACACTCGCACAGACAAAGACAGACAGACAAGACAAGACACTCAGACACAGACAGAAGACAGACAAGACACAGAGACACAGACAGCAGCAGAAGATCAGAAAGAAAGACAGACAAGACAAACAAGAAACCGGAAAAGAAGCTGTACCGTACAGGCTTAGTGGGCGTGTATAGGGAGGGTACAGTGCACTGTGATACAAAACTTTCTTTCTTGGAGAATAGAGAGGCAGTAAGTAAAGCTGCAGTGCAGTGCATTCAGCCCCTATATGCTGTGCTGTCGTGCTGTGCTGTGCCGTGCCATGCTATTGCTATCTGGGCGGCTGGCGGGCTGGGGTGGGTGGTATGGTGGGCACTGTTCCAGAAAGTTTCTATCTCCACTTAATTGCCCCCACAATCAGAGAGGCCAGGCAGCCTCAGTGCCTATTTAATTGCCCCCACTCCACCCCTTCTCCCCCCCTCTCTGTTCCCTTCTTTGTGTGTGTGTGTGTGTGTGTTGTGTGTGTGTGTTGGTGTGTGTGTGTGTGTGTGTGTGTGTTGTGTGTGTGTGTGTTGTGTTCTGTCTTTCCTGTCTCTTCTGTTTTTGTCTGTTTGTCTCTCTGTCTTTGTCTCTCTGTCGTTGTTGTCTGTCTGTCTGTCTGTCTGTCTGTCTGTTGTTGTCTGTCTGTTGTCTGTTGTCTGTCTGTTTCTCGTCTCGTTCGTTTTCTCGTCTGTCTCTCTCTGTCTGCTCTCTTCGTCTTTCTTTCTTGATGTTCCTGGGCTGGCTGGATGTGCCCGGGGTCACCGTGATTGCTTGTGCTTACCTTGCCTTACTTGCTTGCCTCTGTGTGTGTGTGTGTGTGTGTGTGTGTGTGTGTGTGTGTGTGTTGTGTGTGTGTGTGTGTGTGTGTGTGGGGGGGGGGGGTCTGTTGTTGTTGTCTGTCTGTGTTGTGTCTGGTGTTGTGTCTGTCTGTCTTACTCCTCTCAAGTGTGTCTGTCCTCTGTCTGTCTCATGTCTCTCTGTGCCTGTATCTGTCGGGGGGGGGGGGGGGGGGGATTATATCGTTTTCTTTATATCACATTTACTTTTTAGTTTCGTTTTGTTTTTGTTTGCGATGCCAAATCATATTCCACACTCACTCAACTCACTCACTTTCTCTAAGTGGAGTATGACTGCCTATATGGCGAGGTACATTAAAGTAACATGCAAACTTTTATTCAGTGTGCAATTTCAATCTCACAGTGATTCCCAGATGGGTTGAGTGAGTCAGAGTGCACATTCTGGGTGACCCCCGAGTGTTAAGCTGGAGAATACACAATAACCCACTCACTCACTTTCTTGTAAATAGAGAGAGGTGATAGGAGCTAGATCTATGACTGATACACATACATTTTACTTTAATGCTGAGCTTTTGTGCATCCACAATGTCATGCCTGAAATGGAACATGTTTGTTCCCACGAGTTCTGACATAATTTGACCTCTCTTGTCTGTCTGTCTGTCTGTCTGTCTGTCTGTCTGTCTGTCTGTCTGTCTGTCTGTCTGTCTGTCTGTCGTCTGTCTGTCTGTCTGTCTGTCTGTCTGTCTGCGTGCCTGTCTGTCTGTCTGTCTGTCTGAAAGTCTGTTCGTCCGCCCCATTGCTGAATGTCTTGTTTGTCTTCTCATGCCTGTCAAGTCAAGTCCAAACCTCTGCCTGTTTCTGTGACGGTGTCTAGGTCTTCTGAACGATGTAAACGAATAGATGATAATAATGATAAATAATAATAATAACTCAAAATATTTTGGGGTATAAAGTGAGATCAATATTTTGTATCTGTTATCCGTCCGACCCCCTCCCCCCCCCCCTCCACCACGCAAAATAATTACTGTCGATTTATGTATATATGCACTGGGATAATGTATCCGGCACTATGCCAGTGCATGTGTGAGGGTGTCTGTCTATCAGGGCAGATAGACCGTTATCTTCATCGAGGGTTTCTATATGTTTACCTCTTGCCTTCCTTCCTCTTCACAGTCATCCACATCTTCTTTGCTTGCACTCCACATCGCCAAGGGGAACAGGATAGACTGGCTGGTTAGAGTATTGCGCATTGCGTTCGTGATCTGCTGACCCGGGTTCGAATCCTGTTCAAGAGGATATTTTTCCCCTGGAGTTAACTTCAGAGCCGACTCCACCACTCCCCGCAAAAGTCCTTTGGATGAACTATATACCGAGTTTGAGCTTTTTGTAAGAGTAGGCCATTGTGTGGCGGTGGGAATGGGTGACAAAATTTGCAAAACTAAATACACATGGGGACCAGAGGTAAAAAAAAAAAAAAAAGCACAATTGCTTACTCCATTATATTCGAAGTAAAACAATATATAAATAAGAAAAACATGATTTATATATGTATGGTATGTATGCCGATAGTCTGTCAAAAATGAATGCGGCTTATGTCGGCATTTGACTAAAAGTCAACAACAACAATAACAAAAAGCCCAAACATACTATACATCAGTTCTGCTTTTATCTAGGATAGCTTAATGGGATGCACAAGTTCAAGCTTCAGTTCTGCTTTTATCCAGGACGGCTTAATGGGACTGACAAGTTCAGACTATTCAGACCATGAAATGGAAGCGATGGGGCGAGGAAACGGGAGCAGAAAGCAGGAGGAGATAGGAGTAGAGTTGGGGGGGAGGGGGGGGGAGGTGAAAAGAATGATAAAGAAGGTCAGGGGTAGAGAGAAGACTTCTTATCACTGTGATAAGACAGGTCACGAGCAGCAAGAAGATTATCTTATCAAGTGTGATAACTTGGGTGGAAAACCTCATGGTCCTGAGAGATGTTTGGGGTGGGAAGCAGGAGTACCGTGCAGGGCCACAGCATCAGGTCCGGGGGCTTCCTTACCTCCCTGTGGCCGGCTGGCAGCCTGTCGAGCAGTAGCCTAGCCCTAGACCCTGGGCCCCTATCTAAATTGTTCCATTACTGTCAGAGACACGCGCAGAAACCTGCACAGCCAGCCATCCCCTCTGGAGCTAGCCTAGCCTGCAGCCTTATAGTATTAGCTTCTCTGTCCACACGCTTCCATCTTTCCACTGCCTTGTCATTGACCTTTCACCTGTAGCACAGCCCCATTCTGGCAACCACCCACCACCCCCTTTTCCTGCTTCGCTCGGCTATCACCTGCACAAGGATCGAGTTTCTTCAGGTGGAATCTTCATCTAGTGGGACTGGTCCATTCTGGCGTAGGAGGGGTGTGA
>CM060316.1:33738661-33746161 GCA_030674155.1 Stramonita haemastoma
GGTATCGCAAACATCCTGCCCCCATCACCTCCACCTCCACCCCCACCCCCTAAACCCTTTTCCTCCTTCCTCTATTTCATCTTCCTCTTTCTTTGAATCAGTCCTTTCATCTTGGGAGAATTTAGCTGTGTGCTTTTTTTAGGATGGTCAGTGAGGAGTAGTCATCATTTCGTGATATATTATGATTCAGGTTGAGAGACTGGAAACCATATTAAATCTTAAACAGGCCAATAGCATGCAGGTGTACACACGCTGGCATAATTATATATAGGCAGGCATGGGTGCGTTTGTACGCGCTCAGTGTGCTTGTATACGCTCAGGATGAGACACAGGCATACAGGCACGCACCATACCTAATCACTCACCACCCACCCATCACCCACCGCTCACTCATCTCATCTCTCTCTCTCTCACTCTCCTCATTCTACTCTCCTCATCCCTCTCTACACACACACACACACACACACACACACCACCACCCCGCACCACACACACACCACACACACACACACACACACACACACACACACACACACACTTAACGTTACCAACTTACCCTGTCTAATATCACAACTTGAGAAGAGACGTGTGTAATGAATTTGAAACACACACTATTGCATGTTCGTTTTATGTCCTTATCGGCTCATTTTTCTTTGCTTCAACGTTTTTTTTCTACAATTATTATTGTTCTTGTGGCAGGCTGTGCTAGCTTGCCATGAACAATACGAATGATAGATAAAGAACGAAAATCTGGAACAGTGTTGTCATTTTTGGGAGCACCGTTTGTCCTGTGTGCTTCATAGTGACAATCGCTACAAGCACTGAATGACTTATGTCGTGATTAATTAATGCTGATTAGTGTAGGCTTCAAGAATGTGTGATAATTAACCCACCTCCCCCCCGCCCACACCCCAACACCATTTTGTATCGTGGTGTGTGTGTGTTGTGTGTGTGTGTGTGTGTGTTGTGTGTGTGTGTGTGTGTGTGTGTGTGTGTGTGGTGTGTGAGAGAGAGAGAGAGAGAGAGAGAGAGAGAGAGAGAGAGAGAGAGTCAAAGAGAGTTAAAAGATCAGGAGTAGTTCTATAGATGTGTGTGCTGGGGTGAGGTAGGAGAGGGGTGGACGAGAGAGTGATGTCAAAGTAAAGTCAAAGTTAAAGTCAAAGAGTCATTTTTTTCCAGATGTGTTGTGTGTGTGTCAAGCAAAGTCAAATTTTTCGTGTGTGTGTGCGTGTGTGTGTGCGCATTGCGTCATGTGCCTGCTCATGCAATCCTCTCAGTATTGTTTGTCTTTGTCTATGACTAGTTCATGCTACTTACCGTGTGCAACAAGAGATCAGTTTCGCAGAACCAAATTAGAACCCCCCCCCCCCCCCCTCCCCCCCTCCTCTCTCTCTCTCTCTCTCTCTCTCTCTCTCTCTCTCTCTCTCTCTCTTCTCTCTCTCTCCTCTCTCTCTCTCTCTCTCTCTCTCTTCCTCTCTTCCGACCCTTGTTCACAAGCTGTGGAAATTATACTTAACCTTGTGTACACTTTTTATTCCTTTTTCATACAATGACATCCAAATTTGACAACATTAGCCACTGGAAATAGAGGACTGGCCTGGGGCATAGTCCTTTCAACAATGAGTTCACTGGGGAAATACCACGCTACGATTCCCAGACAGAGAGAGAACACATGTGTCTTTGTGTGCATGGACGTAAATATCCATACGCTGCGTGTGTGAATTGCATACCAATCACACGTACCGCAGCACGCACGCACGCGGTCACACACACACTTAACACAAACACACACTAACACACACACACACACCACACACACACGCACGCACACGCGACACACACACACACCGCACGCACGCACGCACGCCGCCGCGCACGCACACACTGTGGCAGCGTTTGTGGATAATCAGGTTAGAACGACACTGGCATAAATGGATGTCTGCTCTTTTGTATCCGTTTTGATGGTGAGAGTGAAATTGTTTTGGTTGTGTTGTAAAGCAAGCCTCAAACTAGGGCTGTTTTTTTTGTTTTGTTTTTTGTTTTGTTTTGTTTTTTGTCGTCGCTGAAGGCTTGTCCCCCAGTATGATATATTGTTTATGGTGCCACTTTTTTTTTACCTAGTAGTTTCTAACTGCGTATAACATTTGTCTGAATAGGGTTTTTTTCTGTACATTTTTTGTTCTTCATGAAAAGCGTTCTTTTTGTTTGTTGTTGTTATCATAATTGTTGTCATTGTTATTTTTATGGGCGATATTAAATATACAGACCCTGGTTTGATCGACGCCATGCTGTATTGTTTTGTCCGTAAGACTAGCACTCAGACCACTAGTCGAGAAGTAGTGAAATGGGAGTGGACAAAAGTCGAACAGACTTGCCCCATGAAGCTTTCGAATCTCAGATGAGCGTGACCTTTTGGCTATGAATTACACGAGAGCTTTCCCACAGGTGGTTGCTGGGGGCCTCTCAGTATAAATTCCATCCCCACCTTCTGGAAATTCTGTGCTTGGAATTCCATCTTTTCCGTCCTTCTCTTTGTTCCAGCTGTGTTCATTTTCTTCCTGTTACCTACTTCTTGTCCATTTTCTGCCTTCTTGGTCCATTTTCCTGCTTTTTTTTTCTAGAAATATTTTTTTTTAATTCTCCCACGCCGAAGTCAGATATGCTGAGTCTGACTTGTCAAGCACTTAATTAACGTGTAGCCAACGCATTTTCACTCACAATGACCAGCAACAATTGTTGCTATCTAAGTTTCAACGAAGAAGAAGAAAGGGGACGATGGAGAGTTTACAAACAGAAGCCATTCAGGGTTATAAACATCGCATTGCTTCAGACATAATCAATCAGTGTATCCCCTGAAGCCATGTCTAAAACCTCCACCATGTTATACCTCTCCCTGGTACAGCTGTCGTCAGAAATTCCCCTGAATGCATGCAGTTCATGCTGTGTAAAGCCAGGCAGCGATAGTATATATATAGTCACATCATAATACAGATATAGGCATGGAGCCAAGTCAGGCATCAAAGAATCAAAGAGAATCAAGCGAAGAACCCGGCCATCATAAAAAGAGAGGAGGGGGAAGAAGCTGTTGGCAGGATCTCTCCTCCCCTAGATTTCTGAATGCATTTTGTGCACAGGTGCACAGTCACACCTGCATGGGTGCGAGTGCCAAGGTGAGGGTGTAAAGAGGCGACTATTTTTGGGTGTTTTGTGAGCAAGGGGGGAGGGAAATCTCACCCGTTTCCTGTGTATATCCTCTGATCTCACTTCACTTCTCCAGGCTGGTCAAGGCCTATACAGGTACACTCCACCATTAGCTTCTGGGTCATGTAGTAATCTTCTATTGAGCTGCTAGTCGTAAATGCTGATTTTCACATATTTTTTTACTATGGAAAAAATGCATGTGTACTTTTTGGGGATTAAGGACATAGAGCAATACCAGGTAGTCACGAGAAAGTTGGAATGACCTCAAAAGAGGACTGCTTATGTTCCTTCATGTTGACCCCGAAGCTAATCAGACGAAAAGGACTGAGGAGGTGTGTTTGCTGAGAAAAAAATTCAAAATCACCAAATGTGTGCAAAATCACATGAGTTTTGAGTCAGGGGCTAGTCATTCACAAAGTTTTTTTATAAATATTTCTGTAGATGCCTTAATAAGGGTGTGATGAATGCAAGATAATAATAGAAAAAGCAGAAGGGAAAGTTCTAAAACGTAATACTGGTGTGTAGCCCAAAAGCACTGTCGGCCGAGTGCTAAGGCCTATTTTATAGTGCCGTCATGTTTTTGAAATATTTGTTGAATTTGTCTTCAGCTATGACTAGCTCTTACAATAACAACCAGTACTCTCCTCATGAAAGGAAAACCCAAATCCTTGAGTCGGGAGTATGGCTGCTTATATGGTGCGACATTTAAAAAAAGGCCATACATACAAACATCTAATCCTGTGTGTACTTTCAATCTCACAGTGATTTCCAGGTGTGATGAGTTAGAATACATATTCTGGGTGATCTCCAGGGTTTTGAGAATGGAGACGTGCAACAACAAAGCGGCAACAACTCAACAACAACAACAACAACAATAGCTATTGCTGCTGTTGCTGCTGCTGCTGATACGTACTACTACTATACTACTACTACTACTACTACTACTACTACTACTACTACTACTACTACTACTACTACTAACTACTACTACTACTAACCACTACATACATACTACTACTACTACCATTTCTACTCTACACTATCTACTTACTACTACTACTACACTCTACTACTACTACTACTACTACTCTACTACTATATACTACCACTGGTTTTATTTTGCCGACCCCTCCAGTTATCACAATACCGACCAGCATGGGAGGAACCTGTTACTAATGACAGTGTTTCTAGCTCGACTTTCCATGCATCTCATCAACACCAGTATCCTAATATGACATGGCATTTGAAAACAGCAAATTAACATCATTACTAACCGAGGTCATGGACGCTCAAACAATGAGGTGTCGCTGCAAGCACAAGTTTGAACAAGATTGGAGAGTGAAGAGGAAAAAACCCTATGTGACTGTTGTAGATGTGGTTAGTGACAGTGATGCTGAATGTCTATAATCTGAGAATGAGCCAGAGATAACAGGCAGTGATGTAATGCAACTTTGAAGTTCTGTGACAACACTTGCAAGAAAATAGACGATGGAGAGCTGTCAGTCACCAGAAAAATTGTCAAAAAGTAAAATCTTTATAAATGCAGATGTTTATAGTAGGCAGACTGCTCAATTTGCATGTTTCGTTTCTGAATTCCAACACCATACTCTGCTAGTGTGATATTATCTACATTCAATGGACTCCATGATGTGGTAAACATGGACACGTGACGAATGTTATTTTGTATTGCCGTATCTGGAAATGTTTAAGGACTTTTTGTATTCTGTGGGCTTCAGACTGCTCTCAACAGTCTCAATGTGTAAAGGGTCTGTCTCTCGGCCTATCCGTATTAAAATTTAACTGTCTGTCTAGTCTGTCTGTCTGTCTTTTGTCTGTCTGTCTGTGTCTGTCTGTACTCTGTCTCTGTCTCTCGTCTCTTCTCTGCTCTCTCTCTCTCTCTCTCTCTCTCTCTCTCTCTCTCTCTCTCTCTCTCTCTCTCTCTCTCTCTCTCTCTCTCTCTCTCTCTCTCTTTTGAGAGCATGGTGTAAAGAAGCCCTGTTCTAGCGGAAACTGAATCGCCCTATATATGCCATGAGTTTGCCACACCCCAGAATGAACAGCGAACACCTGTTACGGTTCCATCACAATGCAGGAAGGAAATACGAGTCTTGTACTGACTGAGCTTTTCTCTCTCTGCACTGTGCTTTTTATTTCTTTCTCCCTGCATTCTTTGCTGCTGCTGTTGCTGCTGCTACTACTATGCTGCTGCTCTACTCTGCTACTTCTACTGCTGCTGCAGCTGCTGCTCCAACACCTTACCCGCGCTTACAGCATATTCGTTTCTGCGCTGTTTGCCTATAGCTCCAGTGACTGACGGATGTATGAAGATAATGAAGGCTCTTTAATCAAAGCCCTGCTCTATGAATCAAAGTCCATGCCTATCTCCGTCTGATTAAGCCGGCTTCCTAGGAACCTCATCCTTCTTGTGCGGAGTAAGGTTTATCTGATTGCAGCCATGTGATAGTGATGGGGGGGAATGAAAGAAGAAAACTTGTTTTAGATGGTTGAATTGTGTGTGGTGTGTGTGTGTGTGTGTGGTGTGTGTGTGTGTGTGTGTGTGTGTGTGTGTGTGTTTGTTTAGATGGTTGAAGTGTGTGTGTGTGTTTGTGTAGTATATATATTATATATATATATATAATATATATATATAAAATATCAAAGTCAATAAAAACACATTTTAGCATCCCATGAACGCAGTTGCATTACTGACAGGCATATTGATTCGAATATATATATATATATATATATATATATATATATATATATATATATATATATATATATATATAATATTATATAAATATAGTATATACATATATCAGTATGCACCGGATGTTCGCCTTTTCACACACACACACTCTTCACTCGTACACTTGCTCACATTTACACATTTGGGCACACATATGTGTCTCACATGCACACAGTAAGCTGATGGCAAGGAAGGGGGGGGGGAGAGGGGGGTACGAGAAGATCGGGGTTATGGAAATGAGAAAGATGTGTTTGTTTTGCTTGTGTTTGTGTCATTTTTGTTATTGATGCTATTGATGTTGTCAGGAGGGTGCTTTTGGTTTTGCTGTTGCTGTTTTGGTTTTTTTTTTTTTTTTCAAATATGCTTTTGTGAGTGACTGGATGATTATGAATGATTGTATTAGACTGGAGATTTAAAAGTGGTTGGTCATGTTGAAAGCAGGTGTTTATCTTTTGTTGGATGTAGGTAATGTCGGCAACTCTGTTTGTGTTTTTGTTAGAGCTGATCTTCCCTCTGTGAGAAGTACAGTAGTTGGAGATAATTATAGAAGTAGTATATATACTCAGCTGTCAATGGGTACCTGCCCTCTTTAGGGTCATGAAAGGTAAAGCAGCGAGGGAGAGGAGATGGGCGCTGTCCTCAATATGCTGGCCCCTGGAGAAGCTAAGGTCTCTTGACATCTCGCTCCACTATGACCGAATAGGTTATAGGAATACATTTACCTTTTTATTCTTTTATTTAAATAATCTATAACATATGATGGAAATGAACTCTACCAGCATTTTATGCTGCACGGCAGAGTTTATTTCCATCATGTGTGAGATATTGTCTTTTTATTTCTGATAGAATTGAATGTTTTTTCCCCAACGAGGTTATTGTATGCATACGGATATTACCTTAAATTACCGTGGTTCAATGAGCATTCTCCACGTGCTACTTGTCGAGATGTTAATTTTTTATGGCAATTATGTTTGTCTATTTTGCTAACTGCTAACCCACCACAAACAACAACACACAACACAATACCAAAAAAAACAAAACAAAAACAACCTCTTAACCTTTTCCACCCACACAACAACCTTTCTTTCAACGATCAGCCTTTTTTCAGACTCGATGATGGAGGGTGGGTGGCTTAGTATGAAGAGAGAGAGAGAGAGAGAGAGAGAGAGAGAGAGAGAGAGAGAGAGAAGAGAGAGAGAGAGAGAGAGAGAGAGAGAGAGAGAGAGAGAGAGAGAGAGAGAGAGAGAGAGACTGCTGCGGGTGGGAGGGGAGGGGATGGAAGGGGAGTGTTTGCTCTGGCACCGTACAGTCAGGTGCCACACTGCACGGCTGAAGTCTGTACACACAGATGCAGGCTGTAGAGCCCACTATGAATCACACGGAACTACTAGGCCTGTACTCTTTGAAAGTCTGCAAAAGGCGTTCAGGCCAATCGGTAAACACACAGGTCTTCAAACGACTTTTCAGTACACTACACACAGGGAGAAAAACGGTTGTGAGTATGGAAGATAGCGGAACGGGTGGTGGTATATAGGTTGAGGGGGTAGGAA
>CM060316.1:33748661-33771161 GCA_030674155.1 Stramonita haemastoma
GAGAGAGAGAGAGAGAGAGAGAGAGAGAGAGAGAGAGAGAGAGGAGAGAGAGAGAGAGAGAGAGAGAGAGAGAGAGAGAGAGAGAGAGAGAGAGATCTTTTAATAACATTGAAAACGCTGAAGGCAGCAGAAGACGGTTAAAAAAAAACCAAAAAAAAACAACCCGAAAGAAACCAAAAACGAAGATGTCATTCTACCAACTGCTACCCCATCAGATGAAAGCTCCAAAATAAAGGTGACCTTATCAAAATGTCCTTGACTGTCATGACGATCAAAATCTCATGACATGACATGACATGACGTCATAAGCTCCCAGACAGAAGAGTTATGCTTTGAGAAACAACTGCCAGTTCTTCTTGTAGGCCTAATGTGCTGCGTAGTGTGTTGTCCTGACTTCACTGTAAGGCTAGACTAAGCATGGGGCTGGTTTGTGTTGTAAGTTCTTATCGTCTTTCTGTGTGGCTGTTGCCTGGCATCTTTCTGGCTGTCTGCAATAAGTTTGCGAGCTGGAATATTAAATCTCTTTGACATCTATAGACTAGACTGTCTGTCAGTCTGCCTCTTTTTCTGTTTGTCTGTCTGACTGACTGTCTGCCTTTGTCTGTTTCTCTCTGTCTGTCTGTCTGTCTGTCTGTCTGTCTGTCTGTCTCTGTCTATCTTCTCTCTTCTCTCTCTTCTTCTCTCTCTCTCTCTCTCTCTCTCTCTCTCTCTCTCTCTCTCTCTCTCTCTCTCTCTCTCTCTCTCTCTCTCTCTCTCTTCTCTCTCTTCTCCCCCCCCCCAAAGAGGGAACATATATTATAAAGAGACGTTCCTGAGTAAGACAAAGTACCACATGCGAAAAATTACTGGTATCTGGTTTTATCATTCGCTGGGTATAAGAAACCTCCATCTCCATTCATAACAAGAGTATGTAGAAATCACCACCTCTACCACCACCACACCACCACCACCACCACCACCACCACCACCACCACCACCACCACCACCACCACCACCACCACCACCACCACCACCAGATGTTCATTGTAAAGAAAGATTGAGAGAAACGTAAGGTGTCTAGGATAAGGTTGAGTGTCATTGTTACTTGCATTCGGAAACTATAATTCAATAACTGTCCAGTTATACAACAACAAAGAATCGAACTGAATATCAAAGCCCTGTTTTGTGAATGCACGCAGAGCATCCTGCACACACGTTAAAACCCAGTTCTTCCTTTCGGAAAAGTACGTATTTTCTTGCTGGTTGGAACGGTTGACAAAATTTCAAAAACCACATGCGCATAAGTGTGTGTTTAGACTCTTTCCCCGAATCGGAATGCAGCTACGTAATAAATGATGGGGGGAGGGGGGGGGGTAAAAAAACCCACAAAACCAGTAGCATACCCAAAAATTCTCACCATTGGTGAACCTAGGAGCTCTAGCGTCGGAACGGGGGGGGGGGGGGTATTCTTATCTTTAACTGGAATCCTGTTGCGTACAATGTCACGGTGGCATCCAGTGCCACAGCAGCTGTGGCAGAGTATGAAACGGGACAGCTGAGGTCAGGGAAAGGGGGTTCTGCTGACTTTCCCACCCGGGCCCTAGCCTAGCTGTACACATATCCTTCTTCAGGCTTTCTGACTTTACTTCAGCTTACCCCCACAGTGATAAAAGGCTGCACTTTTTGCAGTTCCTCGAAATTCTTTCTTGACTGATTTATTGAGAGTGTGTGCATGTTCTGTGCATATTATATATATATATATATATATATATATATATATATATATATTATATATATATATATATATATATATATATATATATATATATATATATATGTGTGTGTGTGTGTGTGTGTGTGTGTGTCTGTGTCTGTGTCTGTAGACAAAGCGTTTGTGTCTGTCAGCTCCAAACGGAAGGGGATCATACCCATCCTGTTCTGAAGTGTGCTCTGTGCTGTGTGTGGGTTGCAGAGTGCAGACGAGAAGCTGCGCAGCATAGGCAGCAAGCCTCAGCAGCCTCAGCACCACCCGCCACATCCACAGCAGCGCTACGTCCAGCCACAACCACCACAACAGCAGCAACAACAGCAACAGCAGCAGCAACAACAGCAGCAGGACCCGCCCCCTGTACCCGCCCGGGAGCCAATCATGGCAGAGCGGCGGGTACAGATGCGGCAGGGGCGGAGGGAGAGGAGGAGGGACGGGGATGGAGACGGGGGGGACCTCAAGAGACGGTCGCGGAGTGAGGGGCCTGCAGGGCGGCGCGTGACGCAATCCATGGACGTGGGCAGCAGCGCCAACAACAACACCAACAACAACAACAACAACAGCGCAGGACGGAGAGCCCACAACGCTGCCCAGGCCAACTCCAGTTTCGACCGCAGGGGAAACAGGGTGGACAGGGACTCCCCCTTAGGGTCTGATGACGGGGGACCCATCCACCCAGATCCATCGGGGTCTGACTCCGACTCGGATTCGGATCGGAAGCAGTGGACCAAGAATCCTCTGATAGTGAGAAAGAAGAAGAGCAAGGCGGAGAAACGCAGCGATGCCGCCAACAACCCTGGCTACACGCAGCTGGGTCAGCGCAACACCAACAGGGAGAGCTGGGTGTACCTGGCCCCTGAGGGAACGCCCCTACCTGCCGCCCAGGAGCATCCCAGAGCGGATAACGGAAGCAACTCGGGGAGTCTGAAAAACAAGTACCAAAAGCTGGAAGAGATGCGGAAAAAGCGCATAGACATCGCCATGACGTCTGATGAAGAGAACACTCCAGAGTCTCGAATCTCCAGGCTCCGTCAGCGAGCACTCCAGGGTGCTCTGGGCACCCCTGCCGCAAAGACAGACAGCTCCAGAGCGATCGTGTCCGACCACAACAGCTGGGGGCGCTCCGGTTCCCGCACAGGGTCTGCCGTGATGTCGGACCAAGGCACGCGCCCAGCCAACGCCCCGCCTGTCAACCAGTACGGCAAGCAGTCCGTCATCGCCCAGCCTCAGGCCTACCGGTCAGGCATGGTGGTGACCGCCCAGCCCGCTAACAGAGCGCCCTACCAGCACTCTCTTCTCCAGTCAGGCTCTCCCAGACAGAGCGCGGTGATGATGACCGCACAGCCTGGAGTGGCTTACAGCAAACAGCCTGGACAGGTCAGTGGTCAGTTCTCACAACACGGCCCCGCTCCGGTCAGACAGGGCTTCGTCAGACCCTTCACCGACACGGGCTCCACGGAAGCTGCCTCTCCCAGCAACATGGCTTCCCGTCAGCAGTTCCACACTATCCCGGAACCTCACGTCGGCAGCCGGCTTGTGCATAACAGCTCCCCAGAGGTCCACGTGCGAAGGTTTAAACCTGCAGTGCGCATTCCTTCCGCAGACTCCATCTATGATGGGGCCACAAACACTCAGGAGAACGAGCCTGCCTTCCCCATGGCTGCTAACAGGCCCGTAGTGTCAGGACAACGCGTCTATGCTCAGGTCAACCCGCCCTCCCAGGATGTGGTGGAGGTACAACGCGGCACAGCCCTGCAGTATCAGCCCCCTGCCAACCAGCGCCAGTCAGGCACTCCCAAGTTTAACGAAGTTGTGGAACTGAGACTGAAGTCCTCTCGGGTCATAGACAGGCCGCTGTCTCAGACTTTCAGGGACACCCGAAGTTCGCAGGGTTCCAGACGTAGAGAGGAGGGGGGATTTCACAGCGAAGATTCCCTGGACGAGCTGATTGAATCCAACATCCAGTACCTGGAGAAAGAGATGAAGCAGGGCGGCAGTAAGAAATCCTTGGTACCGGTGTCCCGCTCCTCCAGCCTTCCAGATCCCCGCAAGTCGGCTGCCTTGGCCAGCAAACCTCAGGTGACGGTCAGCGGACAGCAAAGTGCGCGAGCAACGGTACAGCTCCCTGCTCCCATCCAGAACAACAAAAGTGAACTGCATTTTCGTGTGCCTCTTTCTCCGCAGCCCCCCACCCACCCCATGCCCAAGATCCACATCGCTGAGGAGAATCAGTGGTCAGACCCTACACTGCTGGGTAGCAAAAGTTACACCTTTGGTGTCGTTCCTAGGGTGGAGAGGAAACACTCGTATGATAGCAGGACTCACCTGTCCAGACCCAGCAGTGAACATTACGGCAGGGACGAGGTCTCCAAATCTGACACGCAGCTGAATGCTGCCGTTGTTCAGCCCACCTACAGGGGTGCCCTGCTCCACCCCAACAACGTGCCTGGGCGCGGCTATTCCAGTGACCAAAACCTGACGGTGGAGCAGGCTCAGGGCATGTTCTCTGATGTGGAGTACGATATCGAAGTGTCGGAACGCGTCAAGAAGTGGGAAACGTTCATGAAAAAGCCTGATTTCGGGGCTGGAAGCGATGGTAAGAAACCTGTCATGCTGACCCCAATAGAGGAAAGGACAGAGGGAGACAGAGATTCTCTCATGATGCCCAGTGAAATCCGAAAGTCCCTGCGCATGGCTCAGCAACCACGAGTGGCTGCGGACCCCCCTACACATGATCAGCAGCTTAGCCTGGTCAGCATCAAACCGGCCAACTCCGACCCCACCTTACACATGGGGGCCGACCCCAGGGTCTTGTCCAAGGAGAGCAACCTCCACAGGTTTTTCCAAGTCGTTCAAGATCCCTCCGCAGGTCTCCACACAGGTCCTCAGTTTTCTCAGTCCACCAGCTCCATCTACATCGATGTGCCCAACCAGGGCCCCCACATGTATTCCCACTCCTCGCTCTACCAGCCAGGTGGCCTGATGTCTCCTGATGAACTGCGCCAGCACATGCTGGCCAATCAGAGAAGTCGCACTGAAGCCAACAGAAGTTCAGCTGCCCCGCAGTTAGCCCTAGCCTACAATGAGGATCAAGGATCGGATTCCCCTGAGAGAAAGCTGCGGTTGTCCCGATACCAGGACGAAATAGACGAAATGAAATCGGTGAAACATCAGTCTGTCAGCAACCTACGACGCCGTTTTGACGAAGGGAAGGTCACTTCGGAGGAAGAGTCACGCCCGGATTCCCGCGTAGCCAAGGTATCGCCCACACAGAAAGACGCTGGTGACGTTACCTGGTCCCAGATGATCTCGGGACTTGAAGACCGGATTCGGGACATGGAAGTGTGGTCCCCGAACATGGAGAGCACGCAGGGCAACGTGGTCAGCATAGAGAGGGTCAAGGCCCGCACCCTGCAAACCATCCCCTTCTCAGAGGACCCCTTCTGGAAGGAGATTGAGGAAATGACCACCTTCGACCCTAACAGTCTTGGAGGTCATTTATCAGCGTCAGAGGAGGTCATCAAACCTGTCAGCACGCAGCATGTGGAGGAGGCGCCCCACAGCTCCACGCTGCCCTGCCAGCCCCGGCTGCATTCCGCCATGACAATGAAGGATCGCATGCAGCGCTCGAAGTCGCTGTATACCCCCAACATCACCCCCTCACCATCAACGTGGAGCCCTTCTCTGCAGGCAAAACCTCCAGCCTGGAGCGGGGCAGCAGCGCAGACAAGTACAGCGGGCCCAGCGCTCTGGACGAAGTGCTGGAAGACATCAGAACCTCCCTGGAGAGAAAACCTCTCAGTCCCAAACGAAAAGTAGCGGAAAGCTCCGACTCGCACAGGTCTTCTCCCGGGCCGTTCCAGACCTCCGAAATATTACGAGCGAGGTCAGAGAGAGCACGCGCCCCTGTGAAGCAGATGGAGAGCTGGGACAACATGCCCAGCAGCAGCAGCCACATGGGTCACTTCAACCAGCCCGTGTCCATCACCATCTCCAGCATGGCCAAGCCTGCCCAGCCTGCTGCTGCTGCCGCTGCCGTGGCGGGGATGACGGCAGGCCACTACCACCTTGACCCCTTCCTCCTCAAGCAGAAGCTGCTGAGCACGGGGCTGGTGGAGGAGGACAACAGGCCGGAGCCCCCTGTCCGCAGCCGTGTGCCGGCCAAGAGCATGATGGCCCCGTCTCTGGCCATGGCCAAGCCGGTGGCCGTGGCCCCCCCTCAGGCCGTGGTGCGCTCCGTAGTGGCGCCCACACAGCGTCCTGCTGCTGCCTTAGCCAGACCTCCTCCGCAGGAAGACAAACTAAGTCAGGTACTGCGCCCTTGTGCTGTTTGGTCTCTTCTGTGTTGTGTCACTGGTTCCTTTGTTTGTAAATTCAACTTACTGTATGTTTGTCTGTTAATTTTTCTTTCTTTTTGTTGTGTGCAGCTTTTCACGGTTTCAGGCTGTTTATGTAGTCTCTGTTATAGATAGAGTATAATTATTTTATTTATTTTTTGATAGCATTGTTATTTTGTATACCAATATACTAGTTTAGTTTGAATATACTTGTTTAGTCTGTTTC
Source organism: Stramonita haemastoma (assembly GCA_030674155.1). Lineage (NCBI taxonomy): Eukaryota > Metazoa > Mollusca > Gastropoda > Neogastropoda > Muricidae > Stramonita > Stramonita haemastoma. The sequence goes on from CM060316.1 coordinate 33,754,972, forward strand.
ATTCATCATTTCCAAATGCCACAACCATCGTATTATCATCCTAGTTTTTTTGTTTGTTTCTTTTTCTCTTTGTTCTCATAACTGCACAATGAAATTAAACAAAAATAAAGCAAAACAAAAGCAAGGTGTCTGTTATGATCACTTTCAAGTGCTAATAACTCCATCCTAGAGGGTTTGTTGTTGTTTTTCATAGGGTCTAAGTCAGGGATACAACCAAACATGTAATTTCACACAGGGTGGGTACCTATGATCATTTAAAGAAAAGATTATAAAATAATTGCACAATCATAAAGATGTTTGCCTGCTTTCCAAAGCAAAAAATGTTCTGAAAAACGATTTTATTCCAAGTTCTTTCTGAGAATAAACACGTTTTTGTTTTGGTTTGGTTTGCATTGACTTTGTGTTTATTTTGTAGCCTGACTAAAAGGCTATTTACCATAAGACTATAGGTAAAGCTCTTAATCATCTTTGCTACCTCATTTATAATTATTTAGTTGATTTTGTTGTTGCTTATCTATTTGTTCTTTTCCCTATTCTTTTTTTCTTTACCTGTATTCTTCATCCTTGTTATTGTCATCTTCTCAGTATTAGGCAAATTGTTTTAAATGGTGAACTGGTAGGAATAACTTAAGAGTTTATATACCTTCATGAATAAGTTATCTTTATATAGTTAGTCTCAGCATAAACTAAGAAGATGACTAAAGACATATTTTTGTAGTAGGTCAGTATTTACATGAATACATTCCAATAATTTGGTTGACCCTAATTTCGATTATATTTCTTTGAAAATGCATATTTACCGAAGTTGTTCAAGAAAATACTAAAAGAAATAACAAGAACATGTTTTAGTGAGTGCTGTTTTATTTCAATCGTTGAGTTTGTACTGATTATGTTGAATTTGCAGTGTGACTCATTTTCCAAAGGCTAGTTCCATTACCCCCAGAAAAAGCAGCTTTCTGTAGACTTCATGGCAGCATCACCGGCGAGAGCATGGTATTCTTCAGTCCCAGTGATCAGCTGAATGCCAAACAGTTGAAACACTTTCTTGGCTTGGTCTGATTCCTTTCGTCTGCGCTCAGTCTCAATATCCTTAAAACTTTGAAAATTGTCATCTGTTTCCTTACTAAAGGTTTTTTGAAAGATTTTCCTTGGATTTGGAACGGTTTCCTTGATCATTTGCATACCTTTTCATTTGCATACCTTTTCATTTGCATACTTTTCCCCCCTTTTTTCTGCATTAAAAATGAATGATATCTCTTTTCCTTTCTTTTCTGCGCTACACATGTACTGTACTCGTTTTTAGCATTTTTTCCCTTGCTAGCAATGGCTTATGTATTATACTTTTATCCCTTTTTTCTTTCTTGCTCTCATAATGGATTAATGCTTTTGTGGTCTTTCCTTTCCAGTGCTGGAAACAGAATATATCTATCATTCTTTGTTTGTTTTTTTCTTCCTTGCTCTGGGAATGGATTATTTTACTTTTCCTTGTTTTGCTCATTCAGGATTTGGGTTATTTCCTTTTGGATTGTGTGATCGGTTTTATAAGTTTGTTCCATGATCGATTTCTCTGTTATGATTTTATTTGGCTTTTCTAATATTTTCCTCCATCTTATAGTATCTTGTTGCTTGTCAGCTTTGGGCATTTTATCCACCTGTTGTATGTTTGATGTTTGCAAACTATGTTTTCCCCTTTCAAATCTTATTCAAGAAGTTCATTTGATTATCTTCTCCTTTAAATGACATTTAAAAAAAAATTCTGTTTTAATACCATCCAAAACTTCCTTCCCAGCGTTGTTTCCAAAAATGTGTGTGTGCGTGCGTGCGTGCGTGCGTGCGTGGTGTGTGTGTGTGTGTGTGTGTGTGTGTGTGTGTGTGTGTGTGTGTGTGTGTGTGTGTGTGTGTGTGTGTGAGTGATATTTTTTCTATTGTTTTGAGGATAATGGAATAAGCACTCCTGTGCTTTTTTATATTTTTTTATTTTACATTTACCCCCTGTGTGTGGTTTTGTAAATGATGTCATCCTTCCACTCTCACATAATGGCTTACTCTTCCGAAAGGCGAAAGAGGTTTTAACATGTGCACTGTATGTTCTGCTTGAGTGTGTGTTGTGTGTGTGTGTGTGTGTGTGTGTGTGTGTGTGTGTGTGTGTGTGTGTGTGTGCGCGCGGCGCGCGCGCCGCGCGCGCGTGCACCCCTGCTTCGTTGAAATCTGTTATCATTCCTGAAATGAAAGGCAACGGTCCTTTTTCCTTACCACATCTTCCCTCTGGGAAAGCACATTCATCAGCATTTGTCCCTTAAAATTGTCCTCCCCAACTCCCCTCCCCCCCTTCTACCCCTAACCGTTACCCTATTCTCAGCTTTCTAAAAAAAAAAAGTCACATGAAAAAAACTACATAACACTAGCTGAGCCACACAAAGCAAGAAGGAATGTTAACTAATCTAACAAAATATGAAAGGAATGGCGTGGTGTGGAAAAGAGTTGTAGGAAAAGGAACAATATTCTTTTTAACTGCATAGAGCACTCACACTCACATTCACACTCGCACACACACGCGCGTGCGCGCGCGCGCACACACACACATATGCACGCACGCACGTGCGCGCACACACACACGCACGCACGCGCTCGCACACACACCACACACACACACCACACACACACACACACACACACACACACACACACACACACACGTGCATGGGAGGGAGGGGGAGAGAGAGAGAGAGAGAGAGAGAGAAGAGAGAGAGAGAGAGAGAGAGAGAGAGAGAGAGAGAGAGTATTGTTTTAGACAACAGGCATAAAAAAAACTGAAAAGATTTATCTGTTATTGTATACATAGTTGCTTTTCTTTGCAGTACTTAAATGTATAACTTCATGTACTTTAAATGTCTTTTGATATTTATGCAATATTATTCTCTATAAAAATACCGTGTATATATAAAGAATGCAGTAGACCTAACCTCTATTCTGTCATTAAAACTAACAGGTAGTGTTGAATGGTATAACAACAATGCTTAGTTTTAAGTGTATTTGATTACATCTTTGATCGAACAAAGTAGCAAAAGAGACCATGACTCATACTGCTATGTTATGTAGTGTCATTCCTTTCGGGAAAAGCATAACTTTCATATTTTCTGTTTAATCAATAACATTTTCCTGTTTTTCTTATACACGCTGACAGAAGTGACCCAAACTGCTTGTTGTCGTTAAATGGCTGAGGTAAAGTGACTCTGTGTATCCTGACACCAGGTGACCCATTCCATGGAGGAGCTACGGCAGCTGGCAGTGAACGTGGAGAGGAAGATCGGCGACATCAAGTCCAGGCTGATCACTGCCGATGACCAGAACCTGGACAAAATCCTCCTGGCTCTCCGCAAGTTTTCCCCCTCGGCCGGCCCCCTTTCCCCGGACATCCAGCCCAGCAACATGCAGGACTTCTACCACAGCAAGAAGAACAAGCTGGAGGACGCCCTCAGCGAGCTGGAGAGGATCTACAGCAGCCTGGACCTCAACAACGACATGCTGATGGACAGGGCAGAGAGAAGGGATTATCCTTCCTACCGCACCAAGCCTGTGGGGACCACTGCCAGTGTCAGTTCTGCTCCAGGGTTCGGATCTGCCGCTGGCCCCAGCCGCCTCGTGTCGTCCTCTGCCTACATTTCTCCACTGACTGTGGCCACTGTCCAAGCAGAGACGTCGCCTTATGACCGCAGCCGGGGAGGGAGCAGTAAGATGGACATTGACAAACAAGCGCAGTCGGAGTTTGATGTGATCTCCAAGTCGTTCCAAGCCATCATTGACGAAGTGAACAAAACAGCCTCCCTCGTGTCCAGTGCCTCCACGCCTCAGCCCAGACCAAGGAAGCCTCTGCCGGAGATCAAGGAACTTCAGAGCAAAGTGTACGCCAGCAAAGAGCAAGACGTCCAGAGGCTGGTGGCTTCTCCAGAAACGTCCCGACGTCCTCTCAACGTCACGCTCATCTCCCAGCAGGTGAACTCTTCACCGGGTCCCACCCCGAAGTCCCCACCACCGGCTGTAGCTCCCAAACCGGCATTTCGCACTCTTACTCAGGCCTCTACCAGCCAGCCTCTGAAACACCCTGCTTCTCCGAGCCAACAGAGCATAGCCAGTGGGGTCAATATCATGACCGGTGTTGAACAAACGCCTGTCACCAGTGTAGTGCGAGCTGAGATAGCCAAACCTGCTACAGAACAACAGGATCAGCGGATACGAGGAAGATTCCGACCCAAGCCCCCCAGTCAGGAGAAGGAGGATGCCAGCAAAAGAGCTCGCTCCAAATCCTCGCCGTCCATCACTCTGCAGGATTTGCAGGCCGGCACAGACAGCAGCAAGGTCACCAGTGAGGGACAGCCTACTGCAAAGACTCAGCTCAGCTTCCAGCTGGAGCCTGCTGGGACGTCTGGCGCCTCCCGAAAGCCGCCCCTACAGCTGGACATTGCCAGAGCGCAGCAAGGGTCTGTGGTGGAATTGCAGCTCAAGCCTCCAGCAATGTTTCAGGACAGTGATGACACTGGGGATCAAGCCGCTAGCAAAGTGGTTGCGCAAAGCATCGTCATCAGACCATCCCAGGACACTGCTCCCCCTCAAGACGGTCAGACAGTCGTGTTTCCAGGGACTCCAACGACCACCTCAGAAATGACCATCACCACAGCATCCTCCGCCTCCCAGCCAGCAAACCAGCCTTCTAAGGCTGACGCCTCCAGCTCAGAGAGCTCCGCAGAAGGCCGGGAGAAGAAGAGCAAGCAGAAACTGGGCCGTGGCGTGGCCATGATGGTGGAACTGTTCAGCTCCAGTGATGAGGAACGGCTGCGGAGGAGCCAGCCTCTGCATACACGCAGCGCTCCTGACCTGAGTGCCGACATTCCCAGTGATGACGCTACCAGTGTTCCCAAAAACGTCTCCAACATCAGGCCAGCGGAGCTCACCAGAGTGCTGCAGCAAAAGACGGAGGCAGGGTCCCCACAGGGAAGTCCAGCGTCAGAAAGAAAACGTGTCGGTGGTGGTCACAACCCCGCGGCAGTGACTCAAGGCGACAGTGTAGGCAGTCCCCAGTCCCCCAGCAGCAAGCCCCCTTTCCACCCCTTCAGGCGTCAGCAGCCCAGCCCTGACCGTGTTTCTGAAAGCAGTCCTCAACGAACTGTTCCCACCGCAGAACCTCAGGCTGCCCGAGCTGACAACATGTCCTCCAGTGACAGTGCAGCCAGCGCACCAGCAGCCACTACTGTCAAGGTAGTATCACGTGCCCGACCTGTGACCTCCAGAACCAATGGAGAGGAAGTTCCCGAGCGACCCCGCAGTTTCCACGAGCTGTTGTCTACCTTTGAGCCAAACGCCCAGCGTCTGAACAAGCTCCGCTCCCTGGGCAAGTGTGCCTCTGAAGAGGTGCTGCCGGAACAGGTGGTGGTGGCGCGAGTGTTCCGTGCCTCCTCCTTCACTTCAGAGCCTGATCTCCGGCCCCGGAGAGACAGCGCTCCCACTCCGCAAGGTAGTGTTGCCTTTAAGCTTAAGGTCAATGCCAGAGCCTAACTCTGTGTGCTACTTGGTGGCACACAGTCAGTTATCTGACTGTTCTCAGTTTCTGTGCAGCGTTCTGTTATTCATTCTTTTGTTTTGAAATAACCATGGGGGATTCTTGTGGTCTATGAGTATCATACTCTAGAACAAAGCTATGCATCTGTTTGTTGCCTGTTTGTAGCAAGTCTTTTTCTCACGTTTTCTTGTAAATTGTCTAAACAGTTCAAAAACTTTTTTTTCATTGCTATATGCTGGGTTTTTTATGATTTTGTAAAAAGTATATATATTTTTTATAAATCGTTCCCAAATATATTATCTCTAGAACTGCTTAATTTTTTTAAGCAATTCTAAAATATTGTATAAAACTTGTGCAATAGTTTGCAGAGGTGTAGATAAATTATTTCCTGCAACAATATTGATTTTGCTTCGACCTGTGATGTTGATTAACCATGACATACTATTTATCCCTTTCAGAAGTGCGGCAGTGGCAGCTGTGAGAAAGGAAGATTGGGAAATGCCAGGGTAAAAGATATTGTGCTGTTATCCTAACGACCTGTCTTGTAATACTGCCTTTTACCGCTCTACATTGTAGGCTGTGTAGACAAAGCTAGTTCCTAATCTGATTACTTTTCAAGCGCAAAGTGTAGTTGCTTTTAAATTGCATAACTAAGAAGTATGAGTGTACTGGTGTGGTTGTCAGTTGCATTTTGATTGTCGTGGCTCAGTTCTTTATTACTACTGACTACATTTTGCTTTTAGATAGTCTAGGGGCTCCATAGGTGGCAGGTGTAACAGATGCTTTTGCGTGCCTTGTTGTTGTCAACAAATGTTTTAACACAACTGCTGTTATGAAGAAGAAACAGTTCACTGTGCCTCATGGATCTGGTTGTGAAGGTAGTTCCAGTATGAGTTCTTAGAATCATGGCATGTATCTTCTGCAAATGATGTGTGTGTGTGTTTGTGTTTGTGTGCGTGTATATAATGAATGTAAATATAACGATATCTAACTTAACGGTAACACTGTTGTGGTGCAACATGCATACTGATGTTGTATTAGTCGTCTCCATCGTGTCCACATCACATGTTTGGTAATCCCTCTGGCCGCGGAAGGAGACAGGGAGCACGGGGTCATGGAGAACAGGGGCATTGGAAACATAGACAGACAGTGCACAGGGAAACAGACAGACCGTGCACAGGGAGGGCTGGGTGTCTGCACCTGTCAGCACTGCAGTGTCTGGTGAAGGCAGCGACATGGACCAAGTCTTCACAATTTTTCGTCGTCCTTGATGCTACGGCAGCTGGAAGCTCAAGAACATCGTCAGACCATAGCTGGCTACACTGCTGGTGATTTCCTATTGTACCTCTTTCGAGAAAGATGCTTGTCAAACATTGATTTCGTCCAGCACATATTTAGAGCTTTTCGCCCTTTAGCCAATAACATTTTGTGTAAACAATGCAGGGTATTCCAGATGGATGTATCATCTTTCGTCTGTGCCTTAATGGTGTTTCGATGGATCTACCCAATATACATTTTCAGACCATTTGATATGTAAGTTTTTGACGTGTGGGGAGATGTTGTGTTGTTGTTAGTTTGATTATTGTCTTGTCTTTGTGACAAGGAGTAAAAATGTTATGTGGAAATGGCTGAATGCTGTAAGAATGGCAAATCTAATTATCAGAGAGTAAAGGGGTAAGTATGAAAACTTGTCAAGTGACTGATGCTTTTGGGATTTTTGAATTGCTTGTAATGGAAAACCAAAGAGGTATTGTATCATAAAAAGAGACACTAGATCTATGATTTTTTTTAGTTATTTGGACTTTGTTTCTAGCGATTTGAAGACAATTACATATGACTGAATTTCTAGTGTTTTGCATTACCAAGCTGTTTAAGTAGCAGTCAACCTTAAGCTTACTTTATTTTTAATTATCATTATTATTTATTATTTCCTAATTTCTTTGCTCATTCAAGTAGTGGAAATGACCAGTTTTTATGATATGTAAAAAGAAAAAAAACTGTAGGAGGTTACAATACAGTTTACAACTTGTCAAGTCTTTCACAGCTTGGTGTTTTTAATGGTGTAAGTAATAAATATTCAGATGCAGTAACTAGGTTTTGGTTGAGCATATTACAATTTCTGTAAACAGCGATTTCTTCATGGTGTAACCAGAGGAAAGGCCTACAGTGTTGTGGTTTTTCTGTTAAAATTTGGATCTTAAAATCCTTAAGTTCTTGTGTATGTTGAAAGTTTATTTGCATGTGTTTCTGTGTTGTGTATGTGTAGAAAAGATAGGTCTACTGCTGCTGCAATATCTATGTTATAGTTTGAACTAAAAAGTCATGGGAATAAATGACATGTTCCACTCTCAACAACAACAAAATCGAGTAGAATGAAAGACATGTTCTAGTTTGAACACAAACAGAAAAAAATGCCTTAGAATAAAGGAACCAAAGGATACTTAGCATAAAACGCATTAATTTTTATATAAGAGTTGGTCAATCTGTATGTACCAAAAGAAAACACCACAAGATTAACTCCCTTTACAACATGCGCTCTGAAAAATATGGCTCCCAAAATAGACGGGCGATTATATCTTGGATGACGTCAGAGGCCTGCTTAACGTTACCCAAGGCTAATTTATCCTGCCAGTCTTATCCAAGCTGTCACATATGGAGATACCCACAAAGAGCCGCTTTTTCTAGATCTATCTATGCACACAAGGGATGATTCATGAAACTAACGCTTTTGCCACTTGGGCATGTCTAGACACCCTCTCTTCAGATTCAGCCTGTTTTGGATGGTGAGGTAGGAATGAAATGTAGGAAGGAAGTATGTTTTTCAAATGGTCCTATAGTTCATTCCTGCCCTGTTGGTCTCCTTCATATGTTTCGTCTTTCACTAGAGTTTTTCGCCTTTGAAAGGGATGGCCAAGAATTTGTAACCATTTTCATTTTCTGTTTGGTGTATTTTGTAAACATGTTCATGTAGTGAATAAACTGTCATCTTTGAAATTCAAAAGTATTTTTGTGGATCATTTAATCGTGAGATCATTTCTTAAACCAGGCTTTGAAAGTGATGGTGTTTTATTTCCAGCTAAAGGTAGCTATGAAGAGGATTTTTATTATCAAATGAAAATTTTGTGTTTTGTCCCAAAATGCATTCGACACATGGTGTTGCTTGGTCTTCTGTACGTTTTTGTTTCATGTCTGTATTATGCAATATTATCAGAGTGTTTATATGACAACCTACTCATCAGTGTTAACAGGACAACCTACTCAACCGAATTGATGGATTGGTATTGGTGACAGTTTTGGTTCGGCAATACTCTTCTCGAGGGTTTAAATGATTTGACTGATTTAAGTAGGTTATGAAATGGCAAAGTTTGGTGGGGCAAAGCTTGAGTAATTGAGAAGTATTTCAGTTATGCTAAGCTGGGTTTTTTCAGGAGATCTAGTCTTTTGTGATATGCCTTTTTATCAGAAAAAGTAGGGTTTGTGGAGTATGAACCGCCAGTCATAATTTTTTTTAGTTTTATTGCTAGAATAGTTGAATTTTTATGACATTCTGTGACCTGGTTTTGGTGCTGGAAATTCAGATATTATACATTCAGTGGTCTGATTATTGAAAACTATCCTGACAGCTATCTGTCTCTGTCTGTCTGTCTGTCTGTCTCTCTCTCTCTCTGTCTCTGTCTCTGTCACATGACTACGTATGGATGTTACAGTGGTGAACTCATTTACAGGTAATTTTATACATGTGGAAAATATGCATTATGCATCATGTGTGTGTATGTGTGTGATATGGGTTTTTCATTTTCTAATATGTAAGTGTAGAAAAGTCACTGCATGGGCATTAATTCATAATCATAATACGCCACTCCTCATCTGCAAAAAATCAATATACATATCACTTAGCAGATGCACTTGGGAGAGTCGCCCATTGTGTGTGTTCCAGATTTCAACACTATCTGAACTATGACATTAACTACACTATCTGTGAGTGCAGTGGGCTTTTTTTCTTTCATCGGCTAGAGCTGCCCACTTTTGGTGAGATTTTGCCCATCGACAGTTTATACTCACCATTGAGGCACCCGCATTCCAACTTCGGGGTGAATAAGTGCAGATAAAACCGTGTGCGTGTGTGTACAGAAGAGGGGAATATAACGCACTGGTAGATCTGTACATAAGTTGGCATTGAAAATCTTAAAAGACCTTGTCTTGTATTCAGTAGGCGTCCCTAACATTGGATTCAGTATTAAATGCATGCAATAGTTTAGGACATTTAGGTTCAAAAGCAGGAGTTTTCGTCTTTCAGCTGCCGCCCCGTTAAATGAAATAGCAGAGATGCTCTGGAGTCTTGTAAGACTGCCAATGTGAGTGTCATGTACGGTTATACATCATTAAAGTGTAACAACATTCAACAGAAAAAACGAAACAATTCCAGCAATATCACACACACACACGTACGCACGCACGCACGCACGCACGCACGCACGCACGCACGCACGCACACACACACACACCACACACACACACACACACACACACACACACACACACACACACACACACACAGCTATACGCTAATGGGACGGAAAGTAGTTAGCAGATGAAGATAATTACAGCAACCCACTGGCACGTGCATTGCTTGCCGTTCCGCTACATTAACTCTCCCCCCCCCCCCCCCTCACACACACACACACACACACACACACACACACACCACACCACACCACACACACACACACACACACACACACACACACACACACACACACAAACACACACAACACAACACAACACAACACAACACAACACACACACACACACACACACACACACACGCAAAGGCTGTGGATAGATAGAATACAGAAGAGACTGGTGTTTGGGTTTAGTGTTATGTGTGCGGGTTGTCTGGTTGTGGCAGTAGAGAATAATTATAGACCTGCAGAAAACTTTAGTGTAAGATGAAGGAAGAAGCAGCGGGTGGGATGGGGAGTGTGCTGCAAGCAACACAACAGTGCTGCTCTGATGTGTTGAGTCACTGTATAGTCGGCGTCAGTAAGCTGTCTGCAGTTCTGTGCAATAGAGGAGTAGTGATTCCAAAGCTCCGCTTTCAGTGTTGTCAGTCTCTTCTCTTCTCTTCTCGCCTCTTCTTTTCTCTTCTCTTCTCTTCTCTCTTCTCTTCTCTTCTCTTCTCTTCTCTCTTCTCTTCTCTCTTCTTTTCTCTACTCTTCTCTTCCTCTCTGCTCTCTCTTCTCTCTCTTCTCTTCTCTTCTCTTCTCTTCTCTTCTCTTCTCTTCTCTTCTCTTCTCTCTCTTCTCTTCTCTCTTCTTCTCTTCTCTTCTCAGCTCACCTCTTCTCTTCTCTTCTCTTCTCTTCTCTTCTCTTCTCTTCTCTTCTCACCTCTTCTCTTCTCTCCTCACCTCTTCTCTTCTCTTCTCTTCTCTTCTCTTCTCTCTTCTCTTCTCTCTCTCTTCTCTTCTCTTCTCTTCTCTTCTCACCTCTTCTCTTCTCTCCTTTCCTCTTCTCTTCTCTTTCTGTCTCTCTTCCTTTCCCTCTTCTCTTCTCTTTTTGTTCCTCTCCTTTCCTCTTCTCTTCTTCTGTCCTCTCCTTTCCTCTTCTCTTCTGTCCTCTCCTTTCCTCTTCTCTTCTCTTTTCTTCTCTCCTCTTCTTCTTTTCTCTTCTCTCCTCTTTTCTTTTCTTATCTTCTCTCCTCTCCTTTTCTCTTCTTTTCTCTTTTCCTTTCCTCTCTTCTCTTCTCTCTTTGTATCGTGGCCCTGCAGTGAATAGTATTAAAGCCCCTTCTTTCGGGCAATTTGAACCTGGTGGAGTCCATCCCTCTTCGGGTTCAGGGTGCATGCTAGGTAAGTTTGTGTTTCTGTAACCCACCGAACCCTGACCTGGCTTAAGGGAACTTTTTGATTTATAAAGTGTATGATTATTGAATGTTGATTCTGTGGTGTGTGTGTGTGTGTGTGTGTGTGTGTGTGTGTGTGTGTGTGTGTGTGTGTGTGTGTGTGTGTGTGTGTGTGTGACACGTCGAAATAACATTGAAAAACTGCTTGAACTGTTAAAAAAAACTTAAGGTATCAAATTTACAGGAAATGTTGAAGCTTTTGTTTTCTATTATTGTTTATAATTATGTATGTTCTTTTTAAATAAAAGTTTGAAATGACTTTTCATAGAAAGCGTAATTGTTGACATGTCTGAAACATCACATAAAAGAGGTGCTCTCTCTCTCTCTCTCTCTCTCTCTCTCTCTCTCTCTCTCTCTCTCTCTCTCTCTCTCTCTCTCTCTCTCTCTCTCTCTCTCTCTCTCTCTCTCTCTCTCTCTCTCTCTCTCTCTCTCTTCAGGACTTTAAACAGAAGAAAAACACATTTCTCCATTCCCACATGATGCCTAAGAAATATGTCTTTGAAAACAGATAATGCTAAAAATAAAAAAATAGATGTGCAATTTTTGTTTTGTTGTTGTTGATAGCTGAAATTCTAAGGCAGAAACAAGTTCATTCCGTTTAGTATGCAATGTGAAAACATGATATTAATGATGTAGTATTTATGATAGTATCAAAGACTTCACAGGAGAAAGTATGCAAGTGTACTGATTGTTGCTTAAGTGATAATTGGGTAAAATGTCAGGTACTTAAATCATAGGATATAATTGTTTAAAATATGTCATCTGTGAAATTGTGTATAACTTTGCCCATAGTTGCAATGAATTGTTCTTTTTTTGTTTTGTTAATCTTTTTATTTTACATGATGGTGCATTTACTCTTGGCATTGTTATTGTGTTAGATCTGATTGCAGCCTTCAAATCAGTATTATTAAATTAGACATTTAAACTAAACGCTGCTTTCTTTGCATGCAATAAAACTTACTGGTGCTTCAGCCATTTTAATTCTTTTTGGAATGTTGTTACCGTATATAGCAGCGATAGTTGATAATGCTTGGTGCTATTATAGTGGTGAAACTGCATTCATTTGCAAACAGAACACATTTACAAGTGTAAAAAATGAGAGCTGAAAATGCTGACTAATTTTTCTTTTAGAGAATACACAGGATTCTATTTTACTTTGTGAAGGTGCTAAAGTTTTCATTTAGGTTATTAAATAAAGATTTTTTTTTATAACTGTATGAATTGATTTGCCTTGCGCTTTTGTTTGTTTGCTTGATAAATGAGGTTTTTTCCCTCCTGTAACCATAATACATTCGAAGTTAGTTTTCGTGTGTGAACGAGTCTGCAAGTAAAGGGAGATAACTGCCTCTCCTCTCTCTTCTCTCTCTCTCTCCTCTCTCTCTCTCTCTCTCTCTCTCTCTCTCTCTCTCTCTCTCTCTCATCTCTCTCTCTCTCTCTCTCTCTCTCTAAATTATCATAGGTTTCGCAGGAAGTCTTAGCCATAAATCTTTTTGTTAATTTTTTTTTTAGACCAGGGTTCACTTATCTGATTCTTAAGAATCAAAATTATGAATAAGTTATAGCTAAAAACGAAACAAGTAGGCCTACTACTTGCCAATGACAAGAAGACATACTAGTAGAATGTATAACAATTAGACATGTATTTTTTTTTTTAGATAAAGAAATAAGAAAACATTAAATTTTTAGAAAATAAATCATCATAATGCAACGAGCATGGTGTCCAATGAATTCAAATTGTTCAGTCACTGATATTATTGGCTAGATCTAGCTTCTGACTGCATGAATAGGTGTTGTGTTACCTTAGTTTCTATGAAGACAAAAATGACACCGCGTGTTCCTCTTTTATTTGGATGCGAATGACTGATACCGTTTACAGGATGTGTAGTCAAGCCTTTGAAAGGTTTGCTTGGGAAGAGATTATATCCTGTTGTCATCTATAAATTAATTCATGTGACGGCGGGAATGGGGTTTGTTTCCACAACCTTATGCAATACTATTGGTGTAATAAATATTTTTGTTTCTAAAATGAATGTTGTGTGACTTGTGTGGTTCTTGGTGTGTGTGTGTGTGTGTGTGTGTGTGTGTGTGTGTGTGTGTGTGTGTGTGTGTGTGTGTGTGTGTGTGTGTGTGTGTGTGTGCGCGCGCGCGCGCGCGCGCGCGTGCTTGCGTGTGTATGTGTGTGTGTGTGTGTGTGTGTGTTGTGTGTGTGTGTGTGTGTGTGTGTGTGTGTGTGTGTTTGTTCGAGGCACATAGTAAACACTCACAAAAATGTGTGTGTGTGTTTATTTTTTTTATATTTATGTTATACTTTTATATCGAGGATAATGGGATAAGTCTTCTTGTGTTTTTTACATCCAGTCCCCGTGTGTATGCAGTTTTGTAAATGTCATCTGCTCCCACCGGCACACGATGGCCTACTCTTACGAAAAGCGGAACAGGATTTAACGTTCAAATGTTCTGCGGGCGTTCACACACGGAGCCTCGGTTTATAGTCTCATCCGAAGGACTTTGGGGGAGAGTGGAGTCAGCACTGATGTTAACTCCAGGAGAAAAACTCCTCGAACGGGAATCGAACCCGGGTCGTCAAATTGCGAGCGCAATATTCTGACCACTAAGCTATCCCGTGTGTGTGTGTGTGTGTGTGTGTGTGTGTGTGTGTGTGTGTGTGTGTGTGTGTGTGTATGTGATAGCCAACAAACAAGCAAAACAAACATGCCACATGTTGATCACCATGAGACCTGATTTAACTTGTGGGGAGATGTGCTAACTTTTGCAGGCAGTGTATCTAGGGCAAGTTGAACTGGCAAAGCCTACCCATGTCCAGACAAATCAAATAACAAACAATTAGGCCTAAAATGTGTCGACAAGGACGCTAGCCTATAGCCGAGTGGTCAAGACCGTTGAACTTCAATCCCATGGGTCCATGAAGTCGTGGGCTCGAATCTCGGCGGCGGCTCCTCAGCTGATGAGTTAAGGATTTTTACGATCTCCCAGGTCAACTTAAAGTGCACACCGGCCAGTACTTTAATTCATTTCGGGTGAGACGATAAACCGAGGTCCCGTAGTGTTACACATAGTGTAGTGTTACGTAGTGTTACACATATTTATTTAGCGCACGTTAAAGAACCTACGGCAACAAGGGAGTTGTCCCTGGCAAAATTCTGTCGAAAAGGCCACTCTCATAGGGAACAAAATTACAGCTGCAGACAGGAAAAAATAATGACGAGTGGCGCTGTTCTTGTGGCGACGCGCTCTCCCCGGGGAGAGCAGCCCGAATTTTTCGCAGAGAAATCTGCCGTGACTTAAAGTGGTATGAAAATGAACTCTTTTTTTTTAATGAGTAGTGCACAATTTTATTTGAAACAAAAGACCTGGCACAGAATGCGAATGACTGATACCGTGTGCTGCATGTGCTGCACTTTTGTCACAAGTTGTTACAAACTGTGCCTTTGTGACGAACCGTGCCGCAACACCCCCCCCCCCCCCCCCCCCCTCACTTGCCCGGCCACATCCCCCCCCACCCCCTTCCTGCACCCCCGCCCACACCTCACCCCACTCACCTCCCCA
Organism: Stramonita haemastoma; assembly: GCA_030674155.1. Lineage (NCBI taxonomy): Eukaryota > Metazoa > Mollusca > Gastropoda > Neogastropoda > Muricidae > Stramonita > Stramonita haemastoma. Next base: position 33,769,995 of record CM060316.1, read on the forward strand.
CCCCCCCCCCCCCCCCCCCCCCCCACACACACAGGGACGCACACACACACACACACACACACACACTGCCCACCGCAGCGTTCAAGCATTGCTCAAGTAACAATTGTGTTGGGACCTAATGGTTCCTTTATGGGATACATCGAGATGCAGTTTTCTTGAGACCTATTGACACGCAATTTTGTTGGGATGCCATGGTGCGGAACCCAATGGGACTGCTTAATGGGGACACATTGAGACGGATTTTGGGGGGACGCAATGGTACCGGGACACAATGGTACTGGGACATATTGGCATGACCCCCCTGCCTAGAAAGCAAAAAGTTCGATTTCAAAGTGTATGTGTTGGTTCGATCCCCGTTTGGGCAAGAAACTTTTCCCACATCTGCTAGACAGTGAGCGGTGGTCTGGGTGCTAGTCTTTTGGGTGAGACGAATAAACCAGAGCCCGTTTGTCACACCTAATTATTTTGCGCACGTAACAGAACCCACGCCAACAAAAGGGTTGTCCCAGGCCACATTCTGTAGAAAAAAGCCACGCTGATAGGGGGACAAATATGGCTGTAAACAGGAAAATTAAAAAAAAAAGTAGTGGGTGGAGCTGTTCTTGGATAACGGGCTTTCCCGAGGAGAGCAGCCCGAATTTCACGCAGAGAGATTGCTGTGACTTAAAGTGGTATACAACACAACACAACACAACACAACACAACACAACACAATACAATACAATACAATACAATACAATACAATACAATACAGTACAATACAATACAATACAATGAGATCATGTAACAAGATCGGACAGGATTTTTTTCCCCAAACAATCATCATCTTGCAAGTCTAGGGAAGGTGCAAACAGAGAAAGAAATGGGTGGATATCACAATTTAAAAAAAAAAGAAAAAAGAAATGGGTTGATAACATCTCTAATTGGACTCAAAAGAGCTTTGCCAAGGTCCCAGTATTATTTTGTGCACAACAGGAATTGGTGTTGCAGTCTGATGCGGGCAGATAAAGCTGGAGTGCGGCCAAAAATGCCGACAGTGGTCACATGACAGAACTGTCTCAGTTTGCTCCCTTGATCGCAAGCGTGCACGATCGCGCGCTGTTTGCTATCATGGATTCAACGAAATGAAATGAACCGTCTTAGGCAACAAGCTGGTTAAAGTGCATA
>CM060316.1:33773661-33776161 GCA_030674155.1 Stramonita haemastoma
ATATATATATATATATATATATATATATATATATATATATATATATATATATATAATATAATATATATATATATAATGTATGTGATGTGTTGTGTGTTAGTGTTTGTGTGTGTGTGTTGTGTGTGTTATAAGCATGCAAAATAATCAGTCCAACTTGTATGTTTGTGTGAATTGAAGAATTCGTTTTTTAAAAGTGTTTCCTCTGTCAGTTTTTCTTTTCCAATGGCTGAAATTAGTGAAAAGTAGTTTTGTGATGTAGCAATAGAGCCAGGTCCCCGCTAGGCTTTTAACTATCATAATGATTGTGAACAGGTGCAGCTCCTGCTCAGAGGCATGTGTCATCGATTTGGTGTGAGCGGCAAGCAGGTAAGGAGTTTAAAATCATATTGAAATGAAAAGTTTGTTACTTGTATTATAATGGACAGAAAGCAACTGAATATTTTTTGTTTTAAAAATATGATGAAGTATACATGTACAAGGTTGTCAAAAAAATCTTATCAGTCTGTGGGTTTTGAATGATGCATTAACTGTGAAACCAACATGTATTATTCTTGTGGTTATTCTTTTCAGTTAATTTTTGGGAACATCAGTATTGAAAGGAATTGTTATTTCAGTTTCATCATGGCCTAATCTCAGCAGTTGTTTTAAAAAAAAAAAAATAATTAAGTCATTTTTGTTTGCATCTGTGCACTATTTTGAGGAACATCTGTGACATTTGTTTTGTTGTTGTTGTTGCTGCTTGCTTGCTCAAGCTCCAAGGTTCACCAGTGGTGAGATTTTTGCGAATGCAAACAATTTACCCACTACCATAAAAGTAGCCACATTCTAACTTTAGGAATAATGTCAAAATAATTATGACACCAGTCTACATGTGTTTTGTGTGTTTTTTTAAAATTGTATCACGTTCTACAGCATAAATGCACTTGTCAAAGCAGACATTTAATGCGTATTAATGTTCTTGTTTGTGCAACGTTGTTTGTAGTCTTTCCAAACTTTCAGGCGTGAGTCTACCCTATGATAACTCAGGACCCCTACCCCTCCCCAAAAGAAAAGAGGCCATCCAGCCATCAATCATGACTCAATGCTGTACTCCTAAGTACCCCTCTCCCCCCCACAAATCTTCTTACCCCACCCCACCCTACCTCTCCACCCACCCACCTCCATGAGCTCTGAAATTTAAAGAAGTAATTTGATAACTATAAGAAATAGTGTTTTCTTTCAAGGTGCAAAGCAATAAGTCTGTCACGAGAAAAAAGGGGCTGTCCCCTACAAATCCAACAAGTAAATGAACTGTGGATCATGTCAGGTCCATACAATCATGTCTACATGTTAACTACACATACCGTCTACATATCAACCTACACATACTGTCTATACAACCTACCTATACCTGCTACTCACCCAACCTACACATACATTGTCTCATAAAACTTGTGAAGTATACTTTTGTCTATATGAAATACATAGTCTTTTACTTTTAACAGTCAAGCCTACACAAACATGTCTAAGTCAAAGCTAACTGTACTTGTCTAATATGTCAAGCCAACTTATATTCAGTCTAATATGTTGCTACTACATACATCTGTCTAATGTCAAGCCATACACAATACTTTGTCTACATATCAGTCAAGCCTCTCATCATACGTTTGTCTATATGTCAAGTCAAGCCATACACATACTTGTCTATTGTCAAGCCTACACAACTTGTCTATATGTCAAGCACCTACTTCATTTACATTTGTCTCTACACTGTTGTAACCTACACATACTTGTCTAATATCAAGCCTCACATACTTGTCTATCTGTCAAAGCCTACACATACTTGTCTATGTATCCTATGTAAAAACCACCCATTTACATTTGTCCACTCGGAGCAACATCTTCAATATCAAAACAACTCAATATTTTTAGCCCACTACTTGTTTTTTTCCACACATTTTTGGTTGTTTGTGTACACCTATATTAGAAAATTTATTTGCTGACCTTTTTCTTATGTTGTGTTTATTGTTCTGCATCTCCCTCTGTGTGTGTGGTGTGTGTGTGTGTGTGTGTGTGTGTGTGTGTGTGTGTGTGTGTGTGTGTGGTGTGTGTGTTGTGTGTGTGTGTGTGTGTGTTGTGTGTGTGTGTGTCTGTGTCTGTCTGTCTGTCTGTCTGTCTGTCTGTCTGTCTGTCTGTCTGTCTCTCTCTCTCTCTCTCTCTCTGTCTCTCTGTCTCTCTGTCTCTTATGTTATCCCTGAAAAGGGTGGGGACTGGATGTAAAAAAAGCACAAGAGTGCTTATTCATTATCCTTGAAAAAAAGAATTTGATTTGATTTGATTTGCTTTGATTTGCTTTGCTTTGATTTGATATGATTTGATGTTTCTGTCCCTGTCTCTGTCTCTCTCTCATCTCTCTCTCTCTTTGGTCTTATACACAGTCTTACATACATACAAAGTTCTGCCAGTAGTTTTAGAGTTAAGAAAATCCAATTCCCTATGTAACAACTTCAGTTTCTAATGA
>CM060316.1:33783661-33791161 GCA_030674155.1 Stramonita haemastoma
GTGTGTGTGTGTGCATGTGTTTCAGCCACAAGAAGACAGTGAGACAAAAGCCATGATTACAGACCTGATCGGGAAAGTGAAAGCCAAGCTGAACACAAAGAGTGTGATCTCATTTTCCACTCAGTGGCATGAAGGCGGCATCAGTCCAGAGAAATTCCCAGAACACGAACAGTATGTTTCAGAATTCTGCAGTCACTTCCTGAACAAAGTGAAGTCGCTCATCAATGAAGGCCTGGACCAGCGTCACGCTAAAGTCAGACAGCGGGAGTGGTACACTCGGTACAACGAGGTCCTGCATCATCTGTGTTTCTGCAACAGCAAGTGTGAATCCTTCTGTGGGCAGGATGAGGTGCTGGAAGCTGCCAAGGACTATATTCTGGACAGTTCAGCACGTAAACCTTTCGTCATTCATGCTCCCTCAGGGGCTGGGAAGACCTCAGTGATGGCCATGATCATGAAGAGCCTCAAGAGCTGGCTGCCAGATCATGTTGGCATCATCCGCTTCTTGGGGACTTCTCCGCACAGCATTACTGCAAGAAATGCTCTGTTCAGTATGTGTGGCCAGCTGTCGGACCAAGTGGATCACCTTATGGAGAGGCTCAATTTTACCACCTGGAAAGGTATGAAGTCTTATGCTCCCCGACTGTTGAGAAGGGTGTCATCCAAGTTGAAAGTGCCAGCCATTGTTCTGTTGGATTCTTTGGATCAGCTGGCTCCAGATGAGGGTGCCTACTCCATGGATTGGTTGCCCCTGACTCTGCCTCAGAACATCAAGATCATTGTCTCTACACTTCCCGAGGAACATGGAATCTTGAACAATCTGAAACAGCTTTTGCCAGACCCCAGATACTACTGTGCTGTGCCACTGTTACCACAGGCCACAGGTCAGCAAATTGTTCAGAAATACCTGAAGCTGAGGAATCGCAAGATCACAGAAGAGCAGTTGTCTGTGGTATTGAAAGCTTTCTCTGCCTGCCCCAGTCCACTGTACCTCAAACTTCTGATGGATGATGCTGTGAAATACCAGTCCTCATTCACTCCGGACCTTGCGTCTATTCCTGATTCAATCCGAGTGGCGATCAATGCTCTGTATGACAACCTGGAGATGAAGTTTGGGCGTCAGTTAGTTCAGAGTGCTCTGGGACTTCTGACAGTGGGCCTGAATGGCTTGTCAGATGTTGAACTGGAGGATGCTCTGTCCTGCTGTGATGAAGCCTTGAATGAAGTCTACCGCTATCATGATCCCCCTGTGCCTGGCATCGTGCGCATCCCACCTGTTCTTTGGGCTCGTATTCGTCATGACCTTCAAGAATATTTGGTGGAACGGTTGTCCCAAGGCAAGACGACACTGTACTGGTACCATCGGCAGTTCATTGAGACAGCCACAGAGCGCTACGCCTCTGGCCAGGATGGGAGTGCGCTGCATGCTTTGTTGTATCACATGTTTTGTGCTGAGGAGGGCGTCAAGAAGAGCATCACTCTCAAGAACCGCAAAAACTTGTTTGTGAAGGATGCAGACAGGCAGACAACCCCTCAGCCGATGAATGTGAGCAATATCAGGAAACTGGAATGTATGACATATCACCTGATGCACATGAAAGATCTGCTGTCTTTAGACACAGCTAAAGCCTCCGTCTTTACCAACTTCAGCTTCCTCGGCACAAAACTGTCGGCACTTGGAGTGGACAAAGTGTTGGAAGACTTCAGTGACTTTCTCACAATCTGCCCTGATGAAGAGCTCCTCACCTTCAAAAGCTTTCTGGAATCTCAGAGGAGCTCACTTCTCAATCCTCGCAGCTTTGCCTTCAATCTCATAGCTAGCATGTCTCCATCGCCAGCATTCAAGCAGTTGAAGAACCTGCAGAGTCAAGCTGAGGCATTCCTTCTGAGCAGTGACAAACCCATGCTGATCCCTCGCCTCCCTTGTCTGGCGCCTCGCCCAGGGGACCCTAGTCTGCTGCTGAGTGGCTTTGTCCGTGCTGTGGATCAGTGTGGGGACTGCCTTCTTCTGGAGAAACAATCTGTTGATGAAGATGTCAGCAGCTACGCCATTGTCAACATTGCCAGCTCTGAGGTGACAGATGTTGTGCTGGAGCCCAACATCCCTGACATCAAGATCGTTAGTGGTGGTCAAGGGTATGCTTGCTTGTCCGGTGATAATCTCAAGTGCAAGAAGAATGCATCTGGAAAAGAACTGTCCAAAGGCATCAGTAGTCTCTTTCAAGAAAGCAAGGTGGTGCCCAGGTCCACTGAGAGCATGAAGATCAGTGTCAGCAGTGATGGATCAGAAGTGGCTTTGTTTGTTGGGAATCAAGCTGTGGTCACTGGGGTGATCTGTCCAAAGCCAGGCTGCTTTCTGTGGGCAGTGTGGACAGCCACGTCTTGCGGTACATCCTTCCATGCTGTACAGACTCCAGCAGTGTCGTTGGGTCAGGGGATCTTTCAGACCATCAAAGCTTTGTGGCCTTGTGGCCATCTGGAGGTGGAAAGCCCAACATGGTTGACTTCAAAGGGTCTCTTACTCACTCTCTCATGTCTGTCACTGTTGAGGAGCAGTTCATTGTGGGTATCCTGCAGTCCAGCGGTGACTCTTTCAGTGTGGTGATTCTCCAGGTGCAACCCTTCAAGGAAATGCCCTCAGTGGCCTGTGGACAAGTTTCACAGCTGAGGGTCTCAAGTGCAGAACAGGTGGTAGCCATCTTGAGTGGGAAGACAGACATTCAGTTCATTGATGTGGCCAAAAGTTCCATGCTGGAAACAGTCTCTCATACAAAGGCTGTGTCCGACTTTGATGTTTTCTGGGAAGAGGAGTGTGTTGTGCTGGCAGATGAAGCTGGCTACATTTCCATCTACACCAGAGCTGGGCAAGTCCTGGTCTCCTACATGGGCCATTCTCAGGGCGTGTCTTACCTGAGATGCATGGGTGAAGCCATCACTGTTCTCACCTGCTCAGGTCTTGTCAAAGTGTGGGAAGCTGCTAACGTTTCTGCCATGGTGGCAGCATCTTCATCCACTCTCCCAGGTTCTTCTGGAGATGGGCCATCTCAAGCTGATTCAGAGTCTTTGGATGTTCTGGCTAACGTGGTCAGCATCACCTTCGATGAGACAGGTCAGGAACTGTTCACTTTTGCCACCGATGGCAATGTGGCAGTGTGGGCAGTCGAGTCCCTGGAAAAGCTCAGGTCGTTTTCTGTCGGCATCACCGCACACGAGGTTTTTCCAGTGGCGTTTTCACTGTGTGTTGTTCTTGACAAGGACCAGAAATCCCTCAAGGTGGTTCAGATGGACACTGGCAGCTCAGTGTGTGACAACGTCATTCCACAGACTGTGGTCTGCTTCACAGTGTTTGCCAAGAAGCAGTCTGTGCTGGTGCTGAGTGAACAGCCACACCTGGTCCTGCACAGAGTGGACCTGGACAGGCAGGCAGGACGGGTGACCAAAACCATCAGCGTCCAGCTGGGCTTCAGCTACCTGGACATTGGCATGACCCTGTCTGCTTCAGAGCGCTACGTCACCTTCCAGGTGAGAGCAGTTTTCTTCTTTCTGTGTGGTTGTGTTCTTTTCTCTGCAGAGAAAAAGAGGAAAGAAAATCAGACTGTAAAATCTGAATAGTCATGCCAAATATATACAGTTCAGTATTACTGTAAAGCGCTTTGATTCGTTGCTCAACAAGATTCAGCGCAATATGAATGTGTGTGCATGCATGTGTGTATGTGCATGCATGTATATGCGTGTGTGTGTGTTTGTGTGAAAAAGATAGGAGACGATCAGAAAGTGCATGCATGTGCAATGCATTTATGTATTCTTGCTTGCCATGCATTCATACCCACCCCCAAAGTGTGTATATTGACACTAATGCATATTTGTGAATGTGTTTGTAGAGACATTGTTGTTTATTGGATAGTGAAAAATGAAAGAGAGAAAAAACAATTAGTATAATAATATACTTCATTCATGATTGCCTTGTACAGGTACTTTTAGTCACAGCCAATAAGAGTAGCCTCCAACTTTTTATTAAAAAAAAAAAGCTCTGTTCTTCATGTGGATTTGCTTTCCTATAAGATTGGTACATTAAAAAATCCCACAAAAAACAGACCTTTGCAAGGGACAACTCTCTTGTTGTCGTGGGGTCTTTTAAGTTGCGCTTCAGAAAGGAATGAAAACTATGCACAACCGCTCACTTCTAGACGGGAGTGTTTTTTTAGACCATCATTCCACACCTACAATAAAATTTTTAAAAAATTAAGTACAAAAGAAGAAATGTATACAAAGCTGTTTCCAAAGCTGTTTCATGTCCAAATGCTTTATTTAAAAAGGGGGTTGGCTCATTTGTGTGTTTGTGTGTGTGTGTGTGTGTGTGTGTGTGTGTGTGTGTGTGTGTGTGTGTGTGTGTGTGTGTGTGTGTGTGTGTGTGAGTGAATGTGTGTGAGTGTGTGTGTGTGTGTGTGTGTGTGTGTGTTGCGTGTGTCTGATGGTACTGTGTGGTTTGCTTTCAGGTCAGAATCTCCGAGAAGGACTTCAATGTCATAGCGGCCTCATGGAAGAAGGGAAAGAACCTGCCTTCACAACGGCATCGCATTCGCTTTGCTGCGGTCGACCTGAATGGGTCTAGTGGCGTTCCTCTCCTGTGCTGCCGTCCTCTGACCAAAATTCCCACTTTGGGAGTGGAGTGAGTGCTCTTCATTTATTTATTTATTCATTTTTTGCTGTGTGTGTGTGTGTGTGTGTGTGTGTGTGTGTGTGTGTGTGTGTGTGTGTGTGTGTGAACATGTATGCACCTAGCACTTTTATGCATGTGTGTTTGTGTGTGTGCATGCATGTGTGCATGTGTGCATGTGTGTGTGTGAACATGTATGCACATAGTACTTTTAAGCATGTGTGTGTTTATATGTGTGTGTGTGTGTGGGGGGGGGTGCGTGCAAGTGTGTGTGTGCTAATGTGTGTGCATGCGTGCATGCACTGGGGAGTAAACTGTGAGTTTGTGGTTATGTGTGTGTACCTCATAGTTCTTTTCTCTGCCCCCTACACATCCCATTATTTTTTGATGTCCCCCCCCCCTTCCTTCCCAACCCATCCACTTATGTCACAATCATGCCACTGGTTATGGAGGTTATTATGCAGAGCATCTTGCACAAATTTCAGAAACCTGTTCTCCACTTTGAAGAGCAGGCCTTTGAGTGCTGATAGGAACAGATGACAAGATGTTCAAAACAGATGTATGCTGGTCTCATAGCTAGATGTCATCCCCGAAGTCAGATTGTGGATGCCTTCATAATGGCTAAACAGTCACATACGCAAAAAATATCATGGGTGAACTTCAAAGCTTTAGCTGAGGAACAACAACAACAAAAAAAACCCAACATAGATTTGTTTTGTTTGTTTGTTTTGTTTAATGTCCATTCACTACTTGGTCATAGAGTCACATCCTCATTCAAACCTTCACCTCTCTCTCTCCCTCTCTGTCTGTCTCTCCCTCTCCCTCTCCCTCCCTCTCTCTCTCTCTCTCTCTCTCTCTCTCTCTCTCTCTCTCTCTCTCTCTCTCTCTCTCTCTCAACATAGACTTATCCATCCATCCATTCATTCATTTAGACTTCCCTTCTCATGAAAACACTACCCATTTGCCTTAAACTGCACTTCCTCGTTTATAACAGCATGAAGCCTTACGTGGGCAACACCATGATGCTGACCACGCGGCGATGGATCATCTTCTGGGACATCCCCACAGGGAAGTGTGACCAACGCCTGGACCGATCGGCGCGGAAAACCATGTTCTATCGCCCCGACTGGGTGCGGGCAGCTGTAGGGGCCAACATCAGCATGGCCCGGTCGCCCAAAGACGACCTGCTGGCTGTGGGCTCAGAGGACGGCTACATGTTCGTGTACGAGTACACGTCTGGGATCCCTGTCGGCCAGAAAGCCCCACTGGCTAAACACCAGGCTCCTGTGAGTATATACATGTGGGGGGGGGGGGGAGGGGGGGGGGGGGGGGGGGTAGGGGGGGGGGGGTTGGGGTGTGTGTGTGTGTGGGGGGGTTGGGGGTAGGGGGGTGTCTGTGTTGTGTGTGTGTGTGTGTGTGTGTGAGAGAGAGACAGAGACAGAGAGAGACACAGAGAGAGACAGACAGAGACACAGACACAGAGAGATGCAGAGAGAGAGAAAGAGACAGAGAGAGAGACAAGGCAAGGCAAGGCAAGGCAAGGCAAATTCTTTTATTTGAGGATAATAGATAAGCACTCGTGTGCTTTTCTACATCCGGTCTCCACCCTTTTCAGGGATAACATCAAGATAAAAAGATACTGAGAGAGAGAGAGAGAGAGAGAGAGAGGAGAGAGAGAGAGAGAGAGAGAGAGAGAGAGAGAGAGAGAGAGAGAGAGCGAGTGTGTGATGTCAAAAATACATTTTAGAGTATTGCGTTCAAACCATTTCATAATTATCAAAGTGAGAGCAACAGGTCTGTAATCATTCAGAGACTTAGGGCAATTAATTTTAGAAACAGAACAAAAAGATCAGAACAGCTTGTTTTTAGAGATAGGGAGAACAGAACACCTGAAACAGGACATAACCGCTCAGCACACATCTTTATCAATCACACATTGACAAGCCCCAACAGGGATGAAGATGGTTTTCTTCCACAGCATGCATAATCCTCAGAAAATTTACAAAGTTTACAGGTGATGAACATTAGTGCCCTTCAGAGCAAACGCAGTTTATCCCTAAAGTTCGTCTGCTTTATTGAATGGTCAGACAGCAAAGATTGTCGGTCATATGGGGAAAAAATGTGTGGTGCCTGACAAGTCAGGCCCAGCAGATCTGTCTTCAGCATGAGAGAGAATTGTTATATTTCCAGTCTTTTTAGAAGAAAAAAGGCAGGAGAATGGTCCAGGAAGGCAGAAAATAGACAAGACAAGAAGAAGGTGACAGGAAGAAACAATACAGAAACAAAGAAAGGAATACAAAAGAGGGAATTCATAGCACAGAATTTCCAGAAGATGAGGATGCTGTTTATACTTACAGACCTCCAGAATCTCCATGGGGAAGTTTCTCCTAAAACAATTCAAGAATCTTTGCTTTTTTCTCCCCAGGTGTCTCACGTGCTTTTCACTCCTGACAACGCAACAGTTTTGTCCCTGTGCCACAATGGGATCCTGAAGATGTGGACAGCCAGCACAGCCACCCAGATAGCGTCCATGAGGCTGGGGACCAAGGTGCGGCAGCTCCTCATCACCCAGGATGGGTCGCACGTGGTGGCTGTGACAGAAGCCGAGCGATCTCGCGTGGCTGTGTTCAAACTTTACAAGGGGAAAAAATGAATTTGTGCATGGTTGCAAAATCTTCAGTGGTGCCCCCATGGTCTACATGACTACAGGACAGGTGAAGGAAAATGTGCAACACCTACATCCTCACATACACACAGCTTCCTATACTCAGCAAGGTGGATTATTCTTGACAGATGCTCTGTCCTTCTCTCGTCTAAATGATGCCTGTTTTCAGCATGTGATA
>CM060316.1:33796161-33811161 GCA_030674155.1 Stramonita haemastoma
GTCCTCGAATGCATACATATATTATTGCCCTCAATCCTGCATAGAATAGTGGATCGTGGAGGATCAAACACACTTGTTAAGAAAGCGAGAATTCCCGAGGTCGGAATGCGGCTACCTTCATGGTGGGCAAAAAACAGCTGCATACGGAACATCTCACCACTGGTAAACCACAGATCTGTAGCCAAGGAACGAAAAAGAAAAGGCGAGAACTTGCATATTCGATCCTTGTTTGAACCCGAAACTTACTTGTCCCCTTTGGACTCGACAGTGAGGGGACGGGATAGCTCAGTGGTCAGAGCACTTGCTTTCCCCCAGCTAAGGTTAAGCAGCATCGAGCGTGGTTACCTATTGGATGAGTGACCGTTGGTGCGCCTTGGCTTCAGTACAGTTCCCACAGTTCCTTTAGGGTCAGGGAAGGTAAAGCAGCGAGGGAGAGGAGATGGGCGCCGCCCTCAATATGCTGGCCCCAGAGCAGCTGAGGTCTCTGATGCCTCGTTCCCGGGCGACCACACACGTTATGAGAACACCTTTACCTTTTACCTTTAAGTACCGAGGCCTAAATTTTAAAATGTTAAGTTATACACTGTTATGCTGAGATTGTCTTTAGCCATGACACGCTCTTCTTAGCATAACGACATGCACTAGCCTTTAAAGGAAAGTAGATCCTCTGAAGTTGAAGTATGGTTGCCTAAGTGGCGAGCTATGTACCTGAAGTAATTCATACACCCCAGTTTTTCATCTAGTCCTCGGGAACAAAGTCCCTCGGACCAGACTATAAACCCAGGTCCTGTGTGCGACCGCACGCAGAACATCTTGCACACACGTTAAAACCCATTACACTTTTTGGACGTCGCCATGGTATGCCGGTGGGAACAGGTAACAAAATTGACAAAACTGCATACAAACGGGGAATGGATGTAAACAAGCACATGAGTGCTTATTTTATTATCCTCGAAATAAAAGAATAAACATTGTGTACTTTCACATCTCATAATTTTTTCTGAGTGGGATAGGTGAGACTTGAGTGCATCTTCTGGGTGTCCTCCCTCTCCCCCCGGGATGTAAAGTGGGGGCACTGCGCAATGATAACAGTACAATACAACACAATACAATACAATACAATGCAATGCAATGCAATATAATACAATACAATAGGACACAATACAATGCAAATCATTGCATTGAAATGCAAGATGATACAATGCTAAACGACACAACACAATACAAACAATGCAATGCAATACAACATAATACAGCACAAAACAATACGAGACAACACAACACGAAACAACACAACACAACACAGCACACAACACACAACACAACACAACACAACACACAACACAACACAACACAACAACACAATACAACACAACACAACACAACAACACAACACAACACAACACAACACAACACAACACAACACAACACAACACAACACAATACAACACAACACAATACAACACAATACAACACAACACAATTTCGGTGTGGATCAGATAGCCTAGACAGCCGGAAGTGCAGGGGAGGTAAGTCTACCACAGTCATCAGGCGGGGCACAAGTCTGGACGGTTTCCATACCATCGTCCTCAGACCACACACACACACAGACAGAGGCAGTGTCCTGTCAATCGATACCAACACTGAAGCAGAGTTTAATGCCTCTCAGATTGCTCCATGTAAGGGGAGTAAAAGCCTACGTGGGGAGATATTATCAGCCTTGCATTTCAATCGATAAATACGGAGAGAGAAGTAAAAAAAAAAAAAAAGCATACAAAAAATGTCTCTCACTATAATTCAGTAGAGGTTTAAAAAAAAAAAAAGTTAGACGTGCTAGACACCATCTTTTGATGCTTAGAAATTTTGACGAAATGTCAGAAGCCGGAAATATCTTTTGCAGACTCTGTGTGTGTGTGTGTGTGGGGGGGGGGGGGGATAGAGGACGGAAGAAGCGAGAAGGTCGCTAAGGACAACACACTGTCGTGTTTTCTGGGACTTAAAAGAGAAGTAATCAAGCCATATCTCGTCTTCCATGTTCTAACATCACCCAGGTTATCTTTGTGTCTCTCCGTGTCATAGCAACATGGAAGCATCCCCCCCCCCTTGTCCACCATTGCCACCATGTCTCTGCTTCTCACCATATTCCATTACCCTTTCACGTTGATTTTTTTATAATAAAAAAGGACCCCCGAACAACTAAACTTTGATAATGCGTAAGTGAAGGCAGAACCAAAAGAAAAAAAAAGCATGCTATAAAAGTGAACAAGTAAAAGCTTGTGTGCGGTCAATATGATTCCGTGCACATAGGAAGAACAGACAAATACTGCCAAACAAGGTCTGAAGAATAGCTAGTCTCATTCACTGCTCCTCTTTCCTTCCTCCTGAGTTTTTTTTTATTTATTCCTCCCCGAAAGGTGGGAATGAAACCTTCTTTCCATCCAAACTGTGCATGATTGTTAGAAATGAGAGCAGGAAGCCAGCTTTAAAAGGGCCCCCCCATATCTCAAAGTTGAGGCTGGTTTCCAATAATGGGCATCATTGCCACCGTCAACTTGGCAGCAGCTTCCTCTTCCTCTTCTTTGTTAAACTCATCATGACTTTTCTTCTTCTTCTTCTTCTTCTTCTTCTTCTGTGATTGTTGGGGATTTACAAACTAAAGCGTGAATGTACAAAATAATAATATCATTAACTTGAAATAATTGAGAGCCCACTTTTTAGGCCTATGATTATTTTGTTTATTTAATATGTATTTGTTTTTCTAAATTATTTTTAAAATTTATCTATTTATTTGTTATCTATATCTACATACAACAACAATGCTTTTAGCAATGGGCACAATGATCGCGCAAGAAAAAATTATTGGGTGTTGGGAAGAGAGAAATAAAAAGAAGATTGAAAGTATAAGAAAGAAAGAAAGATATATAGAAAGACCGAAAGAAAGAACTCTAAATGGAATTTTCATTAAAATGCACGCATCCAAACAAGCAAGGAAGGAAGGAAGCAAATAATCAAGTAAGAAAACCAAACCTAAAACCGATCAAGCAAGCAATTAAGTCCCTCCAGCCCCCCGCCCTCGAACCCCCCCCCCCCCCCCCCCCCAACTAACTAAATAAAACAATGAATACTTAAACAAGTAAAAGACATCCAAGGAAGAATCTTAAGAAACACATAAACGAAAACAACAGAAACGGGCAAACAAATAAGAAACACTTCAGAAAAATATGAATAAATAATCAGATACTCAGAACAGAAAGACATATTTTAAAAAAAAAGGAAATAAAAGAAAGAAAAAGAAAGAAAGAATTTTAAATGAAGTTATTATAGACATGTCAACAGTCAAGAAATGAAGCAAGGAAAGAAACAACAAACAAACAAACAAGAACTTATGTGTTGAACTTACCAGACTTTTGGCAACACAGAACAATAGACGACATAGGCAAAAGAAAGAAGTTGCTACTTTCCTCATCATCGAAGTATATAGATGTCTGAGATTATTGGTTGTTTTACTCGGATTTCCGGTTGATTCCAACACTTGTATATAATTTTAGTTCCCCCTCCTCCCCCCACCCAAGGTGAGGTTGCCGGGGGCCTTTCCGTATAAATATCATCCCCACTTTCTGGAATCTCTGTGCTAGGAAATCCCTCTTTCCTATCCCTCTCTTTGTTTCTGCCCTGTTCCTGTTCTTCCTGTCACTCCCTTCTTGTCTAGATTATGTCTTTTTTGGTCCCTTCTCCTGCTTTTTTTCCCCCAGAAAAAAAAAAGTTGTAATAATTCTCTCCCACGCCGACGTCGGATGTGCCGGTCCTGACTTGTCAGGCGCTTAAAGGCAGTACTGTAACGTTCCTATCCTGGGGTTCCCACGGCACTCATTTCAATCTCTCCCCAGCTGTTTTCAGATTCTTTATGTCGCATCCTCAGGATCAGAAGTATACAGGGAGCCCATCAATATCAGGCTGTCGTGGGGCTACCAGCCAGAGGGGCCCTGAACTGCCGCTGGGTCACTTTGTGTACAGTGGTGCCTGTTCTGAGCTAACATACGCAAGACACCACCTACTATGCCATCTACTACGACATGATACTCAATCCGTGAAGCCAGACTGAGTGAACCGCTGGTGGCGACCAGCACAACGTTCCCTGAACGACCGTCTCCCACAAACCATCAACCTTAAAGGCTTTGACAGACACGGATATGTAAACCGAAACTCAGGTTATTATGAGACCAGAGCAACTGGGGCAACCAAATAAGACACAAGTTTCTTTTACTGCATGATGATCGATGCTGCTGCTATGGAAGTAGGCTACATGTGTTTTGAGACTTCTTGACAGGGTTGTACTCTACCATTCCTATTATAATAATTATATCCCGGCGTCAACAGGACCGAGAGATATATGCGCCTGCAATGTTGGTCAGGTAATTTGGGCAACACTCTCAAAATCGAATCCATAAAGCGGATGAAGCCACTGTGTGTTACCAGTCTTCCCAATAAGCACAGAGAAGGTAATCTGGTAGGGGTCGGCCAGAGTCCGAAAATCCCTATGACTCTAATGAGATTCGAACCCATGACCTTCCAATCTCTAACTCAAAGTGCTAACCAGTGTGCCAAGGCTGCAGTTAATAGTGATTTTCTATTCGTGGAGCACAGAAAAAAGACAAGATAAAACGGGGAAAAACAAAAGAAAAGAAAGAAAAGAAAGTAAGAAAAACTAACAAACAAACACCAATTTCTTCATTCAATAATTATCTTGCTTCTCAGTTTTGTGAAACTTACGTATATAGTTTGTTTTTTGGAAGGCTTAAAATGATGAAGAAACAACCAAACAAGCAAATAACCATAAGCCAAACAAACAAATAAATAAGTGAATACATAAAATGCAGAAATAAATAAATGAATAATGTTACATTGCTTGGCCTGCCGCCTTGAACTTCCTGTACATCTCCGAGCTGTTTCTCACATCTTTTCCGTTCTGGAGTTGCACAGAATCATTATCTTCATTATACTCCTGCCTTCTTTTTCTGTTGCTTGTTCTCTTTCTGTCTTTCCTGTTTTCTTTGTTTTCTTTTTGGTTCAAATATAGTTTTGTTTTGTTGTTGTCGTTTTATTTTTCAGAAAAAAATGACTGCACAATTGTTCAATATAAATGCACAAGCTCAAACATCCTGCTTTACTTCCTCCTCTTTTCCCTCTAATAATGCTTTTGTAACACTATCTCCTTCCTCATCTTTTTTTCTTCTTCTCTTGTTCTTCTTGTGTTGTTGCTGTCTTCTTCTTCTTCTTTCATTCCTTCTCTTCATTTTTCCTCTTTTCTATCTGTTTCCTGTCTGCCTGTTCTGATAAGCCCAACCCCCTACCCACTCTCCATACGTTGCCTTGGCTATTTCAAAATATAGGGGAAGGTGTGAATACCGTGTTTCTTATTACCCCAAATATACAGCAGAGTCCACACCAATTCAGCAGGCATTGGAAGAGCAGGAAACAGGATCCTGGGCGAGCCGGGAAGGAAGTCACCAGGTTCTCTCCCTTGTCAATGGAACTGATAGAGTGACCGTCCATGATTGGTGCATGCAGGAAGCAGCATCTTCAAAATCAATACTGGTACTGAAGTTGGCAAAATGTCTGTGAGAGTGGTCTGCCTCAACAATTAGTACCACACTTGCACTGCAATCAATAACTTGCCAGAAGAGAAAAAAAATGCAAAAAGGGTTGATTACCATATTCATGAGAAAGAAAGAAGTGGGCAGATTTTTCTAGTTTTGGGGCCATCATGTCAATTTGGATGCACAAAATTTTGACCAAATGGGGACAGCTCAAAACGTCGTTTGAAGGAGCCTTCAACAGAAAGAGAACTGGGTCATTGAGGATATCTTTCGCTTTCTCCGGGCCTAAAAATACGGAGTGGGGGGGGGGGGGGGGGGAATCCCCAATCTATCTTGCATATTAAGTTTCTTTCCAGCACTGAATGTTTTTACGTGCCAGTCCTGTTCAGCTTGGCCGTGTATATTTGCATCAAACCAGCACCCAAAGACTTAACCTTGTTTTCAGTCCCAGCAAGGTCCCATAATGAATGATCGTTGTTGGAGCATTATACAAACTAAACAGAAACAGAACCCTCAGTGACCACTTTTTTCCTGCACAGAGGAGGGCAAATTCATCTGCACAGACTTTGACGATCTTTAACGTGACCCTCTCCCCCTTTTCCTCCTGGTTGATTCGCTCAAGACGTTCTGTATGCATTCACACATGGGGCCTGGGTTTGTAGTCTCATCTGAAGGAATTAGGGGGGTATGAAGTCGGCACTGATGTTAACTTCCAGGGAGGAAATCCCTTGAACGGGATTCGAACCCGAGTCGGCAGATCCCAGAGCAATGTGCAACACCTCTAATCATCTATCCCGTCCACCGTTTTTTAACATGATGTAGCAGTGGAAAAGACAGTAAAAGGTGAAGTGCAGAATATCACTGCAGACATGATGCTTCAGATGCCGAGCCTCATTGGCCAGCCTTAGTTGGCTTCTTCTTCCATTACCCAACACTTTTTTCTTCTTTACAATTTTTCGGAAAGAGGCCAAGGGCTTTAAAAATAAGAGAGAAAAAAGCAACTTAGCCAAAATTTGTGGAGCCAATGCTTTTTTGGATATCTTCAAATTGTCTGTATGCGTTGTCTTTCGGGATGTTTTCGGTTGTCTTTTGTGATGTTTCCATATATTTTTTCTTTGTGTTTGTTAGTTTGTTTGTTGGATTGTTTGTTTGGTTGGTTCTTTCTTTCTTTCTGATCTATTTTACGTTGGAACGGGAAGGGGATGTATGCTTTTTGCATTGTGAGTTTTTGTGTCTAATTGATTGTGCTCTCATGGTCAATTTAGATTGTATTATTGTGTTTTAAACAACAAAAGCTTATAGAGCTTAAGTTTGACAGAGGTCAAAAAATAACTGTCTCTTGGTCTTAGAGTTGAAGAGAAAATAATAACCACAACAGATGTAATTATCAAATGGTGAAATCTGTTTACCTGTCTGTCTCTAAGTAATTACATGTCAAATCTCTCTTGTCTTAGAGTGAAGAAACACAAGAGAATATAATGGTGTCTGTTCTGTTGTCTGTTGCTGTCTGTCTGTCTGTTGTCTGTCTGTCTGTTGTCTGTTGCTGTCTGCAGTCTTCTTAAACATTTAATTTTCATGTATACTTCTGTCTCTCTCTCTTTCTCTTTCTCTTTCTCTTTCTCCTCTCTCTCTCTCTCTCTCTCTCTCTCTCTCTCTCTCTCTCTCTCTCTCTCTCTCTCTCTCTCTCTCTCTCTCTCTCTCCATCCCCCTCTCTCCTTTCACTTAGCATCATTTGTCGCGACGGATGTGCACTATTTGCAGGCTTTCATTCTCCGTATTTTGCATACACGTTTTAATCTCAAGAAAAATACCGGAAGAGAGAGAGAGAGAGAGAGAGAGAGAGAGAGAGAGAGAGGAGAGAGAGAGAGAGAGAGAGAGAGAGAGAGGAGAGAGAGAGAGAGAGGGAGAGAGGAGAGAGAGAGAATGATAAATGGAAAAAAAATAATGAAAAACTGAAATCAAAAAAAAGTTCCTTAAAGATAACAAAAAGGAAAAACGAGAGAATAAACAACAAAAAAAGAGAAAAAAGCGGAAGGGAAAGAGAAAAAATAATATAAAAACTAAAGAACGATAAAAGACAGGCAGAAGAAGACAGACAAGAGTTGAAAAACCGCAGGTGCAGTTTTATTTATACAGTTGTCAAAGGACATGTTGTTTTTCATTTTGCCACTGCGAGAAAAAACAGCGAAGAACTATGCTGTGTGTGCGCGGGCGCACGCACGCACGCACCACACACGCACGACACACACACACACACACACACACACACACACACACCACACACACACACACACACACACACTCAAAAGGGGGACGAGATAGCCTAGTGGTCAGAACATTGCACTCGCAATTTGACGACCGCTCGATTCCCGTTCGAGGGTATTTTCCCCCTGGAGTTAACATCAGTGCTGACCCCAATCTCACCGAAAGTCCTCCGGATGAAACTATAAACCGAGGCCCATGTGCGAACGCATGCACAAAACATCTTGCGCACACGTTCAATCCTGTCCGTTTTGCGTAAGAGTAGGCCATTGTGTGCAGGTGGGAACAGATGACAAGATTTACAAAACTGCATACACACGGGGATTGGATGTAAAAAAAAAAAAGCACATGAGTGCTTATCCCATTATCCTCGATTTAAAAGAATAAATAAATATAAGTAAATAAATAAATGAATAAATAAATAACAAACCCACTTTCCAGAATAACTTTTAGTTGGTAGATTTGAAGGACAATGCAATGACGTATTATTCGGTATCTTGTGACTGGTTGAACCGATAACAATTTTCTTAAACATTGTGGATGCGATTCCTGCTTTTCCGGCAATAAAACGTATGACTTGATAACTCTGCTTGCAGCTTAATATAAATGAATGTGTTTGTTTTTATGTACATAACTGTCATGACCCATCTGGTTAATGAACAATTATGTGCTTGGTACTTTTGAAGGCAAAAAGCTGGTTTTGATCAACATACAATTATATATTTTTTAAAAAACTATCAGAATTCTACCCCTAGCTATCATAACACTGATGAGGAATGCGATGGTGTCTATCTTTAGTAGTGTGAATGTGTGTGTGTGTGTGTGTGTGTGTGGTGTGTGTGTGTGTGTGTGTGTGTGTGTGTGTGTTGTGTTGTGTGTGTGTGTGCGTGCGTGCGAGCATGCGTATGTGTGTGTGGTTACGTTTTGTGTTTGTGTTTTTGTTGTTGCTTTTGTCTATTCGTTGTTTCTTTACAGGCTCTCTTTCTCTGTTCAGGTTTCTTTTGTTGTCGCTATTTACTTCTTTTCTTTTATGGCTTGACTATGAGGACTTGATGTTTCGATTTGCGATGATATGGAAGGGATCATCCATCAGGCGGCCTTTGATTCTTTGACGCCACCAGTCACTGCTTCATGCCCCAGGGTTTGTCTCAAACTCAGTGAACTCTGCAGGGTTTTTCTCTTCCACCCTAATTACTACCATGTCACTTTTGAGGGCCTGTGGTGCACAAGCATCATGGATTGGCACCATTTCCTCCCTCCTTCACACCTTATTTTCTGTGTCATAGGGTGCACAGGGTTACTTTGTCGGTCACTTGGAGGTCCTCAAAGTTCCAGCGTGGTGACAGAGGTCCGTCAATGTCATCTCTTCTTTTTCTTCTTCTTCTTCTTCCTCGTCTAACGCTCAGACAGCAACTATTGTTATCTGTCATATAAGCTGAGGTCTCTGATGCCTCGCTCTCCTACGACCGCCTGGGTTATGGGACACCTTTACCTTTTTTGTTACCATATAAGTGTAAGGTGTTGCGCTATCTTTAAACTCCTGATAAGTCAGGGCTGGACTATCCGACTTTGGCGTCAATGTCACCTTTTAATCAGGAGGCCCTGAGTGCTCTTTCATCCAGTTTTTCCAGCTTTCATGCCATGTTTGCCTCTGCTATGATCTCTGGAAAAAAAAAGCGACATGATCGTCAGAAAACAGATAGCAATTTCCTCTGGCTGTTTCACGTTTTGTGTGTACCCTATCCTTGACACTTTTTTTCTTCATCAGGACTAATGGTTCCCTTGGAGGAATTTTAACATGCCTTGAATCATTGGGCTTACTTCAGTAACAACGTTAATTATTAGGGTGTGGGTTGTTTTGAGAGAGAGAGAGAGGAGAGAGAGAGAGAGAGAGAGAGAGAGTGAGAGAGGAGGAGGAGAGAGAGAGATAGAGAGAGGAAGAGAGAGAGGAGAGAGAGAGAGGAGAGAAGAGAGAGAGAGAGGAGAGAGAGAGAGAGAGAGGAGAGAGAGAGAGAGAGAGAGAGAAGAGAGAGAGGAGAGAGGAGAGAGAGAGAGAGATACATTGCAATAGATGGAAATGTGTTCGTATAACAAAGATTTTTTAGTCACTCTGACCCCAAAATTCCTGTGCTACCATCACCCCCATTGACATAAAAAAACACCTGTACACCATATCACTCGAATGGAACTTCTGAAAATCATCTTTTATCCCACTCTTCTCTTACCCCCACCCCCACCCCCTCCCCAAACCTTCAGAAGTAAAGATGGACAAGACAGACAGTCATTCAGAGTGCTGACCAGGTCCAGTTACAGGCATGGATGGAGTGGACGACACAAGATCCCCACTGGACACACCTTCCCTAGTCCTGTCCACCTCCCCCCCTCCCCTGGACCTATCAGTGCCTGCACAGCTAAGCCATGTAGCATCATGCAGAGAAATCTGCCGGTGTTTTAATGTGGCGTAAATGTAAACATAGGCTAATGGAGTGGACAATACAGGTCCTAACTGGACACACCTTCCCTAGTCCTGTCCCCTCCCCCCTCCCCTGGACATATCAGTTACTGCACAGCAAAGCCACGTGGTGTCACGCAGAGAAATCTGCCCGGTGACTTAATGTGGCGTAAATGTAATGGGGTGGCAATACAAGGCCCTAACTGGACACATCCCTATCCTGTCTCCACCCCTGGACATATCAGTGCCTGCACAGCAAAAGCCACGTAGTGTCTGCGAGAAATCGCCTGTGATTTAAGTAGGCAAATGGAGTGGACAATACAAGTCCCAGCAGACACATCTTCCCTAGTCCTATCTCCACCCCTGGACAATCAGTGTCCTGCACAGCAAAGCCATGTTGTGTCACGCAGAGAAATCGCCGTGACTTTAAAGGGGCGTAAATGTAAACGTAATGGAGTGGACAATACAAGGTGCCCACTGGACACACCTTCCCTAGTTCTGTCCACTCCACCCCTGGACATATCAGTGCCTACACAGCAAAGCCACTTGGTGTCCACAGCTAGCCAGGCTGCTCCCCACCCCCCTCCCCCACTCACCTCCCACCCCCCCCCCCCCCCCCCCTGTGCTGCAGGCCCAGACACCCCGGCGCCTGTCTTGTTGCTTCTGTCCTCTGATCCTCTGCCGTCAGTCTGGAAGCAGAAAAAGGGCTTTGAGACTTTTGTTCAATGGCTTTGTTGTAATTGTTGTTGTTGTTTTTGTTGTTGTTGTTGTTGTTGTTGTTGTGTTGTGGTGGTGGTGGGGGTGGTGGCCATGGAAATGTCGTGTGTTTGTGTGGTGTGTGTGTGTGTGAATGTGTGAATGTGTGTGTGTGTGTGTGAATGGTGTGTGTGTGTATGTATGTGTGTGTGTGTGTGGGGGGGGGGAGGTGGGTAGGTGGGTGGGTGGGTGCTTGGGGAGAATGGAGGGAAGTGTGTATGTGGTGGGGATGTGTGTTTGTGTGTGTGTGTGGGGGGGGGGGATATGTGTGAGTGGGTGTGCTGTGGAGGGGGATGTGTGTGTATGTGTACGTGCGTGGTACATGCGTGCGCGTGTTGTGTTTGTGTGTGTGTGCGCGCATGCGCATGTGTGTGTGTAAGATTTTTCTTTCTTTGCATGAGTCTCGCCCACACTAACATGTCTATCTTTAAATATGATCTTTTATCTTGACCCCTGTTCTGACACCGATCAAAACCACAACAGACCCATTTTAATCAATACACTTGAGCTATTTTGTTGAAAGTTTTCAAAAACATTTTGTTCAAGGTTAGACAAAAGATGGCTGACTTCTTTATCCATGCTCCACCCCCACCCCCACCCCACCCGACACACACACACACACACACACCACAACCACACACACAACACAGACACACACAACACAAACACAGACACAACACAACACATACACACACACAACACAGACACACACACACTACACACACACACACTACACACACACACACACACACACAACACACACACACACACACACACACACACACACACACACAACACACACACACACACTACACACACCACCACACACACACTTACACACACACTGTTCCTTTCCTCTGAATCACAACAACTCTGTCCCTACCCACCATTTACCCACTTTGTTTCCCTGGTAAAAAAAAGCTTTGAAGTTGCTTTCAACTATACAAGGAAGCGTTTTAACAGGAGATCAGGTTTTCTTGGAGACCTTCCACTCTGTGAATGAAAAGAAGGCCAGGGTGGTCTGCGTGCAATACCATTAATAATTATGAGGACATCGGCTTAACGCTGATTATGTCTGGAGGGTGTGTTTATAGTTGTTGATATACATGAGAGTCTGGTGTTCTTATTTATGTTATGTGTGTGTGTGTATGTGTGTGTATGTGTGTGTATGTGTGTTGTGTGTGTTGTGTGCTGTGTGTTGTATGTGTGTGTTTGTGTGGTGTTTGTTCATGTGTGGACATATGTATAATCACACACACACACACACACACCACACACACACACACACACACACAACACACACACACACACACACACAACGAGGGGATAGCCTAGTGGTCAGAACATTGCGCTTGCAATTTTACGACCTGGGTTCGATTCCTGTTGGAGGGGATTTTTCCTATGGAGTTAGCATTAGTAATGACTCCACTTCCCCCAAAAGTCTTTCGGATGAGACTATAAATCAAGGCCCCCTGTGCGAATGCACGCAGAACATCTTGCGCACACGTTCAATCCTGTTCTGCTTTTCGTAAGAGTAGGCCATCGTGTGCCGGTAGGGAGCAGATGACAAGATTTACAAAAACTGCATACACACGGGGACTGGATGCAAAAAAAGCATACGAGTGCTTATTCTATTATCCTCGATATAAAAGAATAATAAATAATAATATATAATAAATAAATAAAACACACACAAAGACAGAGACATAAGTCACACAGTCAAAGCAGAAACAGATAATCGGAAGATAGGTAAATACAAAGACAAGCTAGAGAGACAAGAGACCCAAAGCAGCCCTCAACAAACAAAGAAAAAATCCCAGAAATACCTCAACATTCAAACTATTAGGGGAGGGTGAGGTGTAAAAGCCTTGTGATCAGAATGATCAGCTCATAATCTTCTGGTCTGGGAATGAGAAGCACCCCAAATTGCTGTTTAAAAGGGTTTTCCCCTGGAGTTTACATCAGTACGACTCCGAAATTCCTCCAAATAAAACTATAAACCAAGTTCCATTGCAAATACACGCATGACATCTTGAGCACATGTCCAAAACGTGCTCCATCTTGGAAGAGTAGATATTTTATGCCAGTAAGACTGATAGCAAATAAAACAAAAACAAGCACCTCATGTTTAGACACCATCCAAAGTCAGGAGGAACGACTTTAATGGGGAAAAATAGTTGGGTACACTCGTGGACCTGGAGATCGGGAACAAAAGAAGCACAACAAATAAACAACAGTATCATATTTTCTTCACTAATTTTTGGTGCGTGTTTTTTCCCCCTCCTGCTTTGCCGATCTTTTTTATTTTTGCAGTCACCTTCACTTATGCCTATTGAGAGAAGAGACCTATCTAGGGTGAACATCAGGAGCAGCTTGGAGGGAGTGGTAGCTGGGCTGGGTAGAAATTAATCAGAGGACGAGGGGTAGATGAGATATGGCCACGTGGTGGTATAGCTGCAAGATCAAAGCGGGTGAGAAGTGGGCCATTTCTTTGCCGTCAGCCTTGCTTCCTGCTTCTCTTTTACACCTTGTGTGTGTATGTGCACGTGTGCTTGTGTTGTACTGGTTGTGTGATTTGGTGGTGATGGTGGTGGTGGTTGTGGTACAGTGGTAAAGGTTTGTACCTGGCTCTCTGAATAAAGAGCTCGGGAGTGATGAGGGGGAAAAAAGGGGAAAGAAATAAGAGGGGAAGGTTGAGCAAAGTGACAAGAGAGGGTGATAGTATTTTGGAAAAGATATGGCAAATATTCTAGTGATAGATGCACTGATTAAAGAAAGTGTTCAATTAGAATGTTTATAGGTATTGACTATTTACCATACTGGTCTATTGATAAACAGTCAATATGTGTATCTCTCAACAGTTTTATTACCAACATTTTGCAAGGCAACAAAAAGAAAACTTTTCATTTTCTATTTATTTCATTGTTGTATAGTGATGTTCCATACTTTTTATATTCTATATTCACACACTGAATTCACAACTGTGAAGAACATTTTCTTAGTTTTCAAGCTTTGTAAAGGGTGTAGTACATTTCAGTAGTTATTCTTAAAGAAAGTTCTTATATGAAAGACTGTGTGACCAGTCTCAAAACTTATAAAGATGAATCATGGAAAAAAAATTTGAACACAACAGTCACTGAAGAAATAAGCATGCAGAAGGGTATTTGTTCATCAGTAAGCTTTGCATACTCTTTTACATTGGTTTCACATATGCATACAATTTACACACACGCACACATACACATACACATACACAACACACACACACACACCCACACACACACACACACACACACACACACACACACACACACACACACACACACACACACACACGTTTCTACTCAACTCGCAAGTCCCTGCAGGCTCAGTGTACTACCTGAAGAAGTGTACCCCAGCCAAAGGCACACAGCAGCAGCACTGGCAGAAGGGAAGTTAGTCAGGCTGGGGTAGAAATTAATTAGACAGGAGGGAGGGTATGGCGACGTGGTAGCAGCCAGATCAAAGCACAGGAGAAGTGGCCATTTCCTCTTTGTCAGCCTTGTTCCAGGGTAATCAGCCACTACAGCACAGGTGTGTGTGTGTGTGTGTGTGTGTGTGTGTGTGTGTGTGTGTGTGTGTGTGTGTGTGTGTGTGCGCACGCGCCCATGTGTGTGTATATGTGTGTGTATGTGTGTGTGTGTGTGTTGTGTGTATATGTGTGTGCGCACGTGGGCACATGTGTGTGTATGTGTGTGTTTGTATGTGTGTGTGTGTGTGTGTGTGTGTGTGTGTGTGTGTGTGTGTGTGTATGTGTGCGCATAGCATGGAATCAGTTATAAGTATAAGCAATAACACTAATCAATATCATGCTTTAAGCCTTTCATAAGATTTGCATCAAAAAAGAAAATCTGAACTAAATTCCAAATCAAATAAGGTTTATTGTAGGTTTTG
>CM060316.1:33821161-33836161 GCA_030674155.1 Stramonita haemastoma
TTCCTGTTGGGGGCCAGTGATGAAGCCATGGGGCGGGTAAGGTTACCTGACAGCCTGCAGCAGTTGTTGCTGAAACCTGATTCCTCTGTGTGACCCACAACAGGCTGAGTTTAGCAGGATTTCAACACAAAGAGAACAGATGTGGAATTAAATTTATGGATATCATATTTTCCTATTTTTTGGAATATTTTTTCTCTTCTATTTTTAGCAATAAAGCTGTAAACAGTTGTTTTTTTAGTCAGGAAATTTTTGTGAGTATAACGAGAAAATGGTTGTTGATTGAAGGTGCATCTTACTAAATGCTGTATAGCATATTTTTTCAGATAAAAGTACTGAAGAAAAAACAAGTGCAGGTAACCACATACACTACTTTTCCATCATTTTGAAAATGACTTATCGCAAATTCCATTGAAAATAAAGAAAAATATCTATAAAAATTAAATCTTTTAATGACAGCATTTTAGGCATTTTTGAGTAGGGACCTGTCTTTGACCTGACCTGACTTGAGTCTCAGCTCTTGAATGAGCTCCTCGCGTGCGGTGTGCATGCGTGAATGTATGTGTGTGTGCGCGCCCCAGCGGGTGTGTTGTTGTATATATATATATATATATATATATATATATATATATATATATATATATATATATATATATATATATATATGTGGTGTGTGTGTGTGTGTGTGTGTGTGTGTGTGTGTGTGTGTGTGTGTGTGTGTGGTTGCATGGGAAACTGAAACAGGGGCTGCCATGAAAGTGTACCAACGAGGAACACTGAATCAAAGACATAGTTCCTTCATTACACAAAAAAGTGGAGTCCAGGCTAGCCATCAGAGAGCAGTCCCATTGGAAACACTGACTCAGAGATGATTCTAATCTTTGTTTCATTACATAATGATCGATGAGAATGAAGCTGATATCGATGACTGTATGGAGATTAGGACAAAGTTGCTGCTACACAACAGAACTGCAATGAATAATAATAATATAATAATAATAATAATAATAATAATAATAATAATATATAATAATAATAATACTACTACTACTACTAATAATAATAATAATAATAATAATAATAATGATGATGATACTACACTACTACTACTACTAACTACTACTACTACTACTACTACTACTACTACTACTACTACTACTACTAATGATGAGATGATGATGATGATGATGATGATGATGATGATGATGATGATGATGATATATAATAATAATAATAATAATAATAATAATAATAATAATAATAATAATAATAATAGTATAATGATAATGATGAAGATGATCATGATGATGATGATAATGATGATGATGATGATGACGACGACGATGATAATAAGATAATTAGCATTCATAGAGCACTTTCCTTTTTCTGTTCAGAGGTAGTACAAACGGCTTTAACATTACAATAGTGAAAAATACCTAAAAGCCATACATATCAAAGTGATATAAATGTTAATGAGAAACGTGTTGCATTCATTCCTTTTCTTTTCCCGCATAACGCCACCTTGGCATCAACAGGCCTGAGAGATACAGACACTTCCAGTGTTGGGTCAAGCCATAGGGGCCAGCCATGTTCTGAAAATAGCATCTTTAAAATGGACGATGCTTTCCCGAGACAACACAAGAGTGTATTGCGTATGATGCATCGCACCGAGACGAACTACCCCACCCCCCCCCACCCCCACCCCATTCCCCCCCAACCTTTCTTCTCACGCAGCTGTTTTCACAACACAAACAGAAAAAAATAATCTAAAGTGCTTATTCAAACATTTAACCCTGAGGTTATATCACACCATGAAACAAAAACACACCCCCTCTACCCCCTCAAATCATTTCATTATAAACCCATATTCTGTATCAAAGGGCATCTACGCTAACGTTTTCTAAAGAAGAAAAGACATCCAGAGCATTTTTTTTTTGGCTTGTGTAATTGTAATGCATAAGCAGGGGGGACGGCTGCAATAAGGCAACAAGGCGGGCGCCTGGCTGTCTGGGTTGTGAAGTGAGGTTGTTGGGTGTGCGAGGTGTCAGGCTATTGACACCGCATGTCTTTGTTGTGCTGCTGCAGTCACTGACATGCCCGAGGGGACATAGGGGGGTGGGACGGGGGGTGGGGGGGGTAGGGTGGAGGGTGAGTGAGTTGGGATGGGGGCTGGGGGGTTGCAGGGCTAGGTGAGGGATGTTGGTTAGAACACCAGACGACTCGTGTGTGATTTTGGTTGTAATCTGAGAATTTTGGTTCCAGTCGCCATTGGGATGGTTTTGCTCTTAGAGGGGAGGGTTTTCTCCCTTTAATTTATAGTAATGACATTTTTGTATTGTATTGTATCGGGTTTTTTTGTTTGTTTGTTTTTATTATTGTAAAGTGTGTTGCATTCGATTGTATCGTACTGTGTTGTATTGTGTTGTACTGCACTGTACTGTACTGCGCTGTACTGTACTGTACTTACTGTACTATACTGTATTGTATTGTACTGTACTGTACTGTACTGTAATGTACCGTACTGTACTGTATTGTACTGTACTGTACTGTATAGTACTGTACTGCATTGCAATGTATTGTATTGGGGAGATTTTTCCCCTGGAGTTAACATCAGTGCTGACTCCACTCTCCCCAAAAGTCCTTCGGATGATATTATAAACCGAGGACCCATGTGCGAATGCACGCAGAGCATCTTGCGCACACGTTAAATCCTGTTATGTTTTTTGTAAGAGTAGGCCATTGTGTGCCAGTGGGAACAGATGACAAGATTAACAAAACTGCACACAAACGGGGACTGGATGTAAAAAAAAGCATATGAGCGCTTATTCCATCATCCTAGATATAAAATAATAAATGAATAAATAAATAAAGTGTACTGTGTGTATTGTATTGTATGTATTGTACTGTATTGTATTGTATTGTAATGTAATGAAATGTATTGTATTGTACTGTATTGTATTGCATTGTATTGTATTGTACTGTATTGTACAGTATTGTATTGTACTATGTTGTATTGCATTCGATTGTATTTAGTGTATTGTATTGTATTCGATTGTATTGTACTGTATTGTATTGTATTGTATTGTAATGTAATGAAATGTATTGTATTGTACTGTATTGCATTGTATTGTATTGTACTGTATTGTACAGTATTGTATTGTACTATGTTGTATTGCATTCGATTGTATTTAGTGTATTGTATTGTATTCGATTGCATTGTACTGTATTGCATTGTATTGCATTGTGTTGTATTGTATTGCATTACACTGTACATGTATTGTACAGTATTGTGTTGCACTGTGTTAATTTGTATTGTATTGCATTCGATGGTATTTACTGCATTGTATTGCACTGTGTTAATTTGTATTGTATTGTAATGAATTGTATTGCATTGTATTGTATTATATTGCATTCGATTGTATCGTACTATATTGTATTGTATTGCATTGCATTGTATTGTATTGTATTGTATTGTATTGTATTGTATTGTATTGTATTGTATTGTATTGTATTGCATTGCATTGCATTGTATTGTATTGTATTGTATTGTATTGTATTGTATTGTATTGTATTGTATTGTATTGTATAGCGCACCACTCTAAGTCACGGAGGATTTCTCTGCGTCATATTCAGGCTGCTCTCCCAGGGGAGAGGGCGTCGCTGGAAAAGCAGCGCCACCCATTGGTTTCTTTTTCCCTGTTCTTGCGGGCATGTGTATTTGTTTCCCTCCAGCTCTCAGAGTGGCTTTTTTCTACAGACTGTTAACAGGGACAGCTCTCTTCTCGCCGTGGGTATTTTTACGTGCACTAAATGCGTGTTGCACACGGGATCTTATTTTATCGCCTCGACCAAAAGACTAGCACCCAGACCACCATTTATAGTCTAGTGGATTGGGAAAAGTTTCGAGCACAAAGGGGGATCAAATCACCACACATTTTGAGCCCGGAATTTTCGCTTTCTATGCAGGTGCGTTACCCCTAGACCACTCTCACTAGGCCTATCACTCACTCACTCACTCAGTCCCATGTCCCAAAGGACGTAGGGGGGACATGAGAGAAGACGCAACAGAGATCTTTTTCCATGCTTCACGATCCTGTGTGGCTAGTAGGAGGTGTTGCAGGGTTGGGCGGTCCAGTCTTTGATGTTGTCAACCCATGATTTCTTTTGGCGGCCTCTTCTTCTCTTGCCCTCGACTGTTCCTTGCAAGATGGTTTTTGCTAGGGTGTTGTGTCTTGTGGTGTGACCAAACCACATCAGCTTTCTCCTCTTTATGGTGGAGAGCAAAGGCTCTTGGGGGCCCACACGCTTTTTGATTTCTTCTTTCACATAGTTATTGGTCTTGTGTTCTTTGTATGATATTTTGAGGAGTCTATATCAACCTCCAAATTAATCATTCAAATATGCTGTCTTGATTACTCTATTTATTTATTTATTCTTTTATATTCATTTATTTATTCTTTTATATCGAGGATAACAGAATAAGCAACATGTGCTTTTTTTTCATACTCTATCAGATATTAGTTTGTCCTTGCTCTCAAAAACGTGTATGCATATTTTATGTTTTCGGATTAAAGGTCTATTTCAACCAACAGTGTTTTTTTTCCCTCAAATCTCTCCTCGACCAGTCTTTGGGATGAAACATGAAGCAGAGGACCCCACTATGCGAATGCACACTTAGCTTATGTGCCAAGTATATATAGCGATGACACATTGTAATGCAGGTTGTTGCCTGATGTCAGTGACTGAGTGCAAACTGACACTCATCAAGTTTTTTTGTTTTGTTTTTTTAAACATCACTGATATAATTTGTATAAAAACCAGTTACAACAATTTAAAAAAAACGCGAAAACAAAGCAAAACTAAAAGAAATCCCCCAAGAGGAAAACAACAAAAGAGGTACCCCTGTTTCCCCCCCCCCCCCCCCCCCCAACAGAGACTCATACCAAGAAAATCGACTAGACAAATAAACAAAACCACAAAAATATAAGACATGACAAAATTAACAAAACTGCATACGAACTGGAACTGGAAGTTGAACAGCACACGAGTGCTTATTCCATCATCCTGGATATAAAAGAATGAATGAATGAATAAAAAAAAAATACAAAAAAATAACAATAGCAAAGCTGATCACAATACGAATTCACGTTTGTGACATACAACCAAGGCAAATACTTTAATATTTGTTCATGACAGCCTGTACCAATAAGATGTACTAACAAGAGAGAATGTTCCTGCTTAAATCAAATATCACAGCAAACCTTGTTCTCATCAACTCATGTCCATTTAAGAACAATTTAAAAACAAAACAAAAACGAAATACAGTATATACACGTATCTTTATCCCCCCCCCCCCCCAAAAAAAAAAAAAAAAAAAGAAGAAGAAAGAGAACAAAGAAAGCAAACAGAATTTGAAAGTGGAAACATTTCGAACCGAATCGATCAGTTTGCACATGGATCTAATTTATTACCATCAGTTATACACAAAAACAAGTAAACTATAATGTGACAAGAAAAAAAAACCCAAACGATGCCTTGATGTGTTCTTGTGTTTCTAATCACCATCCTTGGTCAGTTCAAGGTGACTTTTAACTGAATAAATCTGATGCTGAAGTACACACGTATTTCGTTCATTAAGAGGTACAACACACACACACACACACACACACACACACACACACACACACACACACACACACACACACACACACAACAACACACACACACACATTGTTCTTTACGCCCCCCCCCCCCTCTCCACACACACAAACACGTACACACCACAATAATTTACTTCTTAAAAACCACCACCACTTTCGCCACCTCCACCATCATTATCAATAACACGGTATCACTCAAAAACTATCATTACCATGACCGTCAACTTTGTTGCAGTTACAAATCAAAACCAAACAACAAAACAAAACAAAACGCCTGTTGTTGTGGGATCGTTGAAGCAGACAAGCCAGCCGACTCCCAAGTCAGTCAAATCCTTACACACTTTTTCTCTCTTTTTTGCCCTTGAACGCAAATTGAGCACGGTGCATTTCTTGCATTGAAGACTCATTACACGCCTAGTTGACTCTGTATGCAATCGCTATGCTAACAATTAGCTGCCATTGTGCAGTCTCTCTAGTCCCCACTTTTCAGACCGCTTTCCTTCCCCCTCCCTCCTACCTCCCTTCTGTATCATCCCCCCCCCCCCCCCTGGGGGAGATGGGGAGAGGGGAAGGGGAACCTCTCTCTCTCTCTCTCTCTCTCCTCTCTCTCTCTCTCCCAGCTACCATTCCTCTTGCGTTTTGCGAGAGCGTGGTTGCCGCCCCTGTTGCCGTGGCAGCGAGCGGAATCCCGCCTCTGCAGCTGGATAGGATTAGCACCGGCACTTGCATCAGATCAAAGGCACTGCCGCCACATCAAAGAGAAACCGATACCCTGCGCTCTCTCTCTCTCTCTCTCTCTCTCTCTCTCTCTCTCTCTCTCTCTCTCTCTCTCTCTCTTTCGTTCTCTCTCTCTCTCCTTACTCTCCCTCCACCCCCCCCCTTTCCTCCCTTTCGCGTGGCCGGATCCGCCTACAGTATCTGTATGGTACAATGCAAAATGCAAAAATGTGAAAGATTTCTGAAAGTTATATAGGCCTACAGAGTAGAGGGCGGAGGTGTAGCAAAAAAAGAGGAAAAAATCATGCTTTTCTCAGCAAACGAAATGCTTGCGATTATATGATTATGATATATATATATATATATATATATATATATATATATATATATATATATATATATATATATATATATATATATATTATATGCATATGCATACAGGCACAACCAACCCAAACAGATATGCGTGCGTGCACGCATCACACACACACACACACACACATTGTCACGGGCATTGTAAAACAATAATAACATCAGTGTGAACAGGACTAGTTAGACTGTCCACCCCCTAATGAGGCACGCACAAATTTGATTAAAATGCCTTTATACACAAGGGAAACAAGAGCAAATCCCCTGAGATTCGATTGTGATTAATTCCCTTTATACGTTTGTCTTCATTAAATTTGTAAGAAATTGTCTCCCATGGAGAATGTTTTCATCAGAAGCTATTCTTACTGAGGTGATTATTTGCCATCCTGTCGTTACAACTTCTGTGGTCCCTTTGCTGTAGTACTGTAGGATTTTTGTCTTTTACTTTTTTGATCTGAAATATTTTTGAGTATCAGAATTTTAGCAGAGACCCTAATATACATTTTTCTTTTTGGTTTAAAATAATCATAAATCAATCATTGATACCTCACTGAGCTATGAATTGTTACACATAATTGCCGTTATAGGAACACTATGGAAAAAAAAGGCTCTTATCTATAATCCTGTTCAGTTTAAGGTATTGCCGGGTTCAAGGTTAACATGCACACACACACACACACACACACACACACACACACACACACACACACACACACACACACACACACACACACATGGACGGATTGTTGAGTGGGTAGGAAATGTAAGCGCTGGGCCTGACTTGTCAGGCGTTCAACGCATTTTTGCTCATGTGACCGACAACAATAGTTGCGATCTGAGCGTTCGACGAAGAATTCATTGTAAGACGATAACGTCTTTGTTTCTTTGCAGTGTATTCCTTTTTCCCTATTTCTTTTTTTTCCTAATGGTTTGATGAGAAAAAGCCCAAACTTAATGCATATTCATATAAAATATGTACCATCCCGGAAAAAAGTAATCGACATTGACATACATCACGATAAGTAAGCAGGTTCACCTCTTCCATTATATTGACAAAACATAGTAACATAATTCTGTAGTTTTGATGCTAAGTAAGCAGATAATAGATTCACATCTTCCATTATATTGACAAAACATAGTAACATGATTCTTAGTTTTGACGCTAAGTAAGAAGGTAATAGGTTCACATCTTCCATAATATTGACAAAACATAGCAACATGATTCTGTAGCTTTGACGCTAAGTAGCAGATAATAGATTCACATCTTCCATATATTGACAAAACATGCAACACGATTCTGTAGTTTTGACGCTGCTAGAGAACCATAGAAGTTCTCCACGCGGCAGGCTGCGGGCTGTGATGATGGCAGCAGTACAGTAGGAGGAATGGCTGTGGGAGATAGCTTGCCAACCAGTATGGCACGGTTAGTGGTTGTGCCCATCGTAAAATCTCCCCTCCTCACAGCTTTTTATCCCTATGGTAAAATGTGGGTGGTATCTTTAAAACTAGTCTTGACGCTCAATTCAAAGCAACCATTCTTTTGTTTTATACTTTTCAGTTCCCGTTTCATTCCATCCTCTGCTGTGATTTTCTTCCTGCCTTCAAAAATGGTATATAAACCGACTGAGAGCTTTGAAGAAAAGAAAAAAGAGAAGAAGAAAATTAAGAATGCTGTGTATTTCATTATGGAGAAAGAAACACTACCATGTTGGTTGTGACACAACACACAACACACACACACCACACACACACACACACACACACACACCACACACACACCCAACGCACACGTTTCACCAATCAACAGGTTTTATAAAAACCAACCTAAACGAGGGATTGAATGACTGTGCATTTTCCTTTTCTATAAAAAGCCCCCTACTTTCCGGGGTTTTGTGTTTATTCTTCTACACAAAAAGTTCTCTATCCCAACTCATCAGCCTGTTATTCCTATACTATGATGGTATAAATGAGAAGATGACATATCAAGTGACTACGAAGATGGCCAATAGTTTTTACACAATGACTGAGATGAGAGAAATGGAAACAAACCTCCGACTATCTAGAAAGAAATCCAGGAAGATAATATTTCAAAATTATTCCGTAAAAGATCAGTTGTTATGCCTGTAAAATCTTTCGAGGGTCAAGGGGATGGGACACTGGGTGGTTAGAGAACTGGAATTGTGACCTGTTGTAAAGTGAGAGTGTGGGTTCGATTCGCCATTGGGCTGACTGTTGGAAGGACTTTCTTCCCCTGAGTTCTCATTGGCTCTGATTTCGTCCCCTTGTATGTCTACACGAGGCTGTAGACTATGACCAGTGTGCGAACGCATGCATAGCATCTTTTACATATTATGTAATTTAAAAAAGTTTATTGTTCGAGTAAGGGCAGGCCAGTTATGATCAGAGGTAGAGAAGTCATGGATATACCCAGCATGCAATCTGTGACTGGAAGAGGGTGAGCTCTACCAGGTTTAACTTGCCCAAGACAAGTTGCCTGATTATATCATCTCATCATCATCATCATCATCATCATCATCATCATCATCATCATCATCATCATCATCACTCGTGTTATCATTATTATTACATTATTTTATATTGTTAGTATATATGTATATGATAGTAGTAAGTTATTATAGTAGTATAGGAGATATGTGTTGTGTTATTTGTTGTTGTTTGTTGTTGTTATCATCATCATCATCATCATCATCATCACATCATCACATCATATTATATTATTATTATTATTATTATATTATCATATTTCATCATCATTTATTATTATTATTATTATTATTTATTATTATTATTATTATTATATTATTATATATTATTATTATTTATTTCATTCATTCATCATCATATTATCATATCATCTATCATCTATTTATTTTTTATTTTTTATTATTATTTATTATTTATTCATATCATCATCATCATCATCATCATCATCATCATCATCATCATCATCATCATCGTCGTCGTCGTCGTATATTATTATTATTATTATTTATTATTATATTATTATTATTATATTATTAAATTTTTATTATTATTATTATTATTATCTCATTATATTCATCATTCTATATTATTCATCATCATTTCATATCATCATCATCATCATCATCACATCACATCCATCATCATCACGACACACGACGACGACGACGACACGACGACGCGGACGACGACGAGATGAGATGAGATGACATAATGGATGATGATGATGATGATGATTGATGATGATGAAGATGATGATGATGATGATGATGATGATGATACGACGACGAGACGCGCCGGATGATGATGATGATGTGCGATGCCTCAATGACTTCTCAATAGGTTAAGAAAGGAAAGCGAAAGAGATAGAATGGAATCGATCTGTGGAAAACATGTTGATGTCCCTCTTCTTCTTCTTCTTCTCTTCTTCCTCCCCTTTCTCCATCCCCTCCTCCTCCTCTCCTCTCTCCTCCTCCTCCTCCTCCTCTCTCTTCTCTTCCTCTACTACTCCTTCTACCTCTACTCTCTACTCCTCTCACTACCTCTCTCACTCTCTCTCCTACTACTCCTCACTACTACTACTTACTACTACTATCTATACTACTTACTACTACTCTACTTCTACTCTCTTCTTTCTTCTTCTTCTTCTCTTCTTCAAACGTTTCAGATGGTAACTATTGTCTGTCGTATGAGTGAAAAAAAAAATTGCCTGTTTTTTATAAGAGAAAAAAAGAAAGCTGATGAATTTAGCTTCATGCAGCTCATTATCGGTTTATGGCAGGGCCTCCATGCTCTGAATGGATGTGAGACTGAAATCAAGATCAAGGCAGAGAGGTCTGTCATAAGAATTACCCTCATGATATTAGTTAAGCAACCTCCTACGCTTGGGCTTTCAACACACACTGCAGCTGTGCCATACTGTTTAGAAGCACATTGAATTTTTTTTTTTAATCTGCTGACTCCAGTTAAGAAAATTCCCTGTGGGGATGCCAGGAGCCTGTCATTATAAATAGCACCCTCCACCTTATCCACATTCTGTGCTAGGAATTTCCTCTTTTCTACCCCTCTCTGTTTTTCTGCTCTGTTCTTTTCTTCTGTGACTGCCTTCTTGTCTGTGTTTTCACTTTCGTGGTCCATTCTCCTGCTTTTTTTTTCTCACAGAGACTTAATAGATATTTTTTTCTCCCACGCTGAAGTCAGATGCACTGTTCTGACTACTCGGGGTAAACGACAGCGCAAAGCATTTTCGCTCTTATAGCGACAACAGTAGTTGCTGTCTGAGTTTTCGACGACGAAGAAGAAATCAAAGAGAAAAAAAAACCTAACAAAACAGCAGCAACAGCAGCAGTAACCACAACACAACTTATATGGGTCCCGTTTGGGCCCCAAACTTTCCCCCCATCCATTAGACCATGAGTGGTGGTCTGAGTGCTAGTCTTTCGGATGAGACGATAAACCAAGATCCCGTGTTATACACATCTTTACTTTGCGTACGTAAAAGAACCCATGGCAACAAGGGGGTTGCCCTGGCAAAATTCTGTAGAAAAAAGCTAACACTGATAGGGAAACAAATACAGTTGCAGACAGGAAAAAGAAAAAAAAATGGGTGGGAGCTGCACTTGTGGCGACGCGCTCTCCCAGGGGAGGGCAACCCGAATTTCACACAGAAATCTACTGTGACATAAAGTGATATAAAAAAAAAAAAATTAAATAAATAAAAAGGGTTTCTGACAACAAAGCTCAACAGCGTTGCCAGAACAATCCCCGGGGAAACTGCCATGGGAAAGAGACAGAAGGGTACACAGACAGACAGACAGACAGACGACAAGACAGACAGACAGACGACGACAGAACAAACAAGTTGTGGACCTTGATTATTATGAAAATGGACTCAGGAAAATACCTACAGAGTTCTAGAGTTTGGACCCCCCAAAACCCCAACTAACCCAACATGAATTAATGAAGGAATATTATGGTGGAAACGTCTTCAATGTGGGTCCCCAGTAATACAAAAGTGAAAGAAGAAGAAGAAGAAGAAGAAGAAGAAGAAGAAGAAGAAGAAGAAGAAGAAGAAGAAGAAGAAGAAGAAGAAGAAGAAGAAGATTGTGGGATGCCTTACATCACTCACCTGGCCCACAACATAATGTTTTGTCAGTTATGGATGTCAGCAAAGTGCCGAGGCCTACATTAAAGAGTGACTATGTTTTAAAATGTGATGTTCAGAATTTCTCACCCATGGCAAGCGTCTCCACAACATATAACAGACTGTGGTTGTGCGTTGTTTCCTAACATGTGGTCGTTGGAGAGCGGGATGTAGAGACCTCAACTTTCTGTAGGGGCCAGCATATTGAGGGGGCGCTCATCTCATCCCCTCGCTGCTTTACCTTCCCTGACCCTAAAGAGGCAGGTACCTGTTTACAGTCACCCATCCACTGGGTAATCTTGTTCAATGCTGCTTAACCTTAACCTGGGGAAAGCGAGTACCCTTACCACTGAACCATCCCGTCCCCAACAACCTGTTCTCCATTAATTGCAGTTTTGGTATCCGTCCTTACCGACACAAATGGCCTACTCTTTGGAAAAGAGGGCGGGTTTCTAACGTATGATAAAGATACTCTACGTGTGTTCGCACACAGGGACTCGGTGGGTTTGGCTGTTTTCAACTGCCTCGTCATATAGACAGCACTACATTGACTGCAAGGATTTTAAAAAAAAAAGAAAAAACGCATGCACTCTGCTGTTGTGTTTAGACATAATGTCCGAAGTCGGAATGCATCTACCTTAATGGTAGGCAAAAAACAATCACAAGTGGGGAAAAAATCTCACCATTGGTAAATCTCAGAGCTCTAGCCAAGGAACAAATAAACAACAAAAAAGAAAAGGGAAAAGAGTTGCTTTCTTGGAGCTAACATTCGTGCTGTCTCCACTCTCTTGACAGTCCTTCAGATGACACTATAAACGAATGTTCCGTGTGCAAACGCACGCAGAAAGTCTTGTGTACGTCACGTAAGACTCCACTCACCTATCGTTAAGGAGTGAACCAGCTCAAGACTTTTGAATGAAGTACACCACACACACACACATACCCAGCATGCAACCTGTTGGAAAATTGGCTCCACCACGACTGGGTTCAATTTGCTTACTACACACAGCCTAGAAAATGTCATGTAGCGGTTTTCCAGACGACTGTTCAAGGAGTTAAGGGAGAAGAATTTTTTTAGTGAAGTTAGGACAATATCCCTTGAGACAATTAAAATTGACTACAAAAGCCTACTGTCTTTAGGGTCGGCCATTCTGTTCACTCTGCCATACACTCCAGATTTGCCCGGGGGAAAGAAATGAAACGGGTAGCATCCATCCTGAGCGCCAAGAGTTTATGCATTATGCAGCCAACTTCAAGTTCGGACAATTTCACAGTGCAGAACTTTTGTTTTAAACGTGATGAAAAAAAGAAAAAAAAGAAAAAGTCACTGTATGCAGTAAACAATGTTTGTGATAGATGCAAAACACTTCAAGAGAGAGAGGAGAGAGAGAGAGGAGAGAGAGAGAGAGGAGAGAGAGAGAGAGAGAGAGAGAAAGAGAGAGAGAGAGAGAGAAGAGAGAAGAGAGGGAGAGAGGAAAAGAGAAGAGCAAACAAGAGGAGGGGAGGAGGAGGAGAAGGGACAGAGACAGATAGGAAGAGACAAAAGAGAGGGGGGGGGGAGAGAGAGAGAGAGAGAAGAGAGGAGAGAGAGAAGAGAGAGAGAGAGAGAGAGAGAGAGAGAGGAGAGAGGAGAGAGAGAGAGAGAGAGAGAGAGAGAGAGGGGGGGGGGGGGGGGGGTGAGGAAGAGAGAGAAAGGAAGAAAGACAGAGACAGACAGACAGAGCAGAGAGAGTCACAGACAACAACAAACAGACAGACAAAACAAGAGAGAGGAAGAAAGACAGACACAGATACAAAGACACAGAAGACACAGACACAGAACAAGAGAGCAACAGACAGACAGAGAGACAGAGACAGAGAGAAGGCAGCCAAGCAGTATATTTCATTCAGCACATTTCAAGTTCCATTATTGAGATCAAAGACGACACAAGCTCTGCACTCAGCGGCGTAACACCCACGCGCACAGGAGTTGGGACTTTGATTCCAAGATGTGGGTCTCTAGTGTCTTATTTCTAACCGCCTCTGTCTCTGTCTGTCTGTCTGTCTGTCTGTCTCTATGTCTGTCTCTATATGTCTCTGTCTCTCTGCCTCCATCTGTGTATCAGTCTCTCTCTGTCGCTATGTCTCTATCTGTCTGTATGTATGTCTGTTTTTGTTTCTGTGTCTGTCTGTTTTGTCTCTGTCTGTCTCTGTTTCTGTCTCTGTTTGTCTGTCTGTCTGTTGCTTTATCGCTCTCTTGCTCCCCAGATATGTCTGTCTTTTTGTGATGGTGGCATTTTTGGTACTGGTGTGTGTGTGTGTGTGTGTGTGTGCGTGGGGTGGTGTGTGTGTGTGTGTGTGTGTGTGTGTGTGTGTGTGTTAGTCTCTCGCCTTCACCTCCCCCTCCTCTTCTCTGCATCTCTGTCACTGACACACACATACGTACATATACGTACACACACACACCACACCAGAGCGCGCGCGTGCACACACACACGTACACACACACACGCATACAGACACACACACAACACACAAACACGCCTCCTCCACCAACATCCCTACCTCCCCCCCCGTGCAAACACCCCCCCACCCCACACACACCTCAATCCCCCCATCCCCCCTACCCCCCCCCCTTCCATCCCCCCCCCCCACCCCCCCTTCCACCGACCCCTCCGACACAGAGAAAATAATAATAACTAGCAGGCTGAGAGATAATTTACTGTGACTTATATGAGAGTAAAAGCCCGAGTGCCATCCTAGCTGACAGAAGAGCGGAAGCGGGGTGGCAGGTCTCTCTGATTTATTCCTCCAGCCCTGGTTCTATTATAGCAGTGGTGGATCTTACAATCATCAGGTGACCAGCGTAGCACAGGCCTGCCAGAGTAGAGCTTGAGGTTTCGGGTTCGCGCATCTTATGTGTGTGTGTGTGGTGGTGGGGTGGTGGTGGTGGTGGTAGAGGGGGTTGTGTGTGTGTCGGGGTGGGGTGGTGGCATGGGGGTGGTGTTGTGTGTGTGTGGTGTGTGTGTGTAAGATGTGGGTGGTGGGTAGTGATGTGTGTTGGGTGGCGGGGGGGGGGCAGTAGGATGTGTGTGTACGATGTGAT
The DNA here is from genome assembly GCA_030674155.1 of Stramonita haemastoma. NCBI lineage: Eukaryota > Metazoa > Mollusca > Gastropoda > Neogastropoda > Muricidae > Stramonita > Stramonita haemastoma. The sequence goes on from CM060316.1 coordinate 33,836,136, forward strand.
GTTGTGTGGTGTGTGTTGTGTGTCGT
>CM060316.1:33841161-33843661 GCA_030674155.1 Stramonita haemastoma
CACACACACACACACACACACACACAGAGTAGTTCATTCTCCTCACGAAAAAAATCATACAAATACAATCCGCCTCTGCGCGCAATCTCTCATTATAGCCTACTTCTTCCTCATCTGTATCCTCCCCCCCCTTCCCCTCTTTATAAAGCCCCCTCTCCTTCCTCCCTTCCTACTTTTTTGGAAGTTTCCTAGTCTCTACTTCCAGCAGTCTTGTCACTGTAGATGCACGCTGCCTGGGAAGTATGAGAAGACGTAGACCCGATAGACCAGACAGGAGCTGAAGTTAACTGCTATCCATAGAGGACTCCATCCTCCTCCCCCCTCCCACCACCCCCACCCCGCTTTATCTGAGATCTTAGCGGGTAACGTTCTTCGGATACTTTCAAGTCAGGTCAAGTCAGGTCAGGTCAGGCCAGGTCAAGTCAGGTCGGGTTAATTTAGGTTAAGTCGAGTCAGGTAAAATATACTTTAACCTTCCCAAGAAGGGAAAATACAGAACATGACACTCACAGGAACACAGAAAGGTTAAAAATATTTTTTACAAACTAACCAATGAACAAACTGCAATTAGTTTTTGTTTAAACATAACGTAACGATTTGAAATATAAAAAATCAAGCACACACACACACACGCACACGCACGCAACACACACACACACACACACACCACCACACACACACACACACACACACACACACACACACACACACACACACACACACACACAAACACACACACATACACACACTGACAAGTTATAGATAAGGAATGTAGGGGTTAAAGCAAGAAAGCAAGCAAGCAAGCAAGGACATTACCCCCAGGGCAACACATTGTGCAAATATTAAGACTGATGTTGCTATCATCCTTTGAAAACAGACATACGTCTCTCCCTTGTCTGTCAGCATTTGCCTCTTTGTAACCTTGGCATTCTGTCGCAACATGTAATCAGGAATAAGTTTCAGACAAGACTTGCACAACTCTTGCACCAGTGTAGTCTTCAGAAACACCCCAACAACAATGCAACATATCCCAGTTTCCTTAGCAAAAGCGAGTTGATAATACACAACACAGTTGGGATGGAATAGGGCAGTGGTCATAGCACTCACCCTCCACAAGCTAAGTTTTAAGAAGTTTTGAGCGTGGTTATCTCTTGGATGGGTGACCGTTTGAGCGCTTTGGCTTCAGTACAGTCCTCCAGTTCACCCAGGTGTTAATATGTACCTGTCCTCTTTAGGCTCAGGGAAGGTGAAAGCAGGAAGGGATAGAGGAAATGGGCGCTGCCATCAAAATGCTGGCCATTAGAGAATTTGGGTCTCTGATACCTCACTTCCCGACAGTATCGGTTATGGGAACACCATACCTTTACCTTTTTACACGCAAAATATATCATAGTATTCATGTGAATATGAATGATTGACAGAAACACATGCCCATCATACACATGGACTTTACTTCTTTATTGTGGCCTAGGCCAAAAGTTTTGTCAGTTATTGAATGTAAGCTATGAGCAGATGGGTACCTCCCTCTTTAGGGTCAGGAAGGTAAAAGCGCGAGGGAGAGGAGATAGGTGCCGCCCTTAAATGCTGGTCCCTAGAGAAGCTGAGGTCTCTGATGCCTCGCTCCCCTACGACACAAAGGTTATGGGACAACCTTTACCTTTACCTTTTATGTGCAAGGCCTACGTTAAGATGTGTGTTATGCTTCAAAACGTCATGTTGACTATTGTCTTCGCCATTGACCAGCTCTTAGCACAAAGTCATGCTCTCTCATTTTAAAGGAGAGAAATCGTCTGGAGTGGGAGTGTGGCTGTCTGTACAGTGGTGTCATTGTGACATTGTGCAAGGCAGTCTTGACCAGGGGGAAGATGGTTTACAAAACGCTGGCACAGAATGACCACTTTAAGGTGACTTTTCCTCCGTGAAAGTGCCGAGGGCCTGTCAGTATAAGCAGCATCACCACCTTGTGGAAATTCTGTGCTAGGATTTCCCTCTTTCCTATCCCTCTCTTTGTTTTTGCCCCGTTCCTATCTTCCTGTCACCTCCTTCGTGACTATTTTCTGCCTTCTCGGTCCATCCTCCTGCCTTTTTTACCGAAAGACTTCCACGATAACAATGCATGCTCTCCCACCGCCAAGGTCGGATGCCCTGGACCTGACATGTCAGGCGCTCATCGGCAGTGACACGGATTTGGGCTTTACATGACATACAGCAATAATTGCTGCCTGAGCGTCCAACGAGGAAGAAAAAGATGACTGTCGAATCTACACCTTCATTACAACCCAAACCCAGAACAACAACTCCTCCAACAGTAACTGGCACACGCATTCCATCTTCAAATACACTTCAGATGAATCGTCCTTCAGTTATCACAGAGACCTACCTCTTCAAGTAATCTTTGAGTTACAGGTTGAAAGAAAAAAAAGCCAGCTCAAAACTACACGAAAGGGGAAGAGGAGGAGGAGGAGGAGGAAGGATGCAGCGCCCTGCCTGACTGCTGCTG
>CM060316.1:33848661-33851161 GCA_030674155.1 Stramonita haemastoma
TCAAAGGACGAGAGAGGCTGCTCTCTTCTCTCCCTCCCTCCCTCTGTCAGTCCTGACTAGATTCCCTTTTAGGTCTGATTTCTGTCTTTGTTTTTTTGCTCACTTCTCCCTCTTTCTGTCGGGGTTTGTGGGATTCTGTCTCTGTCTGCCTCTCTGTCTTTGTCTGTCTCTCTGCCTGCTTGCGTGCCTGCCTATCTGTCTCTCTAACCTTGTGTGTGTGTGTGTGTGTGTGTGTGTGTGTGTGTGTGTGTGTGTGTGTGTGTGTGTGTGTGTGTGTGGTGTGTGTGTGTGTGTGTGTGTGTGTTGTTGTGTTGATGTGTGTGTGTGTGTGTGTGTTGTGTGTTTGTACATGTGTGTGTGTGTTGTTGTTGTTGTTTTTGCTTTGTTACTGATGCTGTTATAATTTTTGTAGGGAGTTACGGATGCTGTTTTCTTAAAGTACACACACAATATATTTTTTGTGTGTTTTTTTTAAGTAAGTGAATGTATATGTGAAAATTAGTGTGCAGACGTGCACTTGTGTGTTTTATTACAAGTCATTATGCAACGATGACAATAATGTAAATAGTCATTCAAAAGACTCTGTTGTTTATTTCCTTTAAAAAATGTTTCAACTGATTTACTTAGCGATTTCTTCATATACGTAGCATTTATTTATTCACTTACCATCTCCTTTCTCATTTATTTATTTGTCTAATCATTCATTTGTTCATTTTTTAGCTATTTATTCTTATTCCTTTATTTCTTTTTTATTTATCTATTCTTTATTTTTAGTTCCTCATCTAGTTGCATACTCAATTTGTGTTTCAACACACCAGCCATCTTATCTCCTTATCTATTCTGACATGCCCCCGAAAATTGCAGAACAGTATAGTGTCACCATTCATATCTTCTCCTACAAGTTACCTATCATACAATACACCTGCATTTACAAGCATGAGCAATGCCTTTCACAGGAAGACATATATTTTTACGTTGTCCACCCACGTGCGCCTTAGCCTAGGCAGAGAATGCACAGACTCCAGGCAACTCTGACTCATTCCACTGTGTCACATCCCACTTTTGATGTGGTCTTTACCTGAGAAAACATGCTGGGAGAGGGAAGTGGGGAAAGCTGGGGAAGGAGGAGGAGGACGAAACATGATTCTCCTTCTTCTTTTTTGAATGCTCAGACAGCAACTATTGTTGTCTGTTATATGAACGAAAATGCATTTCGCTTCCATAAATGCCTGACAAGGCAAGCCCAGCACGGCACATCTTACTTTAGCGATGGGGAGAATTGTTCTTTCTAAGTCTTTCTAGGGAAAAAAGTCAGGAGAATGGACCAAGAAAGCAGAAATTAGACAAGAGCAAGGCGACAGGAAGAAAAGGAACAAGGCAGAAACAAAGAGAGGGAGAGAAAAGAGAGATTTCCTCACACAGGATTTGCAGAATGTGTGGAAACTGTACTGAGAGCCCCCCAACCCCACCCCCATCCCAACATGGGAGTCTATTCTGACGTGCCCCAAATTCCCAAACATCCTAGCGTCACCATTCATATATCTTCTCATACAAGTTAGCTAACATTACTACATACAATACACCTGCATTCACACGCCATGTGTTTCCAGGAGAAGTCAGTCCTATTCCGCTGTCCACCCACGTGTGCCTTAGCAGAGGCAGAGAATGCACAGACTCCAGACAAACCTGACCCGTTCCACTGTGTCACATCCCACTTTTGATGTGCTCTTTACCTGAGAAAACACGCTGAGAGTGGGAAGTAGGGGGGAGGTGGAGGGGGGGGGGGGGAAAGAAGAGAAGGAAGCACGCATTCTGTTCTGGATGCTGTCTGACTCGGTCTGCCTGTGTCGGCAACATCAAAGAAGTGTATAGACTGCAAGGTTCTTTTCATATCTGCGAGGCTCCTCGTCTGTAGTGTAGTGTAGTGTAGTGTAGTGTAGTGTAGTGTAGTGTAGTGTAGTGTAGTGTAGTGTAGTGTAGGCCTGGTTTCTTGCCTCCTCTTACTGACACTCTTGCCCCTTAGGTTCACTTCTTAAAAGTTGAGTGTTTTTGTGTACTGGCTGAGTCCTGCTTGTGATGAGTTGATAGAGCGCTGAAATTGATATCGGTAGAGGTATCATCTTGTAATGTGTGAATATGCTAATGTTCTTATACTAACTGTGTTGTGGTATTTTTCTGTGATAAAGGCTTTTCCTATTAATTTCCTTTGTTCTGTATGGCTTGTACCCCCAGGCATTGCTCTGTTTGTGAGATAGTAAAGTTTTAAAATTGAATTGAACTGAACTATCCTGGGCGTTGATCTGTGTTACTCGTTTGTCATTCTGTAAGTTGTCTCCCTCTTCTCTGCTGTTTCCTCTCTGTTTCTCTGTCTATGTCTCTGTCTCTGTTTCTCTCTGTCTCTCTCTGTCTCTCTCTGTCTCTCTCTGTCTCTGTGCCTCTGTGTCTCTGTCTCTGCCTCTCCTCTCCTCTCTCTCTCTCTCTCTCTCTCTCTCTCTCTCTC
>CM060316.1:33866161-33881161 GCA_030674155.1 Stramonita haemastoma
TCCAGTGCCGTTGCAGGAGCTTCCAGAACGTTGTCATATAGGGCTACAGCCACAAATCACCCCGGGGACTCCAACTCTCCGATTTTTCTTCAGGGATAGTGCTTAAACACGACATCCATGTGCATGCTGTTTTTTTTTTTAATTGTTGTCATCCACTCTTACTGGCACGCACTGTCCTGCTCTTCTGAGAGGTGGAACAGGTTTTTAACGTGTGCGCAAGATGTTCTGCGTGCATTCGCACACGGGGCTTCGGTTTTAATAGTCACATCCAAATGACTTTGACATTCATTTCAATTTTTTGGTCAAAGTGGGAAGAAAGGGCGAGGCTGGGAAACGAACCCAGAACCTCACGGTTTACTTGTTAGCCTGCGAGCATCTTAACTATCCTGCCACCTTCCTTCATACACCACAATGGAAAGGATCATGTTTTCACAAAAGTGGGGGTAGAAAGCCTAGTGGTTTAAATGCTGGGATCGAGCCACCACAGAGGCTGCCCAGTTTAGGGAACTTCCCCATGGAGTTAGCACCTATTCTGATTTCACTAACACTCATTTTGGATAAGACTATAAAGTGAGGCTCTGTATCAGAAAGTCCGCAGAATATCTTGTACACAAGTTAAAAACTCGTTCTGTCTTTTGGAAGAGTAGGCGATTTCGTGCTGGTAGAACGGATGGCTGATTAAAAATATAAAAAAACAATATAAAAAAAAACGCACGCACACGGTTTTGTTTAGACACCATTCCTGAAATCGGAATGCAGCTACCTTAGCGGTGGGTAAAAATAACCACCGCAATTGCAAAATCTCACCACTGAAAAAATCCCCCCCCCCCCCCCCCCCCCCCCCCACCCCCCACCCACACACACACACACATGGAAAAAAAAACCGACGAAAGAAATAAAAAGGGAAATGACAGTTGCTGGTGTGGTATAAGGTTTCTGACAGAGGTGTCAGTAGGTATCGGCTACTCTCTACACACGACAAACACCTAAAACTTGTTCACTTGGGCTAGTACATTGATTCACAAGCCACGGAGTGTTTAATGCGATGCTCACATTACAGGATAGAAGACGAAAGGAAAGAAAAATAATAGTCTACTATGAGAACTGTGCAGTTGTTTTTTGCTTCTTTTTTTTTTTTTTTTTTTTTTTTTTTTTTTTTTTTTTTACTGATGGCGATTGAGTTACTGGTTAAAGCTTTCTTCTTCGTCGTCGAAGGCTAAGACAGTAACAATAGTTATCTGTCATATGAGCGAAAAGGCGATGGGTTGCCGGTAAGCGCCTGACAGGCTAGGCCCAGCGCATCCGACTTCGGCGTACTGTTTGGTAGGGGAGTCAAGAGATGTTAAGATCATTCCATGTGATGTTCTTTTTCTTTTTTTTCTTTTTTTTGTGGGGAGGGGGGGGGGGGAGGCGTTTTGGAATCTCATGAAGTTATGAGTTTCTGTGTGGTAAGGCTAAGGGGATAGGCATTTATGTTTATTTGTATTTTCACGCAAGTGTGTGCATGTGAGTGTGTACTCGAACGCGCACACACTAGCATGAACACACACACGGACGCACGCACGCACACACACAAGTACACACACACACACACGCACACGCACACACACAGCGCGCGCGCGTAGATGCACGCACGCACGCACGCACACACGCATGTACATACACACACATACATACACACACAAGATTGCAAAATTTAATCCCTTTAACCTTTGTTTGCGTGCGATCTAATTCCTTTAACCCCTTTTCGGGCACACACGCACACACTCTCCTCGAAATAAAAGAATAAATAAATAAATGCTCTTCTCTCTCTCTCTCTCTCTCTCTCTCTCTCTCTCTCTCTCTCTCTCTCTCTCTCTCTCTCTCTCTCTCTCTCTCTCTCTCTTGTACATTCATTGCAAGCAAAGCACCTGTCCAATATTTTCTTGTTTGTCCTCTCTCCTCTCCTGTCCTCCTCCTCTCTTCTTCTTTCCTCTCTTCTCCTCTCTGTCCATCTGCCCGCATTTTTTGCAACATGAGCGTGACAAAAACAGCTGCCATACCTACTCTCTCTCCCTTAGCCAGAGTGGAAACTGCTGGGTGTGCATTTTTAGAGGTAAGACGATGAGCCATGGGGAAAAAAATAACCAACAGATCTAGCAGGTCACGGACAGTTCATAATTTTCCCATTAATTTTATTTTAAAGAATAAGAAAAAGAGTGGCAAGGTGGTTAAGATATTCGCCAGTCAATAAATACAACCGTTTGATTTTGGGATCAGTTCCCTGCCTCGACTTTTCTTCCCAATTTGACCCCCCCAAAAATCAAACTGAATGTCAAAGTCCTTCGAATTAGACTGTAAACCGAGGCCTGTGTGCGAACGCACGCCGGAACATCTTGCGCACACGTTAAAAACCTGTTCTGCCTTTTAGAAGAGTAGGCCATTGTGTGCCGGTAGGAAGGAATAAAAGAAAAAAAACCAGCATACATACAGGCGTCGTGTTTAGACACCATTCCTTAAGTAGCAATGCGGCTACCTAAATGGTGGGGGAAAAAAGGATCACACATGCAGAAATCTCACCATTGGTGAATCCTGGAACTCTAGCCGAGGAACGAAAAAAAAAGCTTATAAGAAACAAGAGAGTGGCCTGGCAAAGAAACTGCTAACTTGAGACCACGAACAGAAAGAAGTTAAAATGATGTTTGAGCATTTTTCTTTCTTTGATTTTGAGTATGATGGAATAAGCACTCTGTGTGGCCTTTTTATATCCAGTCTCCATGTGCATGCAAATTTTTGGCAAATTTTGCCATTCATTCCCACCGGCACAAGTGACCTATTCTTCCGAAAGGCGGAACATGTTTTAATGAACGTGTGCGCAAGGACACACACACACACACACACACACACACACACACACACACACACACACACACACACACACACACACAGACTGATTGATGTCTCATTTCCTATGACATGATGGAACAAACGATTTAATGTTCATCTCCTCCTGTAAACATTGGACGTCTAACGCAGCGGTTTGCTTGTGGTCACAATGCACACACTCACAGGCTCCATCCATCACACTGCTCATCATCTTAGCCACTCCTGAAATCACCTCCTGTTTTTTCCCCTGGACTTTTTGGGAGATGTCTGTCTTTCTGTATGTCTCTCTGTCTGTCTGTCTGTCTCTCTGTCTCTGTCTCTGCCTCTGCTCTGTCTGTCTGTCTGTCTGTCTGTCTGTCTGTCTGTCTGTCTGTCTGTCTGTCTGTCTGTCTGTCTGTCTGTCTGTCTGTCTGTCTGTCTCTCTCTCTCTCTCTCTCTCTCTCTCTCTCTCTCTTCTCTCTCTCTCTCTCTCTCTCTCTCTCTCTATGTGTGGAGAATGCATCACAACAAGAGCAGCAACACCCATTTATTATTTTTTCGCGTGTATGTTAATTTTGTGTCTCCATAAGAGTGCTTTTTTACAACAGAATTTTGCCAGGGACCACTCTTTCGTTACCGTGGATTCTTTTACGTGTGCTGAATGCGTGCTGCACACAGGGCCTCGGTTTATCGTCTCAGCCAAAAGACTAGAACCCAGACCACCACTTGTGGATCGGGGGACTCTAACGGGGTATCGTGCATGTACTTCTCGCTTTGTGGGCGGCGCTGTTACCGATCCACCGATGCTGCTGCTGCTGCTGCTGCCTCCACCACTGGTGGTGTGATGATGATGATGGTGTGATGATGATGATGATGATGATGATGATGATGATGATGATGATGATGATAATGATAATGATGATAATGATGATGATGATGGCTGGTCTGAGGATAACTATGAAAGACAGGTTTCACTGATAAACCATCAACTGGCGTCTTGTACACTATTTTGTTTATCATCCTCAGATAAAAGTTTATTTATTTATTTATTTATTCATTTATTTTCTTTTATATCGAGGATAATGGAATACGCATTGGTGTGCTTTTTTTTTTACATCTAGTCCCCGTGTGTATGCAGCTTTTGTAAATTTTGTAAATAGGATTCATCATCATAGCCATCAGAGCGAATGAAAACAAAAGCATACTTTTTTCTTAACGATGACAATTGTACACTCCTAATCTTATCTTCTTCGTCTATCTTTAATGCTGGTTGTGTTGCATAACAACACACTACTACACAGATGGCGAAACAAGCACAAAACCAGATGTTCACAGTTTGTTAGTTAGCATTGGTGAGACAGATCGGCCGGACTCTTTCTTTGCAAAACTAGATTGCACGCAGGGCCTCCTTTGGAAAGTGGCTGTCGCGCTGCTGTGGGTGGGCTGAAGGGAATGATTTCTGATTGCTTTATACAGATATTGGGAATTTCATTTGATTGTGAACAGTTTGGGCAGATTTTGACAGTTCCATTTATATATTATTTATTTGTTTTATTCTTTTATTTCGAGGATGATGAATTAACTTCTGCATCTGGACTGGAAAAAGATAGTAGAACATCTATGGATGTTTAAACGTGTATGGTTGCGGAATTCAGAAAAAAATGTACATCATGCGCGTACACGCATTGGAAAACTTCTCTCACATAGATACATGTCCATGCGTGTGCGTGCACGCATTCACACACACACATGCGCGCGCGCGCACACACACACACACACACATACACGCGCGCGCGCGCGCGCGCTGATCGCAAAGCATAGTTAATGAAATGATATCTTTTGTTATTTACATACATCTTTTTTTTTCTCTTGTCGCCATTCAAAGTGTGCGTAGCGGTTGTTTTTTTTCATCCATCACTCACTATTTCAATCATTAAATGAAATATCTTTCCAGTAGTTTATTCACTTTTGTCCTAATCTAATGTTGACAAATTTTCGGTTTTGTATTTCTAATCATCTTATTTTCAGAACTTTCGCAATTCAAACAATTAGAACGACTGCTATAGGGACTGCAGAAAATAAGAAAAAAAAGACTTGTTTTGTTTTGTGATACTTGCATTGGCAGCATTAATTGTTAACAGAAATAGGGAAATCTGGAAGTGGAAACTGTTGAGAACAGAAAGAAGACAAGGACGTGGATGCAGTTACAAACAGTGCTGTTATGGATTGGATTCCTTTTCGGACAGACACCATAGCCGAGGGGTTAGGACCGTTTGACTTCAATCCTTCAGGTCCATGAAGTCACTGGTTCGAATCTCTGTGGCGTCTGGAGAATTAAAGGTGGGGATTTTTACGATCTTCCTGGGTCAACTTCAAGTGCAGACCTGCCAGTGCCTTAATTCCCTTCGTGTATACATGCACACGTTAAAGAATCTGTAATTTATTTCAGAGGAAATGGAAACAAACACATCTAGCCTGCGTTCCCGAAGTTGGAATGCGGCTACATTCATGGTGGGTCAAAAGAACAGTCACATGCACAAACCACAATACTGTTGAACTATGGAGGTCTAACCGAGGGGAAAAAAAAAAAAGCAACAACAAACAAGCCCTTGCTTTGTTCGGTATGCCCACATGGGCATATTTGCTGTTTATAGAAATGCAGAAATCTCGTTTGGGAACTGTTGAGATAAGAGAGTGGAAACAATGACATAGAAGCAGTTAGAAAATGGGCTGTAAAGGGTTTGGTTACAATTTTTTGTCGTGTTTTGACACCATCCCCGAAGTCAGAATGTGGCTACTTAAATGGTGGGTAAAACAAACTTGGTTACATACGCAAAAATCTCAGTATTGGTGAACCTCAGAGCTCTAGCCGAGAAACGAAAAAAGCTCGTTCATTTTATTTCATTATTTTTATTTTTTATTATCTTTTTTTTTTTTTTTTGGGGGGGGGGGGGGTCTTTGCCTTTATCTTTACGCCAGATGCGGACACTGATGAGTTCCGTGACAATGACTACAATAATTATACAAGCCTAAGAGTGGGGTTCCCCAAGCTTGTCTGTTGGCTCCGTTACAGGAGACTAACCCTATTCACCCACACTGGATGGCACTGATGAATTTATCTTCTGTGGAGAGTGGTCGAAGCACACAGCTTAGCTCTGGCCGAGGTGAAAGGGGCTCATTTCCAATCGCTCAGGGCTATTGTGAGTTTAATTGGATTTTTACAGAGCTGGGGTGGAGATCAGGAGCGTCCTGTGAGAGATGAGGCTCTGACTAGAAAGGATACAGCGCCAGACAAAACCAAAAAAAAGTGATGTGGTTTGTTCGGGGGGTTTTTGTGTTTTTTTTGCTGGTGTGTAGTGTGTGTGTGTGTTGTGTGGTGTGGTGTGTGTGTGTGTGTGTGTGTGTGTGTGTGTGTGTGTGTGTGTGTGTGTGTGCTGTGTGTGTGCGTGCATGCAAGCGTGCCGTGCGTGCATGTGGTGATGTGTGTGTGTGAATTAACACTATAATATATTTCAACACACACATATATCAGCTTACAGTTTAACCTATTTTGTCCGCTATAAGCTGACTGTCTTACAATGTTTGTTCAATATCTGTTATCATTTTTGCAAAGTATGTTTTCTGTCAGCTTCATATTATTTTTGCAAAGTATGTTTTCTGTCAGTGCATACTCACCATGACCATATTGCCTGTATTCGAAGGTCTCTGACTAGTAATGGCAGACTTTATGAACATTCGGCGTTCTTTTTTTCTTTCCGTTTCTCAGCTTCAGCTCCGAGGTTCCCCAACAGTGAGATTTTGCCTATGCGACCGTTTTTGCTCAACACTAATGTAGCCGCATTCCGACTTCGGGGATGTATGCTAAGTATGTTCGTGTTTCCGTAACCCACCGAACGCTGACATGAATTACGGGATCTTTATTATACATATTTCATCTTCTACATGTGTTTATACACGAAGAGAATTAAGGCGTTGGCAGGTTTAGACTTGAAGTTCACTCGTCAGATCATAAAAAAAATCTTCACCCTTTATTCACCAAATGCCGCCAAAATTCAAACCCACGACTTCATGGAGCCATGGGATTGCAGTCAAACGGTCTTAACCACTCGGCTATGGTGTCCATCACACTGCATTCTCAGTCAACAAGAGAGTACCTTATTTTCCCAGGCACGGTGGACACTGAGTCGTGGGCAGAGCAATGGAGATGGACACCAGATACGGGTTTGACAGGTGCAAAAAACTGTGGGGTATTGTTTTTCCTGCTGATGGATTGGGAATGGCAGGTGGCATGGTAGGATACACCTGTAAAAGGCCTTCAGTATACAATGACCATTTCACTGGCTGGATAGAGGACACCTAAAAAGCCACTCAGCTCTGAAAGAAAACCCTCAGTAAACTAACCCCCGGTCAGAGGAGGATGTTCCCAATCATCCGTTGGCAGATGTACACAGGGATTGTTTTGTTTAAACTCAGACACAAATAAATGTGTAGACGCATTATATGATCCAGCTTTACTTAGTGTAGGATATCCACTCAAGGTGCATAGAAAATATTTACATTATTTAGAACCCGAAGTGCTCGTGTTCCTTTTCTCTCTTTAGTCCAATTTCAACACTTTAAAAAAGCCTTTTTAATACTTAAACGAACAAAGCTTTTAATACTTCCGCAGCCTCGAGCATCGAAGCTGTCTTGAATATGGACTAAGTAGGATGGTGGTAGGATGGTTAAGACGTTCGCCTGCCAACAGGTAAACCCTGAGGTTTCTGGATCGATTCCCAGTCACACCCTTTCTTCCCAGTTTGGCGAACAAATCGAACTGAATGTCGAAGTTCTTCCGACGAGACTATAAACCAAGGCCCTGAGTGCGAGCGCACACAGAACATTTTGTGCACACGTTAAACTTTTTTGAGAGTAGACCATTATGTGCCGGTAGGAACAGATGACCAAACAACCACCAAAAACCCCACGTGCACACAAGTGTCGTGTTTAGATACCATCCCCGACGTAGGAATGCAGCTACCTAAATGCAGCTACTACCTATGCAGTGGTGGTGGGCGGTACTTTCACAGAAATCTCATCATTGGTAAGCCTCCAAGCTCTAGCTCAGGAAGGAAAACACCTCTCAAAGAATATGGCCTGTACTGGCTGAAAACTGTCGAGAGTGCAATCAAGAGAAGACAAAACGCAACCCATGCCACCCCATCTTTAATGCTTCTGCACACATCACAAGACAGACACGCATGACGGTGCTTGTCACAAAAATTGTCAGGCCTCTAGCATGCACCAAAGACATACATTCCATAACTATGACTGAGTTTTGCACCAGAAAGACACATGGTGCTACATAACAAAACATGGATCGGTGGTCTGGAGGTAACGCGGCTGCCTGATAAAGCCAAAGTCCGGGCTTCAAGTGTGTGGCGTTGATTCCCGTTTGTTCCCGAAACTCCCCGCCCCTCCACTAGACCGTGAGTGGTGGTCTAGGTGTTAGTCTTTCGGAGGAGACGAGAGAGTAAAAAGAGTAGATATATTGTTCTGGTTTTCTCCAGAACGGTTATGAAAGGAGGGGGGGGGGTGGAGGTTCATATGTTCTAGCCACACCAGAAACTGCATTTTGATTAGATATAAGCTACGCTTCACTCAAGAGTACAAAACCAACCAGGAAGTTTAATCACAATCATACAGCATTTTGTTTCTAAAATGTCACCATTAGTGGTTTTGGACAGACGACTGGCTATTGTCATACCCTATCAACATGTATAGGTTAAGCCTATCATACATTAGCACATGTCACAAGTGATACAGTAGTTCTCATTCATTGTCAATGTTCAGGCAGCAACTATTTTTCTGTCTTATGCGCAAAACTGCTTTTGCACTACCGTTAATAAGTGCCTGACTAGTAAGACCCAGCGCATCCAGCTTTGGCATGGTAGAGAATTATTTAATCATCTTTTAAGTCATTTGGGGGGAAAAAAGCAGGAGAATGGACCAAGCAGGCAGAAAACAGACAAAAAAGCTAAAAAATATATATCACATGGAAAAAAAGGAAGAAGGTAAAAACAGAAATGGTTAGAATGAGGCAATTCCCAGCACAGAATGTCCAGAAGGTGGGGATGCTATTTATACTGACAACCCCCCCCCCCCCCTCACCAGCATCACAGTGGGGGAGTTACAGCAGTTAAAACTTCAGAACACCCCTTCACGTAGACACACCAGCTTCCAAGTCATCTGACATCAAGTGTAGGTGGTGATGAAGAAACTGTGGATGGTTGAGGTGCTGAAAAAGAGTGTATATTTCATTGCCAGAACAGGAATGATGCTAAGAGCATATTTGGGAACACAGTAAAAGAAAGGGAAACATTGGTAGTCATGCAGATAGGTACTCATGGGTTTACTCAAATGACATAAAAAATTCACAAACCTAAGCATTAATGTGCTAGTGCATGCCCATGTGCACATGCGTGCACACACACACACACACACGAGTGTCACACACACACACAAACACACTCACACACACACACACACACACACACACACACACACACACACACACACACACACACACACACTCACACTCACACTCACACACACATAACACACAAAACGCAATTCTTCCTGTTACCAGCATAGGTTTCCACATAAATGATCTGTCATGGCTGTCTTTCACAATGTGCACAATGATACAGTTGTAAGGTTGCTATACCTTTTTTTCTCCAGATTTCAGCAAATCTCTGTTTCTCTCCTGAACCACCCAGCTGGAACACTTCAGCATAGAACACGTCGTAAAAGCAGCTGCCACAGACTCCACAAGAAATGAGAACTGCCCTCTGAATACATTGAATGAAGGAAGGAACAACTGATGGGAAAATAACGAGTCCCTCATTGATATTTCATGCACTGCTTTCTGCAAAGCATACTTGCAAGGAGGCGTATTAAAGCACGATTGTTAAATCAGTCCACACAAAAAAAAGAAGACGGAAAGGGATTTTCAAATACTTGTGATTCGCACCATTATGGTCCTGCCCTCCTTCCAGTCAGTCCCTCCTGACATGAATGCTAATGTGTCACGTGACAACAATGGCTGCTCAGGGCCCAAGTGGTGGGTTTCAAAGCTTGTCAGCTGGCTAGCTTTGCTCTGCCACACCCGTCTCTTTTCACAAACCGGATGGCGAGGCCTTCTTTGGAAAGTGGGCTGACGGCGCTAGGCTAGCAGCTCTGGGTGGGCTTGAAGGGGGCTAATTTTCAATTGCTCACAGCTATTGTGAGTTTAATTTGATTGTGAGAAGCCCTGGTGGAAAAGTCAAGAGTCTTGTGTGAGTGATATGGGTGGGGAGCTTTTCGGAACAAAATGGTGGAGATTAGGAGAGGAACCGAGCGGCTTTGTGTATTTGTTCAGTGCATGCTGCCGCTAAGGATATATATAAGAAACGAGCACACACACATTATGTAATGTATATATATAATTATATATATAATGTAATTATATATAGTGACGCTCACCACTAATGAGACGGAGTGCACTGAGGTCAATTTTAGTTATTGACATGTTATTGTGTGCATAAAGTGGCTATCAAATAAAAAAAATATTGAAATGGACAATTCTGTGAACATTATTAAAAATTGAAATGATAGACTGCAGGATGGAAAAATGAGAAAGGCAAGTTATTTAGTAACAGTTGTCAGAATAGTCTTGGATTTTCAAACACATTTAAAAGCAAAAGGAATAAAATTATGCTTGTATTTCATTCTAAGTAATAACAGATCTAGTTTAATATAATCAATATCAAAATTGACACTGACCCCACCTGCCTTTAAAGGTTCTACGCAAATTAGTAATGTGCTAAGCACTCATTTCGTGGTGGCGCACTATTTTATGTTATACATTATGTGTGTGTGTGCGTGTGTGTGCGTGTGTTGCGTGTGTGTTGACAAGTGTGGAGATATGTATAGATACTAAATTTGCGAAAATGACCCTTGAACAAAGAGAAAGAAAGAAAGAAAGAAGAAAGAAAGAAGAATAGAACAAAGAAGAAAGAAAGAAAGAGGCAAACAACTACACAAACAACCAGAGTTTTACAAACACACATTACCATGATCACTGTCGTCGTCATCACCATCACCATCATCATCATCATCATTATCATCATCATCACCATCATCATCACCATCATCTTCAGTAGCAAGCAGCAGCAGCAACTTCTTCCCTGCTCATGATCATGAACATGATCTATATTTCTATATTGCTTTCATTATCTCTGACAGAAGAAAGAACTTCCCAGCCCAGAGCTGAGCAGTAGCTAGCTCGTTTAGAGACTTCTTTCTAAGGCCTTTCCTTCACCAATCATTGTTTG
The DNA here is from genome assembly GCA_030674155.1 of Stramonita haemastoma. Taxonomy (NCBI): domain Eukaryota; kingdom Metazoa; phylum Mollusca; class Gastropoda; order Neogastropoda; family Muricidae; genus Stramonita; species Stramonita haemastoma. The sequence continues at coordinate 33,877,360 of CM060316.1, forward strand.
AAGTTTGGGTTAGAAGAAGAAGTATTTGCCCGTTACTTTGTCCTGTATTTTTCCTCTGCACTGTGTGGCATCCAGCTTCTAGGTGCTTTTTTCCTCTCTCTCTCTCTCTCTCTCTCTCTCTCTCTCTCTCTCTCTCTCTCTCTCTCTCCTCTCTCTCTCTCTCTCTCTCTCTCTCTCTCTCTCTCTCTCTTTCGTTGGGTCTGTTTTTATTCTAGCCTGTAGTTAGCTTACTCTAGTAAAGAGAATATCATTTTGTTACACTTTTTTTTCTTTCTTATTTTTTGCGCTGTGGTGGTGGTCTGCCTCTCAATTTGTTAAGCCCAACTTTGTAGTGAATCGAAAGTTCTCTTCATTTGGAGCAAACAACACACACAAAAAACTCCCAAATAATATGAAAGTAGAGAAGAAGAACAAAAAAATAAAAAAATCCCAAACTTAAAAACAAAACAAAACCAGAGAACAGGAAAAAAAAAATGGCAAAAGCAAATAAGTGGCGCTACATGAAAAGGAACGGCGCCACACACGGGTCAACGAGGTCGTATAAGGTAGAGAGAGAGAGAGAGAGAGAGAGAGAGAGAGAGAGAGAGAGAGAGAGGAGAGAGAGAGAGAGAGAGAGAGAGAGAGAGAGAGAGAGAGAAGAGAGAGAGAGAGAGAGACAGAGACAGAGACAGAGACAGAGAGAGAGGAGGAAAAGGAGGAAGAGGGTGGGGGTGAGCGGGTGATCAGAGTGCTGTGAGCGGGGCCTATAACGATCCCATCAGAACCAACACACGTTCATAAAAGTTCAAAAGAGTGAGGAACGATCAAAGGCCCCCATAATCCTCAACCCACACCGCAGCGGCGACACAGCCACCACCACCACCACCACCACCACCTCTCCCTTTCTACCCCCCCCCCTCCCCCCACATCCTACCCCACAATCAACCTCCTCTCCCCTCTTCCTCCCTCCTACATCCCCCCACCCCCCCCCCACCCCCTTATTTAAAAAAAAAAAAAAACTGCAGCAGGGCAAAAGCAGCAAAGGCAGCAAGCAGCCACGCTCTGATGCAACCGTGACCGACTGAGTGTCAGAGGAAATCAGAAGTTGGGGGAAGTAGAGAGGGCAACGGGGGGGGGGGGGTAAGATAGGGGTAGTAGGGGATGTGGGGTGGGGGTGGGGGTGGGGTGGGGGCAGTACCTGAGTTAGACAGGGGGTAAGAGTGACATCAGACAGAGAGAGAGAGAGAGAGAGAAGAGAGAGAGGAGAGAGAGAGGAGAGAGAGAGAGGAGAGGAGGAGAGAGGGAGGGGGGGGGGGGGGGGGGTAGGAAGAAAAGTAGGGTGGGTGGTGCCATACTCTGCTAAACGGCACGCGAGGTTGTTTATTTGCTGCGCGGCCGCTTTGCTTGCTTATCTCCTGTGCAAACTCTCTGCTCTCTTTGTCTCTGTCTCTTGTCCGTCTATCTGTCTTTCTGTCTCTGTCTCTGTCTCTGTCTAATTTCCTGTCTCTGTCTGTCTCTGTGTCTCTGTCTGTCTGTCTCTGTGTCTCTGTCTCTGCCTGTGTCTGTCTGTATCTCTTGTCTCTGTCTGCCCGTCTGTCTCTCCATCTCTGCTTGTCTCTGTCTTTTAGTATTACTGTCTGTTTATCTATTTATTGTCTGTCTGTCTGTCTGTCTGTTTTCTGTCTGTCTCTCTGTCTCTGTCTCTGCTCTGTCTCTGTCTCTCTCTCTCTCTCTCTCTCTCTCTCTCTCTCTCTCTCTCTCTCTCTCTCTCTCTCTCTCTCTCTCTCTCTTCATGACTGCGTGTAAAAGGTGGACTTCCTCTTTCCGCTCTAATGATTGTGTGCGTGTGCGTGTGCGTGCGTGCGTGCGTGTGTGTGTATGTTGTGTGTGCGCGCATGCGCGCGCTGCGTGTGTAGTGTGTGTGTGTTGTGCCCTCAAAACACCCGTTCTGGTATACTTTTCATAGGCAAAGTCGATCAGTTTTACTCGCATTCATTATCGGGCTTGTGTATGTACAGGTCAGAGCTCTCATGGGGATGCTACAGCTCTCAGTGGATCAGAGTGTTTGAGTTCAAACCCGTGGGTCCATGAAGTCGGGAGTTCGAATCTCTGGTGAATTAAAAGCTGATGATTTTTGCACTCTCAAGGGTCAACTTTTAAGTGCAGACCTGCCATTGCCTTTATTCTCTTTGTGTATGTATGTACGCTTACAGAAGAACAAATATAATACGTAAAAGATACTGTAATTTAAGATGAAAGGCAAAACAAAGCAAGGCATGGCAAACAAGGCAAGACAAGCAAGCAAGGCAAAGCAAGCAAAGCAAAACAAAGCAAGGAAAGGCAAGCAAGGCAAGACAAGGCAAACAAGCAAGCAAGGCAAAACAAGGAAGGAAAGGAAAGACAAGGCAAGGACGGCAAGGCAAGGCAGCAAGGCAAGGCAAGGCCCAAGGCAAGCAAAAGGAAAGGAAGAAAAGGCGACAGCAGGCAGCAAGCGAAGCAAGGCAAAGCAAGGCAAGGGCGAGGCAGAAGATAGAGCAAGGCAAGGCAATGCAAAAGCAAAGCAAGGCAAGGCAAATCATTCGGAAGAAATCCCTGTAAGATTCATATACAAGAAAGCATGACAGCCATAGACCTATCTGTTCACTCATGTGTTTTGTAAATTTGATGACAAACAAATCAGCATCAAAAATTTCTTTTAATCAAAAACATTCATATATAAGGATGAATAAATGCAGAAATGAGTCATACACATGAGCAGAAGAACATAGAATATACTTGATTGGAAGCTTGATTGCATGAGCAAAACAGTGAAATGAACCATTGTTAAGTCTCTATATAAAAATATGACAGAGCTAAGATAGAATCTCCTTCATCTTCATTGTTTTCGTCGTTGTCCTGTCAATGTCTTGTTTTAAATATTTGAATGTAATTTGTAGACATTTTTTTAAAATATGCATTCAGAAGTCATGTGGTTTTGTTGTTGTTAGTTCAAACATTGTTTATTCAATACACACACGCACACACCATAAGCAGACAACAATACAGCAGATGCAAAAGGTATCAGGCTACAGTTTATTTTGATTGAGTTTTATGTTGTTGTAACCATTCATAGCAGATCTTTAGTATTAAGAAAATTCATAAAATGTTTGTTTAGTGATCTTTTTTCGTTTTTTTTTGCCAAGTCTCATGGCTTCAGCATATAATGCAATGGATGGATCGGTGGTCTAGAGGTAACGCACCTGCCTAGAAAGCGAAAAGTCCGGGTCAGAGTGTGCGGTGGTTCAAATCTAGTTTGGGCCCAAAACTTTTCCCCCATCATTAGACCATGAGTGGTAGTCTGGGCACTAGTCTTTCGGATGAGACGATAAACCGAGTCCCACATGTTACACATCATTATTTAGCACACGTAAAAGAACCCACGGCAACAAAGGGGCTGTCCCTGGCAAATATTCTGTAGAAAAAGCCACTCTAATAGGGAAACAAATACAGTTGCAGACTCAAAAGAAACAAATAATGGGTAGGTGCTGCACTTTTGTGGCAACGCGCTCTCCCCGGGGAGGGCAGCATAAAAATAGAATAAAATAAAATAAAATAAAACGAAATGAAATGAAATAAAATAAAATAAAGGAATAGGTGAACAGTAATGCTTGATATAGACTTCGTCTCTCTCCTCAGCCTGTGCCTTCTCCAGCGTTGCTGCCTCACATTATAGTACCGTTCATGTTCGAACTTTTAATTCGTTTTCACACAAGTTCGCCTGTGTCCTTCTCTCAGCTTTGCCTTCCTTTTGTCCGTTTTCTCTTTGTCTCTCTTCTTTCTCTCC
>CM060316.1:33883661-33941161 GCA_030674155.1 Stramonita haemastoma
CCCCCCTCCCTCCTCCCCCCCCCCTCTCTATCCTTCCGCCCCTTCCAGTATACAACCACCACCACCATCACCATCACTACCTCAGTTTCAGCAAGCAGCCGTAGCAGTGGTAGTAGTGGGTGGTGGTAGTAGTGATGGTAGTAGTGTTGGGAGCGTGGCACCATCGCTGCCTAAATTTTGTGCCCCCCTCCTCCCCTCCTCGCTTCCCACCCACCCACCCTGCTCTGCCTAGGCCTGCCTCTGCTCGACCGATTCAATCAAGGAACCCCCCTCTTTCTTTAAAAAAAATATAATAAAAGGATGAATTAATAAAAAAGGGAAAAAAGAAGATACAGCCCCCACCTCCTCCTCCCTCTTCACCACACACACACACACGCACGCACGCACACACGCACGCACGCACGCACGCACGCACGCACGCACGCACGCACACACACACACACACACACACACAAACATCACAATTCGTGAAGAGACTTTAAATGAAATCGAACACACACACACACACACACACACACACACACACACACACACACACACACACACACACACACACACACACACACACACACACACAAAACACACACACTTACCCCTCAACCACCCTTCACTCCAAACTCCCCCCCCCCCCCCACACACACCCACCCCCCCCACACACCACCACCACCACCACACACCACCACACACCACACTCCATCCCTACCACAGTGGAAGCAGGCAGGATATTATGAAAATCTATTGGAATGGGTATCGGCCCTTCCTTCCTTCCTTATCATTCCTGTCTCGGTGGCGCTGGGTTGTTTTTTTTTCACTCCTCTTTTCTTTTCTGGCCTATAGCCTTCTCCCTCTCCACTTTTCTCCTCTATTCCCCTGATTCTTTCTTTCGTTCCACCCTATCCAGCATCTTCTCCCAATCTCTCTCTTCTCTGCTTCTCTCTCTCTCTCTCTCTCTCTCTCTCTCTCTCTCTCTCTCTCTCTCTCTCTCTCTCTCTCTCGCCTCTTCTCTCCCCTTCCTAAGCAGTGACAGGATATTGTGCGCCCCAGTGATCACAGGAAGCAAGCAGGGGAGAAAAGTGGGGAGGCAGGGGGAAGGGGAAACGCACGCTCCACGCGCCAGAGCACTGACAGAAAAGCCTGGAATTCTCTTGGCTTCTCTCCCCCCCCCCCTCCCCACCCCATCCTCCTCCCCAAAAAACCTTATCTGGTTTGGAACAAAAGCTTTCCGCCTCCCTTGCGCTTCCCGAGAGTCCAGCAAAGGGGCTCAACTCTCCGAAGTGACAGAAGGTGTCGCCCCGCGCCGCGCGCTGCGGCCGCCGCCATGCTTTTTTAGAAATGGCCGGACCCGACTCCATGAGTCAAAGGGCACACAGTGCAATTTGCAACCAAGCACTGGAATTATTGCGCAGCTGCGGAAAAGTGTAATGGAGGGAATATCACGATGGATCGATGAGATGGTTTGGGGGGTGGGGGGAGGGGTGGGGGGGCGGGAATGAAAGAGTTGGGGTAAGGGGGAGGGTTGGGGGGAGATGAGGCCACCCTGGCTGCCCAACCCCCACCCCCCCCCCCCCTCCCCTCTTTCTGGTCTGAATAGGATGACGTCACGTGGCCATGATGTCAGAAAAACCAGCTATTGATTGCAACACGTCTCCAGGGTCCTCCCTGACCCAGAGGAACTGACTGCCTCGACCCCTGGGGTGCAATCGCACAGTCCCCGCTTTTCAAAGCCAGGAGAGGCCCCCCTGCCGCCATTGGCCCCGCACTCTTGCCGCCAACGAGGTATTTTCTCAAAGCTAGCTAAATTTTTTTCCCCTTTCTTTCTTTTTTTTTTTTCGGTTGGCATTTGTCAAAAGATCGATGGTGGCCGAGAGGTCAGGATCAAATTTGGGGATGGCTGGTGTGGGCTGAGGGAGGCTGCAGGAAGAAAAGAACCACGACACGAGCAGAGCCAATGGGGGGGATTTGTTTCCCTGTGCCGTGCTGATTGTTTGCGGGATGGGATTGAATCCCATGCCGTTTGCACGCCTCGCTTTTGTTGCTTTCGCGGCCGGGGATGGGAGGGAGGCAAGGCCACAAAAAGACTGTTGGGGGCCGTGCCTCCCACAGACTGCATCGCTGATATCTGAGTCTTGGCTGTAGAGGAGGTGGATAGAGAGTTGGGGTGGAAAAGAAGCATAAACTGGATGTTATTCTATTATCTAGACTTTTTCTTGAAATTAACAGATCAAAGGGTGGGGGTAGGGGGAAATGTCAGAGAGAAAGGGTTAATCTTATTAATAACGGTTTGGTTTTCGTGTGTATGTGTGTGTGTGGAGGGGGGGGGGGGTGTGTGTGTGGTGTGTGTGTGTGTGTGTGTGTGTGTGTGTGGTGTGTGTGGGGTGTGTGTGTGTGTGTGTGTTTGTGTGTGTGTATGTGTGTGTGTGTGTGTGTGTGGAGGGGGGATGTTGTGTGTGTGTGTCTGTGTGTGTTGTGTGTGTGTGCGTGTGTGTGTGGAAGGGGGTATTTGTGTGTGTGTGTGTGTGTGAGGGGGGGGTGATGTGTGTGTGTGTGTGTGCGCGCGCGCGCGCGCGTGTGTGTGTGTGTGTGTGTGTGTGTGTGTGTGTGTGTGTGTGTGTGTATTGCAGGTTATATTCTATCAGAAAGCGTATACAGCACCATTATTGCAAAATATTCACCGTAGAACGTATAGAACGTACATATACAACGTAGCTTTGCTAATTTGTGGACGCTCCACCACATAATGAGACGGAGTGCACATGGGGTCAATTTTTAGTTATTGACATGTTATTAATGTGCAATAAAGTGGCTATCAATACAAAAAACAGATTTAATATCGGACAATTCTGTGCCACATTATTACAAATTTGAAATGATAGACTGCAGGATGTGACAAAATGAGATACGGGCAAGTTTATTTTAGTAACAGGTTGTCAGAATGAGTGCTTTGGTATTTTCAAAACACATTTAAAAGCAAAAGGAATAAAAATGATACCTTGATATTTCATTACAGATAATAAACAGATCTAGTTTAATAATCAATCAAAATCTCAAAATTGACAACTTGGTCCCCATATGCCTTTAATGGCTCCTAGCGCAAAATTGGTAATTTGCTAAGCGACTCATTTCGTGGTGGAGCGTCACATTTTTATGAATATTAGTACACACATTCCTTTTTTTTGTTTTTCGAGACATACATCCAGTTTACATTGCACTTTAAAAAACTGTACATCCTATCTATCTATCCCTTAGTCTGGCGACCGTGGGGGCACCCCTGAAGACTTGACAACCAGTTCCCTCCATTTCTCTCTCTGTTCTGCCTTTCTCAAAATTTCGTTGAGTTCTAGGCCTGTCCATTCGCTGATGTTGTCCTCCCATCTCTTCCTTGGACTGCCTCTTTTTCTTTCTCTTTGCACAGTGCCTTGCAGTATTGTTTTTGCAAGTCTTTTTGATTTTGTCACATGCCCGAACCATTTAAGTCGGATGCCCTAGGTCTGATTTATCAGGCGTTACACGGCAGCACAACGCATTTCGCTCATTATGACAGAAAGCAGCACAACACTCAGAAGACCAACAAGGACAAGAACAAGAAGGAAAAAATAACAATGACAAGAAGAAGGAGAAGGACAAGAACAAGAACAAGAAGGACACGAAAAGAATCTGAAAGTGTGGTGTCCTGAGTAACAGACATACCTCCGCCGCAAAGTGATGCTGCTTTGGTTCTTAGAAACATGTTGTTTTAATATCAGGTAGCGGAGTCATGCCAACATCTGCTGGAACCAGTCTCCTCCTGCAACCTACGGGCAGAAAAGTTTGATATTACCTGCGATCTGAACCTGAGAGCAACATGCTAGTTATTCTCACCTCTTGCTATGCTGTGTTCCCAATACAGGGAGTTATATTAAGAAAGAAGAAAGATATCTCTTGCTATTCTCTGTGGGTAGAAGCAGTCTATCTTTATCTCTGTAGTGGGTAGAATCATGTCTCTTGCTAATCTGTGTGCAGATAAAAATCAGTCTATCTTTATCTCTTGTTACTCTCTGTGGGTAGAATCAGTTATTGTTAATCTCTGTGAGTATATAGAATAAGATTTTCCTTATCTCTTGCTAATCTCTGTGCAGATAAAAAAAATCAGTCTATCTTTATCTCTTGTTAATCTCTGTGGACAAAATCAGTCTATCTTTATCTCTTGCTAATCTCTATAGACAGAATCAGTCTATCTTTGTCTCTTGCTTATCTCTGTGAGTAGATAGAATCAGATTTTCCTTATCTTTTGGCAAGCTCTATGGGTAGAATCAGTCTATCTTTATCTCTTGCTAATATTTGGTGTGGGTCTTGTGTCATTTTTTTCTACGTACAAACAGTAATCAACTATTCTGTGTGATGAGAACAAAACTACCTAGACCTCTTGTTGCATTGCTTAGTATAAAGTCTGGTTGCATGCTAGTCTCTCGGATGAGACTATAAATCGAGGTCTCCTGTGTAGCACACTTAGCGCAGATAAAAGAACCCACGGCAATTAAAGAGTTGTGCCTGGCAAAGTTCTGTAGAAAAATCCGCTCTTAGAAAGAGAAACAAAATCAAGACATGCAGACAAGAAAAGAAACATTAAGAAAGTGATAGGTGGCGCTGCTCTTGTGGTGACGCGCGCTCTCCTGACAGAGAATCCTGCTGTGACTTAAAGTGGTACTCTTACAATACAATAATATCATACCTACATACACTACAATACAATGCATACAATACAATACAATACAACACAACACAACACAACACAATACAATACAATACAATACAATAAAATTACAATACAATACAATACATCTCCCTTAGGGAAGCTGGGGGCCTGCCAGTTATAAATAGAATTCCAACCTTTTCGAAAATCTTTGCTAGAAATTCCCTCTTTTCTATCCATCTCTTTCTCTCTACCCTGTTACTTTTATTCCTGTCGCCTCCTTCTCATCTATTTTCTGCCTTCTTGGTCCATTTCCCTGCCATTTTTTTCCCCGGGAAAGACTTAAAAACTAAAAATTATCTCCCACGCTGAAGTCGAATGTGCTGGGTCTGACTTGTCTGACTTGGTAGATAGATGGTCTAGAAGCGGGTTTTCTTCTCTTCTTCTTCAAACGCTCAGACAGGAACTATTGCTGCTGTTATTTGAGCAAAAATGCGTCACGCTGCCGTTAACGCCTGACAATTCATACCCAGTGCATCCGACTTCGGCATAAGAGACAATTGTTAAGTGTTTTTTTAGAAAACAATGGCAAGAGAATGGACTAAGAATGGTACAAAATAGACAAGAAGGAGGTGAAAGAAAAAAGCAACAAGGCAGAAGCAAAGAGAATGATACAAAGAGGAAACTTCTAGCACAGAATTTTTGGAATTTGGGGATGCTATTTATACTGACAGACCCTTGGCATTCGGGAGGAGGGGGGAGTTCAGGTTCTAAGTGTGTAGTAGTTTTATTCCCCTTTGGGCCGGAAACTTTTCCTCTATCCACTAGACCTGAGCGGTTGGTCTGGATGCTAGTCTTTCGGGTGAGACGATAAACCAAGGTCATGTGTGCTATACATCATTATTTAGCGTAGTACAAGAACCCACGGCAACAAGAGAGTTGTCTCTGGCAAATTCTGTAGAAAAACCACTCGGATTGAGAAACATAATATACAGTAGCAGACAGGAAATGAAAAAAAATAATGGGTGGTGCTGCTTCTTGTGGCAACGCGCTCTCCCGGGGAGAGCAGACCGAATTTCACGAGAAGAAATCTGCCTTGACTTAAAGGGGTATACAAAGGCGCCTAGCAGCATTTTCTCTCATATGACAGCCAACAGTTTTATCTGAGCAATCAACGAAGAAGAAAAAAACAAAAAACAGTACAATAGTGTGTTAGCACCATCACCCTTGCAGACAGAAAAAAGAAAATAAAATAATGGGTGGCGCTGCTCTTGTGGCGACGCGCTCTCTCCCCGGGGAGAGCAGCCCGAATTTGACGCAGAGAAATCTGCTGTGACTTAAAGTGGTATTAAAAAAAACAACAACAACAAATTCATTAAGACAAAAAAAAACCCATTGCTTCCACAAAAACACACACTACATCGGCCCACACGCTGATGAGCTGGTATGGTATGTTGCATATGCTGAGGATCTTGAGCCTAAAGGAGCAAGACAGAACAAGGCAGGACAGGGTACAAGGGTACCAGGGTAACCGGATGACTGCACTACATCGCACAACTCTGCCCCGCGTCACTCTGCTCTGTAATGATGCATAGGGATCATGGAGGCATCCCCTGGCCGATGCCTCGCCTGACAATGCCAGCCTCATTTCCATGCCTGCCCATGACGTGAGGAAATGGGATGGCCGGGCATAGCAGCGCTGCGTGAGGCATGACCAATTTCTTTCTTCTCAGTTCTGCATGCTTTCCATTTTCTGATCATATAAAAAAAAAAGAGAGGGGGAGTGTGACATAGAGGGAGAGAGAGAGGGGTGGGGGTGGGGGAGAGAGAGAGAGAGAGAGAGAGAGAGAGAGAAGAAGGGAGAGAGAGAGAGAAAGGGGGGAGGAAAAGAAAGGGAAAGGAGGACACAGAAAAACATAGATAGACAAAACAGAGACAGAGACAAGGGAGAGGGCACAGAGCGAGACAGAGAGAGAGAGAAAGAAAGGAAAGAGAGGGGGAGGGAGAGAGAAAGAGACAGACAGAGACAAAGACAAACAGAGAAGACATAGAGAGAGACTCAGATAGAGATGCAGAGACAGAGAGAGAAAGAGAGAGACAGAGACAGATACAGCGAGAACAGAGACAGAGTCAGACAGAGACAGACAGACAGACAAACAGACACAGACAGACAAAGACGGAGTTTGAGTCATGACGAATGGAAGGGGTTCATGTTGATGATGAATACAATGCTGATGACAAAACGGGAGGGTGTGGACACTGATGGATCTGCTGGCCCATACCTGGGGTAATGGGAAGAGAGAGGCAGGCCTGGACCATCCACAACAACACTGAAACACAGGAAATGAAAGGAGGAGGACGACATAGAGAAGGAGAAGAAATGGAGGAAGAGAAGATGGAGGAAGAGGAGGAAGACACGGAGAAGGAGGAAGAGGACGAAGACAAGAAGACAACGAAGGTGAGTAGTAGTAGTAGTAGTAGTAGTAGTAGTAGTAGTAGTAGTAGTAGTAGTAGTAGTAGTAGTAGTAGTAGTAGAAGAAGAAGAAGAAGAAGAAGAAGAAGAAGAAGAAGAAGAAGAAGAAGAAGAAGAAGAAAAAAAAGACACAGAGGATGATGAAGACGCTGATGACAGCTACGACGACGACAACGATGACGACGAACGACGACGACGACGACGACGATGATGATGATGATGATGATGATGATGATGATGGTGGTGGTGGCGGTGGTGGTGGTGAAGAAGAAGACAGGTGAAAGCGGCACCACCACCGCCATCTCCAACAACACACACACACACACACACACAAGTACAAAAAAAAACACACACACAACCAAACACATCAACACACACCGCACGCGCGCGCACGCGTACACACTACAACACTACACTACACTACACTACACTACACTACACTACATACACTACACTACACTACACTACACTACACTACACTACACTACACTACACTACACTACACTACACTACACCACCACACGACCACTACCACTACCATACCACCACCACCTCCAACAACAACTGCAGCAACAAAAGCACTTCTTTCTTTCACCTCCACTCCCCACCTTCACCCATGCTCTTCAAACCAGGTGAAAAAAAAACTGGGTAGTGTCTCCAGTAGAATAACACACTATATTATATATATATATATTTTTTTAAAGATTTACAACTAAGAGATATCAACATTATCAACACCAGTCTTGTGTAATAGCAACACAAGAATGAACAGTCATTCCACGTATTATTGATCACATAGCTGTAACAGAGCATAAAATATCTATAATAGTACTTTTGTGCTAAAACCTTTTTTCATAATGTCAAACGACAATTTCACATAGACAGAAAGTTTTTAATAATAGACGTTCTCCCGTTTAACAAACTGCTGGTCAACAAGAATATTGTATTGTTTGTACTGTATTGTATTGCATTGTACTTGTTGTATTTATTGTATTGTATTGTATTGTATTTATTGTATTGTATTGTATTGTATTGTATTGTATTGTATTGCGTTGTATTGTATTGTATTGCATTGGGTTGGATTGGATTGGATCGTATACCACTGACTCACAGCACATTTCTCAGCATGAAATTCGGGATGCTCTTCCCGGGGAGAGCGCGTTGACAAGAACAGCACCACCCCATTTTTTTCTCTTTCCTGTCTGCATATGTATTTGGTTCCCTGTCAGAGAGGCTTTTTCCTACAGAAATTTGCCAGAGACAACTCTCTTGTTGCTATGGGTTCTTTTTACGTGCGCTAAATGTGTTACACACGTGACCTCAGTTTATCTTCTCATGTAAAAGATTATAGATTTACTCTGTCTGGCTCATCACACCTTTGAATCACAGAGAAAAACACAAGGATAAAGGCTTACATTACAATTCAGATGTGACACAAGTAATGGCGAGAGCGGGTAGAGTATAAGAATTGTGTAGAGATTTTGTTTGTTTTAGATTTAAAACAATTTGGAATCGTGGGTGTTCATATACACATCATAACTTACTCCTGGCACAAACTTAAAAAAAAAAGTCAAGAGATCAGAGACTTTGTCCTGATCCTTTTTTAATCTTCCTTCCTTCACCTTCAACTGCCCTGTACTCATGTAGACAGCGAGGGTCACCACTGAAGAGTTTGGAACCAGCTTCCTCCACTCCCCCGTGGTCCCCTCTGCTTTCCGTAGCAAATCATTTTACTCGAGTCCGTCGAAATCTTTTTTTTTTTTTTTAAACGAGTCGACGAACACAGCACCACGCACATCATGAAGTCAGAGACAGCAAGATTCCTGGGTGGACAGAGATCTGTGAACAATCGGTTTGGGGCTATCTTGCTTTCCAACTGGATGAAAACACATTTCTTCCGGCAGAGGGGTCAGAAGACATTGTGACAGGGGAGAAGGGGAAGGGGGGAGGGAGGGGGTCAACTGGGAAGCAATTCTGTGGAAGAGATGGGGAGGATATGGATTGAACACTGGAGGTTGTTGGCATGTTGAGAGTCTTTGTTCAGTTTCTTCGTAAAAAGAAAAAAAGCAGCCCTTTTGACTGGCTTGATAATAGCAGTGTGTGATAATTGGCAAGCAGCGTTTTAATCAACCAAAAAAACAACAACAAAACTTAATGTTTGATCAAAGCGTGTGGACTGCAGTAGACACGCACGCATGTGTGCATACACACGCGCACACACACATGAACACACACACACACGCACGCATGCACGTAAACATGCACACACAATCACACACACACACACGCCCGCACGCACGCACACACACGCACGCACACACGCACGTACGCATGCACGCACGCACGCACGCACGCACAGGGGGGACGGGATAGCCTGGCGGTCAGAGGGATGCGATTGTGATCTGCTGACCCGGGTTTGAATCTCTTCAAAAAGATTTTTCCTCCGGAGTTAACATCAGTGCCGACTCCCCTCCCCCCAATAGTCCGGATGAGACTAGAAACCGAAGTCCCGTGTGCTAACGCACGCAGAACATCTTGTGCACACGTTAAAACCTATTCCGCTTTTATTCATGTCTTTATTTATTCTTTTATATCGAGGATAATGGAAGGTTTTCGGAAGAGTAGGCTATTGTGTGCCGGTGAGAACGGATGACAAAGTTTACAAAACTGCATACACATGGGGACTGGATGTAAAAAAAAAAGAAAAAAAAGCTCGAGTGCTTATTCCATTATCCTCGAAATAAAAGAATAAAAATAAACGAACGCACAAACCGCACAAACGCACACCACACACACACACACACACACACACACACACACACACACACACACACACACACACACACACACCACACACACACTAGCGTGTTTGTGGGAGTGCCGGTCTGCTTCACAAGTAAACAGATTCTTACCTCCGCACTCCATCACCTGTAGACAACACGGGGCCTTCCGCACATGAGCTCTGTCTGTCTGTCTGTCTGTCTGTCTGTCGTCTGTCGGTCTGTCGGTCTGTCGGTCTGTCTGTCTGTATCTGTCTCTCTGTCTTCCTTATGATCTCTCTGTCTCTCTCTCTGTCTCTGTCTCTCTGTCTGTCTGTCTCTGTCTCTCTCTGTCTCTGACTGTCTGTTTGTCTGTCTGTCTGTTTGTCTGTCTGTCTCTCTCGTCCTCTCCTCTCCTCTCTCTCCTCTCCCTCCTTCCTTCCCCCCCTCTCTGTCTGTCTGTCTGTCTGTCTCTGTCTGTCTGTCTGTCTGTCTCTCTCTCTCTCTCTCTTCTCTCTCTCCTCTCTCTCTCCTCTCTCTCTCCTCTCTCTCTCTTCTCTCTCTCTCTCTCTCTCTCTCTCTCTCTCTCTCTCGCGTTCCCCTTCTCGCCTAATTAAGCCCTTTCCGCGTTGTCTTGAAACTCCATTATTGCCGTACAGCCCTGGGATCTGACACAGGACCATGACCCAGCCTGCACTGCTCTTGTGAAGAAACAGCACACATGGAATAGAAAAGAAAAAGCAGTCCCCCAGTTGCTAGTGCACATGAAATGCAGATCATTTCGGTCTTGACTTTGCATGAACCCAGGCCAAGATCCTAAATGGACATGCTCTGTTTAAATACTACAAAGAAATTTGTGCGAAATGTACATAAGTAATCCTCCATTACATAATGAGTGGCACTTTTTACGGGATGTCAGTTTTTAGCTGTTAATATGTTATTGATCTGCAATTTTTAAAGAAAAAAAAGCTAGGGTTTAGCAGTTTCTAATAAAAAATAAATGACCAAAACTAAAACCAAGTGAGAAGCAGCAAGGATTACAGAAGCATTCTGTCCAGATCTGACATAATTATTATCAGAGTGTTTCTGATTCTAAAGATTGTAATTCTTATTCTAGAAATGCTACAGTATAGCATTTTTGGGTTACGAATTCAAAACCTCAGATTCAGAAGCACTCCATTTCCTCAGAGTACAGATGGTTTTTGTAACCCTCGCTGCTTCCCGAATGCATTTAGTTTTGATCATGGATATGTCAGTAGAAACTACTAAATACACAGACACTCTATCCCCTCGCCCTGCCCCCGTCCATCCACCCGCCCAAACTGAGCTTCAAGGGTTTATAAATGTCATTGAATCTTTCTGACAAAACACAGAGAATGTGATTATTGAACCAATGGGAGACAAGCTTTAACGTGAGGAAGGTGCGCAAACACACACACACACACACACACACACACACACACACACACAGGCATCTACACCTCCTCTCGCCTCCCCCGCCCCCTCATTCATTTATTCTTGCACCACAGATAAAACAACAGCAGCTCTTCAACCCCTGCCCAGATGTTACAGCCCTGACATCAGCTCACACTCCTCTCGACAGTACAACGTGCCTGGAATGTGCAATGCAGGTCTTTGTTCAAACCCTTGGCCATTAAATTGGACCAGGGGGTGACTGCTCATGCCAAAAAAGCCTGTAGACTGACGTGACGGGCAGGCACTAAAGCTTTTCCCACAGTTCCCCAGACATGTCTGGCCCTGATAACAGACTTTAATCTGACGTCACCCAGGGGTGTCTACTGACACTAAGCTTGATGGTGACTGAACTAGGAATCTGTAAAAGAAAAACTGGCCGAGACAGCAGAATTTAAAACGGACTGGTATGGCTGGGATGGGTAAGAAAAGCAGTACAGGAAGAGCGAGGAATTGAGGGAGTGTGGGAGGGTGTGTGGGGACAGAGAGAGAGAGAGAGAGAGACAGGAAGTGAGATATGTGTATGTAAAACGTAGGGGTGTCATTGTTATTGTTGTTCTCAAAAAGCACTTTTTATTACTTGCTGCTAACTTCAAAACATCATAGCAAGGATAATGTTCCCGTTCCTTGACACCATTTTTGTGATGGAAAAGCATGGACACAGTTTATTAGGATGCTACATTTTACTCCTAGCATGAAGCTGGAAAACAACCAAATTTAAGAAAAAAAACACGAAAAAAAACACCAGGCCATGGAAAAATACTCCCTTTTTTCATTCACACTTGCCCTTCAATATTCTGTTGGCACTCACACTTATTTTCTTAATGAACACATTGAAACTCTTTTCTATTCTTTTTAACTGCAAAAAAAGTAAATCTACTCCCCAAAACAATCCCCTCCAATTTTAAACCACTGAAGTCAAGAAAGCATAAACAAGTATCTCTTTCATACAAAAAAAGCAATAAACTGGCAAGACTTTATAAAATGATAGACACATTGAGAAGTTTAATTTTACAGAATAATAAGGCTGGAGAATATAAATAATGAATAAAATGGTAATGCTGACAGCGATGAGAAGAGATAAATAAGAGAAGGTAGAATAGCACATTGACACAATCATAACTACAACTTCCAGGGCTTCTGTTCTGGAACCACATTCTAACCAATCAGAACTCAGCAAGCAAGAGATGGGGAAATTTTGACTCTAATTAAATGTTACACAAAGCCAACCATACACAACAATTCCACACAATCGACAATACAGAGGACAAGTAAGGACCCAGGAAAAGAAACAGGGCATATCACTGGCTGTCTAGTCTCAGTCTGAGGACAGCCTGAAAGCACATTTCTTTGGGGACAGGCAACTCACAAAAAAAGGAAAGAAAAAACCTCACATGAAAGAGGAGAGGGGCAGAGTGATTGGAAAGCAATTTTTGCGGAAGAAATGAGGGTATGGATCGGGCATTGGCATGGTGAGTGAGCTTTTGTGAGAAGCTGGGATGGGGTGGGGGGTGGGGGTTAGGGGGTTAGGGGGGGGCATCTTTGTTCATTTTCTTGGAGAAGATCAAGCTGCAACTGCACTGATAGAATTGAGTATTGATCAGCATGAAGGGCTTTGAATAGACCGAATACTTTTTAATCAAATGTAGGCATACATGGAAATGAATACACATGTACAGTCAGTGCATGAATACACATGTACAGTCATTGGACGAATACACACGTCCTGCCATTTAGATAACTACACATGTCCTTACTGGATGAATATACATTTCCAGTTACTGGTTGAATACACATGTACAGTTCTTGGATGAATACACATGTACAGTTCTTGGATGAATACACATGTCCAGTCATTGGATGAATACACATATCAGTCATTGGATGAATACACATGTCCAGTCATTGGATGAATACACATGTCCAGTCATTGGATGAATACACATGTCCAGTCATTGGAAGAATACACATATCAGTCATTGGATGAATACACATGTCCAGTCATTGGATGAATACACATGTCCAGTCATTGGATGAATACACATGTCCAGTCATTGGATGAATACACATATCAGTCATTGGATGAACACACATCAGTCATTGGATGAATACACATGTCCAGTCATTGGATGAATACACATGTCCAGTCATTGGATGAATACACATGTCCAGTCATTGGATGAATACACATATCAGTCATTGGATGAATACACATATCAGTCATTGGATGAATACACATGTCCAGTCATTGGATGAATACACATGTCCAGTCATTGCATCATTGCATGAATGTTCATTCATATACAGTCATTGCAGGAATATTCACATGTGTGCAATCATTGCCTAAATACACATGTACAGTCATTGCCTAAATACACATGTACAGTAATTGCCTAAATACATTTATTCAGCCATTACGTGAATGCACATGTACAGTGATTGCTTGAATATTCTCGCATACATAGTCATTGTATTAATGTAAATACACATGCACATTCATTGCATGGATATTCACACATGTACAGTCATTAGACAATACACGTGTACAGTCATTGCATACATGCACATGTTCACTCATTGGATGAATACACATGAACAACATTGCACAAATACACACGTACAGTGGTAAAGGGACCATTCGGGCAAAAGATGCGTATGTACAGCAATTCTTGATCAAATGAACATAAGACTAGCGCACCAATAACATGCACAAAAAACTAATAATTTTTATTGCACTGTGAGTCAATAAATCAATCTGCCTCAGAGAGAGAGAGAGAGAGAGAGAGAGAGAGAGAGAGAGAGAGAGAGAGAGAGAGGAGAGAGAGAGAGAGAGGAGAGAGAGAGAGGAGAAAGAGAGACAGACACACACACACACACACACACACACCACACACACACACACACACACACAGACGGACATACAGGCAGACAGACAGACAGGCAGAAAGACAGACAGACAGACAGACAGACAGACAGACAGACAGACAGACAGACAGAAAAACAGATACATGACACATAGAGAGGGAAGAGAGGGGGGCACATATACAGAGACAGACAGACACACACACACACAGACTCACAGACAGGCAGACAGACATATAGACAGACACACAGACAGACAAGCAGACAGACTTATAGACAGACATACAAAATGGCCGAGGGAGGGAGGGAGGGAGGGAGGGAGAGAGAGAGAGAGAGAGAGAGAGAGAGAGAGAGAGAGAGAGAGAGAGAGAGAGAGAGAGAGAGAGAGAGAGAGAGAGAGAGAGCATGTACTGGAGATGTGGTTGTTAGCTACTCATCAATGTCAGACAGCTGAGATGAGTTGCTCCTGGTTCTCTCTCTCTTCTGCTCTCCTCCTCTCCTCAATCTCTCATACTCTCACTCTCTCTCTCTCTCCTCTCCTATGATCTCTCTCTCTCTCTCTCTCTCTCTCTTCTCTCTCCCTTTTTTCTTAACTGCTCCATATGTGTGTATTTTCTCTCTTCTATATTATTTATCATCATATCTATCTATATTATTTATTATATATTTATATTATGTGATATATATATAATATTATATTATATATTATATTAAATTAGTATATATATATTATATATATATATATATATATATATATATATATATATATATATATATATATATATATATATATATATATATAATATATATAACACGTGTGTGTAAGATGTTCTTCGTGCGATAGCACACGGGGCCTCGGTTTATAGTCTCATCCGAAGGACTTTTGGGGAGAGTGGAATCAGCACTGATGTTAACTCCAGGAAAAAAATAATCCTCTAACGGGAATCAAACCCGGGTGGTCAAATATATATATATATATATATATATATATATATATATATATATATATATATATATATATATATATATATATATATATATATACGGTTGAAGTATTTCTCGCTAACACTCTCATTTCTACAATCAAACGCCATCCCGCGTGGGGACGCCATGGGCCTGTCAGTATAAATGGCACTCCCACCTGGAAATCCGGAGCTGGGAATTCTCTCTTATCTGACCGTTTCTTTATTTCTGCCTTGTTTATTTTCTTCCTGTAGCATCTTTTTTGTCTATTTTTTTTACCTTCTTGGTCCATTCTTCTTCTGCCTTTTTTCCAAAAAGACTATAAAAAAAATAAGTAGATAAAATAATAATTTTGTCCCATGCTGAAGTCGAATGCGCTGGGTCTGATTTGTCAGGCGCTTAACGGTAGCGCAACGCATTTCGCTCATATGACAGACGATAACAGTTTTTGCCTGAGCGTTTGAAGAAGACTTACTGAAGACATCGTGATTGCTGAACATCTGATGCAGCGCTGCCATTTCCACGACGCCTTCATACAAGAGACATAGGTATCACACACACCTCTGATGGCCTAGCCTGCCAAGCTCCACAATGACCTGTAGACTTCCATCATCATCTATATGACATACAGTGGTACAAAATACAAAATACAGCAATGTTAACTGGGTCGTGGGGGCGGCTGATGGCTGAGAGCACTTGTCCAATGACCAAAGTTTATTTTTCTCTCTTTTCTTTTCTTTTCTTTTTCTATATCGAGGATAAGAGAATAAGCAGTCAATTGCTTTTGTACATCCAGTCCCCTTGTGTATGCAGTTTTGTAAATGTCATCTGTTCCTACCGGCACACAATGGCCTACTCTTACGAAAAGCGGAACAGGATGTAACGTGTGTGTAAGATGTTCTTCGTGCGATAGCATACGGGGCCTCGGTTTATAGTCTCATCCGAAGGACTTTTGGGGAGAGTGGAATCAGCACTGATGTTAACTCCAGGAAAAAAATAATCCTCTAACGGGAATCAAACCCGGGTGGTCAAATTGCAAGCGCAATGTTTTGCTGTTCGCAGGCTTCAACAGCATAGTGAGTCATGAGCTGCCACGCAGATTTGCTTGGAAGGTGTGTGGAGTACAGGGAGACAAAATAAGCAGAGAAAAAACAGACCAGACAGACAAAGATAAGAGATTAAAAAAACAAACATAAAAAGCCCATACATATTCACAGGCAAGCAAAACTTCCAACATCTTCAGCATTGTCCAAAATGCCTCGTTGACGTGACACCAACTCCACACAACACAAACACACCCCGCTGACAGTCACACGTGCAGGGAATGGAAGGGGAGGAGGGGGATGCTGCCTGAAAATCTGCTGCCATTGAAGAGGACAAGGAGGTGACTGCTCATGCACAAAGCCTGTAGACTGGCCCGACAAGGGATGGTTTGGGGAAGGGGGAGGAGGCTTCTCACAAGTCCTCTGACACGTCTGGTCCTGATCGCAGCTTCAATCTGACGTCATCCAGGATTTTCCCCTTATTGATGTAGATCACTAGGAAAGGAGATTGTTAAACGGAGTTGGAAAAGTGGTGAAGACGGTGATATTGTTTGTTTGTTTGTTTGTTGTTGGGTTTTGTTTTCATAGATTGACAGATAGACAGACAGACAGACAGACAGACAGACAGACAGACAGACAGACATACAGACATACATACATACATACATACATACATACATACATACATACATACATACATACATACATACATACAAACATACATACATACATACATACATACATACATACATACATACATACATACATACATACATACATACATACATACATACATACATACATACATCAGTATAATTGGCATCTCCACCTTTTGGAAATTATGTGCTTGGAATTCCCTCTTTTCTACCCCCCTCTGTTTTTGCCTTGGCCTTGTTCTTCCTGTCAGCTCCTTCTGGGTGCGTTTTCCTGCATTTATTTCCAGAAAGACTAAAGGGATAACAATTCTCCCCCAAGCAAAAATCGAAAGCTTTGAGCCAGATTTGTCATCCAGTTAACGGCAGCACAATGTATTTTTCGCTCATATGACAGACAACAATAGTTGCTGTCTGAACGTTTGACGAATAAGAAATATATTGGATTGGATATTTTGTCTGTCACCTCCACCCTCCCCCTGCTCTTCTTATTGGCCCTGGTGTGTGTCATCCTGTTGTGTGTTGTTGTTCAACTGCTGATTGAATAAAGCATCTGCAGCAGTGCCTGTATGAGTATTTCTTACTTCCTCCTAGTAAGTCCATGTTTAAACTCTGTCTGGCTGGCTGGCAATATGTTCTACCTGTCTGTGTATCTGTGTCTGTGTGTATGTGTGTTTCTCTCTCTCTCTCTCTCCTCTCTCTTCTCTCTCTCTCTCTCTCTCTCTCTCTCTCTCTCTCTCTCTCTCTCTCTCTTCTGTCTGTCTCCCTCTCTCTCTCACCCTCTCTCTCTCACCCTCTCTTTCTCCCCCCTCTCTCTGTACAATGCAGAAAGTCGAAGACAACTTAACTGGTATACTTTAAAGACCAGTGATCGAGGGACCAACCTGAGGCAAGATGAGTAGGATGCTGGCAGAGGAAAAGATTACCAAGTGTCATCCATTAGCCATCCCGCAGGCTTTTCACGCCCTGGCAAACCCCAGTCACTGCTTCAGGCACGATGTGCTGTGGACATGGCCAACACAGGCTCTGAATGAGGGCTGTGCTCTAACTGCTGGCTACACACACCCCTCACTCCTTCAGGCTGGTGGCTCAAATCGTGACAGGCCTGGGTTTTAGATACAAGCAATTGCCATCTTGGAGATGCAATAGCTTTTTTTTTAAGTGTCTTGTTATGAAATGTTGCCTGTGAAAACAATTGAGACAGAGACTGCTTTATGTTTGGTTAATCAACCTATATATTAACCAATTGTTTTTGGTTACCGATTAAATTCTAATCATTATTCTATTGTGCTATTTCATTATTTTCTGATTCCTCTTTTCGCTGCTACACCTGTCACATGCCATAATGAGTTCCAAACCCCTTCTACAGAGAGAGAGAGAGAGACAGAGACAGAGAGACAGAGACGGAGAAAGTCAAGCACAAATAATTCTGTAACAGTCTACTTTATCAAAGCAGACAAGAAAGTGTTTAATTAAAGAACTCCCTGCAGAGTTGCTCAGCAAACAAAACCTGGACTGAAAACAACACAGACACACACAGACACAGACAGTAACTTCCCCACTGCTGGCAGACTCCAACTCTTCAGCACTTCCATGTTGACACATGTCACACATCCCTCCACAGACAAACGTGACAGGAATGCAGAGTGCCTGCAGTCCATGTTTAAACTCAGCTCTTCCCCTCCTGCTGTTAAAGTGCAGGCAAGGAAGTGACTAGTCATGCAGAAAACCTGTCAAGGAGTTGGGCAAGAGATGGGGCCACCCACACACACACACTTCCCTGAACATGTCTGGTCTGGAGAACAACTTTGGGGTGATAGAGATGTCAGCTAGAGTCTCTTCTGTCACCAGGTATGCTACAGACAAAGAAAACAACAGTGAAAAAAAAACAGGCATAAACAATGATTAAAATTCGGCTGTACATGTAATGCGAGAAGTCGACCAAACCTTGAATAAAACGCAGGAATGGGAAAGAAGTTTCAGACAAGATGAGGGGGGTGGCAGAGGAAATGATTGGCAAGTGTCGTCCATTAGCCATCCCTCAGGCTTTTCACGCCCTGGCAAACCCCAGTCACTGCTTCAGGCACGATCTGCTGTGGACATGGCCAACACAGGCTCTGAATGAGGGCTGTGCTCTAACTGCTGGGTAAAACACACCCTGATCCCCTCATAACACAGGCTTTACCAGACCATGCCATGGTCTTCAGAAGACATGACACAGCCATTATGATGTTGTCAGAACCACTGAGATATATGCTAGAGTGTTCTCCACACTGGATAACGGTAGACATGTTGTGGGTCTGGGAAAGTTTGTTCCCTTTGGGTGCTGTGGGTCTTTTATTTTTTTTATTTTTTTTATATTTTTTTTACTATAGCTTTGTTATGAAATAAAGTATATTAAACAAGGGGTGATGGGTCCTACCTTTGAATGAATCTATCTATCTATCTATCTATCTATCTATCTATCTATCTATCTATCTATCTATCTATCTATCTATCTATCTATCTATCTATCTATCTATCTATCTATCTATCTATCTATCTATTTATCTATGTCTCTCTGTCTGTCTGTCTGTCTGCCTGCCTGCCTGCCTGCTTATCTATCTATCTATCTATCTATCTATCTATCTATCTATCTATCTATCTATCTATCTATCTATCTATTATCTTTCTTTCTTTCTTTCTTTCTTTCTTTTTTTTCTTTCCATCTATCTATCTATCTATCTATCTATCTATCTATCTATCTATCTATCTATCTATCTATCAGTCTGTCTGTCTGTCTGTCTGTCTGTCTGTCTGTCTATCTATCTATCAAATTTTTTTTTTCAAGTCTTATGACTGTGTGACAATTTTTTCACCACACACATTTTATTTATCATAAACAGTTACTTTCTATTCTCCCCACTAATAACACACACATACACGCGCGCGCACACATACACAATTTTATCTTATACCCTTCATGTTGACATAAAATAGGCAACACAGCACGTCAGTAAGAAAATGCCTAGCAGATTTATTTTGCAAACAGACATGGGCTGAAAACTACACATACCAACAGACACCATCACTAGCCCATTGCTGACAGGCACCAACCCTTTAGCACTTCTACATCCCTCCAGACAAACGTGCCTGGGATGCAGGATATAGATGTAGTTCATGTTTGAACTCCATTCTCTCTCTCCTGCTATTGAATTGTGGGCATGGGGGTCATTGCTCATGTAGACAGTCTGTCAAGGAGAGGGACAAGCGTTGGGGCCATCACACACTTCCCCATACACGTCTGGTCCAGACAATGGCTTGAATGGGAGAGTCTTCAGCCAAGGATCACCACTGTCTCTGAGTTTGTTTATTGTTGTTGTTGTTGGGTTTTTTTTTGTTTGCTTGTTTGTTTGTTTGTTGTTCTTTTTTTTTGGGGGGGGGATTTTTGTTGGGTATTTTTGGCTCTTTTTTTTTTGGGGGGGGGGGGAGGGGGGCTGGGGGTATGTCAGCTTCCGAAGGTGAGAAAATGGCATAAGTAGACACGTCAAAGAACATTCTATCAAAGATATTTTGCAGAGGAAGGGGTATGCAGGAAAAGATCAGTTCAAGGAAAGAGCTTATTAGAACCAGAAAGGTGGAGGCAAGTAGACCCATCTTCAAAACTCAGATTCAACACAACAGAGTGATTACAGGGTTTCTCTGCTTGTTTATTTTTTCTTTACGGTTTTAGTTCTTTGTTAGGCATGGGATCAAAGAAAACAATAACAAAAATCCCTCAAGTAATTGTGATAAAATTACTTTTGTCAAACACAGTCCAGTCGCTGTCTTCAGATTTTTTGGATTATTTTCAGCTTGAAATTATTTTGGTATGCCTTTTACCTGAGACAAAGTACCTAAATGCACCACGATACTACTCTCGTGGCTGCGCAGAATGTATTGCTTTTTATAGATCATGCTCTTTGTCTTGGTTTCTTTAGACATAGTCCTCAAAACTAGGAAAGGGTTAGTTGGTGTACCTTCTTCTACTAATGGGCTCCATGGGTCGGGATCATATTATCATCTGTTCTCTTCTTCTAAGTCTTTACAAAAGGTAACATATTAATTCTGTAATGAGTTTATGGAGATCACTATTGATGAGGACTCCTTAGTCATTACACAGAGAAGAAAGTAACCAATGAAATCAGTGCACCATGAAATGCCTCCAATCATCCACTGTGATTACTTTCTTTACCTACCCCAACGTTGACATATTTTTACCTCCACGATACTATTTTTCTTGGAATCAGTTTTGTCATCTAGATCTTGGGCCGGTCAAAAAATGATACCACATACACTGTAAATTAAAGTGTAAAATCAAGGTAAGTCTGTCAGAATTGCAATCATTATGCAGGCCACTTGTGTCACATAATCCCTTTTCAAGTCTAAGGATCCCACACACCTGCAGCCAATAGAAGGTTGCATGCTTTCATGCTCTGTTTCAGCCCACTGCTTGATATGCACCCACGATCAGCCAATCAAATAAATCCACCCTCCCCTGCCTCCAGTCATCTTCAAAGGCCAGGAACAGGGTCAGTGACCACGTTGACCTTCACTGGACCACACTGGGTTGATTTGTCTGGTGTCAGCCAGTGACCTCTGACCCCGCTGATCAGAGGCTTGTTAGGCAGGGCTGGCAGGCTGATGATCCCAGGAAGCAGGCAGACCTCCCCCCTCCCTCTCCCTTCTTCCCCCCCTTCCTCTCTGCCCCCCCCCCCCCCCCCCCCCACTCTTGCAGGACACCAATCCTGTGGACATGTGTGCACACCTCTGTCATTTCCTGTCGGCTGATCCTCTTCGTTAGGGACACTGCATGTTCCCGCCCTGACTTTTTTCTCTCTGTGATTACTTCCTGACACTACACTACCTGATGCTGCTGTGTCATTTTCTGCCTGCAGTTAGGGCTGTTTTACTGCTGCTGAACTATAGTGCGGCTTCCCTGAAATTTTCTTTGGTGAATTTGGTTGAATGAACATTCCTATTATTATCATTAGTATTATCATTATCATTCTTCTTCTTCTTCTTCTTCTTCTTCTTCTTCTCTTCTTCTTCTTCTTCTTCTCCTCCTCCTCCTCCCTCCTCCTCATTATTATATTATTATTATAGCAGCAGCAGCAGTAGTAGTTCCATTATCATAATCATCACCATCATCATCATCATCATTATTATTACTATCTTCATCATCAACATCATCATCATCATCATCATCATCATCATCATCATCGTCATCGTCGTCGTTGTCGTTGTTGTTGTTGTTGTTGTCATCGTCATCGTCGTCGTCGTCGTCGTCATCGTCATCATCATCATCATCATCATCATCATCATCATCATCATCACTTTTGATACTATCATTTTTATCACTATCATCATTATCATTTGTAGTTTTGTAGTAGAAGCATTGGCATATAAAAGAGAAGCAGCAGCAGCAGCAACAGCAGCAGCAGCAGCAACAGCATAGTAGTAGTAGTAGTAGTAGTAGTAGTAGTAGTAGTAGTAGTAGTAGTAGTAGTAGTTGTTGTTGTTGTTTGTTGCTGTTTAGATTATATTATTATCATTGGAAACATTATCTTCATAATTATCTTCACTATTATTTTTGTCATGATCATGATCATTGCTACAATCATATTTATTATTGATATATCATCATCATTGTTCTTGTTGTCCTTATCGTCTTCATTATTGCTGTTATTGGTGTTGGTTGATAAAAACTTCATTTTTAGTATCTTTGAGATAAACAATAATTATGTTTTATAGCAATCTATATAAACAAGTAAATCAAAGAGCAAAAATGTTGTCATAAAAATATAATTAATGTGAATATTGTGTAAAACAATTTACTCAATAAGAGTATAAGATTGAGCTGCTATAATCATGTAAGTGTTCCTGGTTTATGCATGTATTCACAATACACATGCCAGATTAGCTGTCCTCTCTATTCGAGGGTTTCACCAATCTGTGCATAACTGAACATAATCCCTTTAGCCAGCTAAAACATATGCTTGTCCAGCTTTTCTTCAGGGTCTTGACTGGTCTAACGCATGGCCACCACCAGCCAATTAAATCAGTCAACTCTGTCCTGCCTCCAATCATCTTCAAAGGCCAGACAAATGGTCAGTGACCACGTTGACCTTTACTGAACCACACTGGGTTGATTTGTCTGGTGTCAGCCAGTGACCTCTGACCCCGCTGATCAGAGGCTTGTTAGGCAGGGCTGGCTGGCTGATGATCCCAGGAAGCAGGCAGACCTCCCCCCCCCCCCCCCCGCCATCCCCGTCCCCCTCTCCCCTCCCCCTTTCCCCTCCTCCCCTCCACTCTGCAGGACACCAATCCTGTGGACATGTGTGCACACCTCTGTCATTTCCTGTCGGCTGATCCTCTTCGTTAGGGACACTGCATGTTCCCGCCCTGACTTTTTTCTCTCTGTGATTACTTCCTGACACTACACTACCTGATGCTGCTGTGTCATTTTCTGCCTGCAGTTAGGGCTGTTTCATAGAGATGAGAGCTGAGCCAGTTTTCAATTTTTTTCTTTTGCAGATATAACGAGATTATTCATTATATTTTCCTCATGTCTTAATTTAAGCATTTATGTATTAAAGCCTTATCTAAATCAATGAACCATTGAGTACAGCTACAAGTATTCCAAAGCTTGTTTTCAGTTTCTGTTTTAGAAAACTTTTGCTTCCTCAAATACACAAAAGAACAACAAAAGATTTGAAAATAAATTTGGTAACGGTCCATATTCCAACAAAAAAGAATGATTTACATAGTATAGCTTTAAGCAACAATTGTGGTTACATTCCAGGGTGATAACTTTTTTTGTGTTTGTCACCTGCATTTTACATACTGACTCACATTATATCAACCACTGTAAATCTTAAAGAGGCTACAAAGTTATTCCTGTAAGTTGTCTGCATAACTGTCAGTCATTTTACTCAATCCTCGTAATCTTATTTGACTTGAAATGCTCCGTATTTTGACAACTGCTTTCCTGTCTTTGTTCTTGGTTTTTGTTGAACAACGAAAAGAAAATGTCAGCACGTTTTTATTTACATAAAATCTCTCACTGTTGGATTTACAAACCACAGTTGCTTACCAACTGAAAATGTATTTGTGAATCTCACTGTGCTTTATCATGTGTTTGAATGGCTAGTTCTTATTTCAGAAAGTAAGGTATTACGGTTATCCAAGTTAATGTTAAGTTTGTCTTTACCTGTGGATTAGTTATAAGTGTAAAAGGACATGCGGCCTGTATGTAAAAATGAATGAGAAAAAAAGAAAGAAAGTTGAAACCAAATAGGTGGACACTGTTGTTTTTTTCTAAAATGTCAGACAACTGAACCCTGTTGACCTCACACACACACACACACACACACACACACACACACACACACACACACACACACACACACACACACACACACACACACAGTCCAGAGGTGGGGAAGATTTCCACGTCAGTACATATCTGTCTACACGAATCAGGGTGACACACATCAGGGCAGACAGAGAAGAGGACAGTGGACATGAAGTGGGGGTGGGAGTGGGGGTGGAGGGTCAACAAATGGCCAGTCTCAAAAGTTTCACACGGTACCATCCTCATCACCCCTCTCCATGTCCATCAGACCTTCTAGTTCATGGACACACAGTTTCTCAAATGCTCACAACAACATTTTTTTTCTTTTCTTTTCTTTCTTTTTTCTATTTTTTTCAGTACTTTTCTTTTCGTTTTTATTTTCTTTTTCTTTCCCCCCCCCCTTTTTTTTTTTACCTTTATTTCATTTGTTTCGTGTTATCTTAATTATTTTTCTTTGAATTCTTTTCGTTTGCTTTACTTTTCTCTACTTTTATTTCATTTGATTTTTTTCTCTTATTGGAACACAACGCAACACTGTTTACAGAACTTCATAATTATCACAAACAAAAACATATCGCTGAACGATATTGAACGTATAATATATTTCTATCGTCTCCGTATCTGATATCAAACAATCATTCTATGATAGCTTCTTGTTTACTAAAAGAGTATAGATTACGGTATTTCCTTTTGTTTCTCAGCTGGAGCTCCGAGGTTCGATTTTGTGTATGTGACTAGGGTTTTTTTAACCTACCATGTTAGGCAGCTGCGTTCCGACTTCGGGGAAGTTATTCATTTAATATTAACTTTATTCATATCAATTTTCAACATTTATAAATTTATTTTGCTCACTACCTCCACATCCATAATTTGCCGTTTATCCTCATGGCTATTTACTTTCTTGCACATTCCACTGTTTAATGAATCCCACCCATTGAAAATTATCTGCTTTTGGCCTATGTTTCGTTTAAATACCTCTAATTCTGCACAGGTTCCTGCGTAAAATTCGGGCTTCTCTTCGTGGGGAGATTGCGTCGCCACAAGAGCAGCGCCACCCGTTATTTTTGTTCTTTTCCTTCTGCATTTGTTTTTGTTTCTCCGGCTTTTTTCTACATAATTTTGCCAGAGACAACTCTTGTTGCTGTGGGTTCTTTTATTTGCCCTAAATGTGTGTTACTCACAAGACCTCAGTTAGTGTCTCATCTGAAAGACTAGCACCTAGCACCATCACTCACTGTCTAGTGGATAGGGGGAATAGTTTGGGGCATAAACAGGGATCAAACCACCACACACATCGAACCAGGAGTTTACGCTTTCTGGGTAGGTTCTTTACCTGTAGACCACTGATCCACCAATTCAAAGATAACTTTACTTTTTCTTGTAAGTCAAAGACTATTTCACCCCATCTACCAATTCAAAGATAATTTCAAGTTGTTTTTTTAATTCAAAGACCACTTCACCCCGTCCCCATAGCTGTCACAGTTGCAATGACCACCACCCCAGACGTGTCCACCAAAAGGCCGTGGTGTGTGCATGTTGGCAGTTCATGGCCCTTAATACCCAGATGTCTTTATAATGAGGCCCAACGGTGGCGGAGTCAGAGGCGTGTGTTTGTCCAGTTGTTAGGCCAGACCCCTAATTCAATGGGCGGTGGGCTGAGTCCACAGCAGATCGTGCCTGGGCCGCTGTCTGGAGTTTGCCGCGGCCAGAAAGGTCCACAAGAAGGCTAATAGAGGACTGTTGGGAACGGTGTCCCTCTTCAGACACTTTACCGCCTGCCTCAGGCTTTTTTGCTGCTGGCTTGTTTTATGCCAGGTTGGTTTTCTTGCAACACGAAAGTTGTTCACATGTTAGGAACTTTTTCTTAAAGCTGTATGACATCTTTAATTTACATCACACCATTTTTACTGTATGACAACTGATTTTTCGTATTCAATCCTTTATCTCTGGTTCAAAGTTATCAGACAATGAAAACACGGCAAAATCCAACCAACCGCGTTGACAGAAAACTAATAGCAGACAAAGGTGTGTGACTTTTTCTTGAAAAATTAAAAAATCATTTTGTTAATGATTGGTTGTTTTTATTTCAAAACTGAAAAGAGATTTGCACTGTTTAAAATGGGAATTGAGACCAAGAAACCAAAAGTTCCAGACAGCAAACTTGTTTTTCGTTTGCTTTATTTTCATGAAGTGTAATGGCTGTCATTGTGTATTCAAGCAAACAAATGAAAAGATTTTTTTCCCTTGAAATAGGAACAAATCTCAGGAACCTCACCTGAGCTAATATTTCAGGGTGTTTTTTTTTTCTCTGTTCACTACACCTGATCTGATATACCAGAATTGATTTATGTAAGAAAGTTGTAAGAAAAATAGCTTTAAGGAAACCCTGTGGTCATAACAAAGAAAAAAATACTCACATGCACGGAGCTGACAAATTCATACCTTGCCCTATGTGTCCAGTGATCTTCTTGACAGTTTAAACTCAATTTTAACTCCCTGGCTAACTAGTTCTTTTATCATTCGAACTGCCAGAGTGTGTACAAATAGCTGTAATTGTCATTTTTTCATCACTGTAAAACTGTACCTCTCCAAACTCTTGCAAAAGCTTTTATTCAAACATCTAAACATAATGGGGTTTTTTCATTTTATAACTATGCACAAAATAGGACAATACAATCCAAAGACATCCAAAAATATCAGAGAACACTTCCTCCTCCTCTGCTCTCCCTCCCTCCCTCCCTCCCTCCTGTGTGTGTGTGTGTGTGTGTGTGTGTGTGTGTGTGTGTGTGTGTGTGTGTGTCTGTCTGTCTGTCTGTCTGTCTGTCTGTCTGTCTGTCTGTCTGTCTGTCTGTCTGTCTGTCTGTCTCTCTCTCTCTCTCTCTCTCTCTCTCTCTCTCTCTCTCTCTCTCTCTCCTCTCTCTCTCTCTCTCTCTCTCTCTCTCTCTTCGGATGAGACTTTAAACCGAGGCCCGTGTGCGAACGCACGCAGAACATCTTGCGCACACGTTAAATCCTGTTCCGCTTTTCGTAAGAGTAGGCCATCGTGTGCCGGTGGGAACAGATGACATTTACAAAACTGCATACACACGGGGACTGGATGTAAAAAGCACAAGAGTGCTTATCCCACTATCCTCGATATAAAAGAATAAATCAAATCAATCAAATCTCTCTCTCTCTCCATCCATCAATCCATCCATCCATCCATCCATCCATCCATCCATCCATCCATCCATCCATCCATCCACCACCCACCCACCCACCTACCTATCTATCTATCTATCTATCTATCTATCTATCTATCTATCTATCTATCTATCTATCTATCTGTCTGTCTGTCTGTCTTCTATCTATCTATCTATCTATCTATCTATCTATCTATCTATCTATCTATCTATCTATCTATCTATCTATCTATCTATCTATCACACACACACACACACCCACACACACACCCACACAAAGACTTTGCCTTGCCTCTATCTATCTATCTATCTATCTATCTATCTATCTATCTATCTATCTATCTATCTATACTATCTCTATCTATCTGTCTGTCTGTCTATCTATCTATCTATCTATCTATCTATCTATCTATCTATCTATCTCCTGTTTCCTCACCAAGTTGTTGACAATTCATATTCATAGCAGCCTATTTCCCTTCCCATTTACACACACTACTGCCCTCAAATAACCCAGGAAAGGTAGGTCACAAATCGACAACAGATCAGCTTTTTTTCTCCCCAGCTCAATCATCCTTGAGATCACAGGGCAGAGATCAATTATTCTGTGACTAGGAAGGGGGGTCACCCCCACTGGACTTGGCCCAGGTTCAATGAATCCATTTTCTTTTCAAAGAAGTGTGTTTCTTTTTAGTTTGTTTGCTTGCTTGTTTTTTGTTTGTTTCTTTGTTTGAAGTTGTTGGTTTTTTTACTTTGTTTATGCAGTTTGCTTCTTTCTTGCACTTTCTGGTGGTATGCTTGATGCTCTGGATGGTCCAGTGAGAAAAGAGCCATCTGGTGCAGAGACCATTAAAGCCTTGCCTACACACATTCATAAAAGTTTTGCAGCATCAATAACGCTGGATGTTGGCAGGTATAAATCTTTTGAGCTGTGCTTTTATCTAGGGGATTTCAGTCATCCTATATCTTTGCATGTGATAAGGGTACATGAATTTGCATATTCATTGGTGTGTGGATTGATTGATAGATTGAGCAATCAATTTATCTATCTGAAGACAAAGCCATAAGGAGAGAGAGAGAATGACAGACACACAGACAAAAGGAAAATCACACAGAAGGACATAGAGATAGAGACACAGACAGAGGAAGAAATATAGATATAAAGTTATATATTATATTATTATATATGTATATATATATATTTGTGTGTGTATGTGTGTGTGTATTTACACAGGTAAAAGAGGGATCTCTTTTTGTCTCTTTCTCTTCTGTTTCTACCTGCCGCTCTGTCTGTCTGTCTGTCTGTCTGTCTGTCTGTCTCCCCCCCCCTCTCTCTCTCTCTCTCTCTCCCCTCTCTCTCTCTCTTCTCTCCCTCTCTCTCTCTCTCTCTTCTTCTTCTTCTCTCTCTCTCTCTCTCTCTCTCTCTCTCTCTCTCTCTCTCTCTCTCTCTCTCTCTCTCTCTCTCTCTCTCTCTCTCTCTCTCTCCTCCCTATCTCTCTTGTGTTCCCTCACCAAGCTATTGACAATTCATGTTCATAGCAGACCATTTGTCTTTCCATTTTACACACACTACTGCCTTCGAATAACCCAGCAAATGTACATCACGACCTTTTTCTACTAAACTCAATAACCCTTGAGATCACAGAGCAGAGATCAATTATTCTGTGACTGGGAAGGGGGTCATTCTGGACTTTGGCCCAGGTTGGATAGATCTATTTCCTTTTCAAAGAAGGGTGTTCCTTGGTTTGTTTGGATGGTTTGTTTTTTTTGTTTGTTCGCTTTTTTGTTTGATTTTTTGGCCTCTATGTATTATTTGTTTGCACTCTCTGGTGGCATATTGATGCTCAGATGGTTCACTCAGAATAGAGCCATCTGGTGCAGAGGCCATCAACGCCCTCCCTACACATTCATGAAAAGTTTGGCAGCTCCTATCATGCTGGATGTTGGAAGGTATAATAAATCTTTTGAGCAGTGCTTTTCTCTTGGAAGTTTTATACATCTGACATCTTTGCATTAATAAGGGTACATGTATTTGCCTATTCATGGATGTGCGCATGGACATTGATCAATTGATTGCATGAGCAATAAAATGACAAACCTACGGACACAGGCACTGGGAGAAACAGAGAGACAGGTACACAGAGAGGGACAAACAAATAAGCACAGAGGGACAGACAGACATAGAGACTGGGAGGGGGTGGGGTTGAAGAGAGGAAGATAATAAAGAAAGAGGAGCTTTTGTTTATAAACACATCTTTAAGGAGAAGGCACTTTCCATCTCTCTTTTTTTTCTGTAAATGTTTGTCTGTCAATGTCTCTCGGTCTATATGTTGTTGACAATTCATATTCATAGCAGCCCATTTGTCTTTCCATTTTACACATTTCTGCCCTCAAGTAACCCAGGAAACATACTTCACAAATCGACAGCAGATCAGCTTTTTTCTCCCCAGCTCAATCATCCTTGAGATCACAGAGCAGAGATCATTTTTTTGTGACTGGGAAGGGGGTCATACCGGACTATGGCCCAGGTTCAATGGATCCATTTCCTTTTCAAAGAAGTTGGGTGGGTTTTTTGGTTTATTTGAGGGGGGGGGTGTTTGTGTGTTTGTTTGGGTTTTCTTTTTTGTTTGTTATTTTTGCTTTGTTATGTAGGGGTGTTTTTTTTCCTTTCTGGTGGTACGTTGATGCTCCATTGAGAAAAGAGCCATCTGGTGCAAAGACTATCAAAGCTCTCCCTACACATTCATGAAAAGGTTTTGCAGTATCAATAATGGTGGCTGCTGGCAGGTATGAATCTGTGAACATTGCTTTTATGCTGGGGATTTCATACATCTGACACCTATGCATGTAATAAGGCTATAGCTGTGCTTGAATTTATATGCATAGATGCACGCGTGGATATTGGTTGATTGATAGATTGAGCAATCAATTTATCAATCTAAGGACACAGAGACAGTAGGTGAGACAGATTGACAGACACATAGACAGAGAAAGGTAGACATATATACAGGCAGACACAGAGAGACAGACGGACATAGAGACAGGGAGAGAGGCAAGAAGAGATAAAGGGGGAGAGACATATTTGTCTATTAACAAGGGTGGAAATGGAGGTGTCTTTCTGTCTTTCTTTCTCTTCTGTCTGTCCGTCAGTCTGTCTCTCTGTCTGTCAGCCTCTCTTCTCTGACTGTGTCTGTCTGTCTGTCTGTCTGTGTCTGTCTGTCTGTCTGTGTCTGTTCTGTCTGTCTGTCTGTCTGTCTGTCTGTCTGTCTGTCTGTCTGTCTGTCTGTCTCTCTCTCTCTCTCTTCTCTCTCTCTCTCTCTCTCTCTCTCTCTCTCTCTCTCTCTCTCTCTCTCTCTCTCTCTCTCTCTCTCTCTCTCTCTCTCTCTCTCTCTCTCTTCTGTGGTGTTCCCTCAACAAGCTGTTGACAATTCCTATTCACAGCAGTCCATTTGTTTTTTCCAGTTTACATACTCCACTGCCCTCAAATAACCCAGGGAACATCACAAATCCACAGCAGATCGACCTTTTTCTACCAAATCAATAACCCTTGAGATCACAGAGCAGAGATCAATAAATTTGTGACAAGGAAGGAGGTCAACTGGACTTTGGCCCAGGTTGGATGGATTGATTTCCTTTTCATAGAAGTGTGTTTGTTTGGTGGGTTGGTTAATTGTTAGTTTGTTTGCTTTGCTTTTGTTTGTTTGTTTGTTTGTTTGGTCTGAGTCTTTGTTTCTTTGCTTTCTTCTTTCTTGTCTTTCTGGAGGTATGTTGATGCTCGGATGGTCATTCAGAAGAGTGTCATCTGGTGCAGAGACCACCAAAGCCTCTCTACACATTCATGGAAAGTTTGATGGTGTCATAATGCTGGATGTCGACAGGTATAAATCTTGGAGCAGTGCTTTTATCTTGGGAGTTCATATATCTGACACCTTTGCACGTAATAAGGGTATAAGCATTTGTATATTCATATAATGTGTACAGGGACATTGATCAGTTGATTGAAAGATCAATTGATAGATTAATCTGTGGACTCAGAAGCACTGAGAGACACAGTGACAGACACAGAGACATACAGACAAGGTCTCTTGTGGGGATATGGAGGGGGGGGGGGGGCTGTCAGTATGAATAGCATCCCAACTTTCTGGAAATAGTGTAATGGAAGTAACTCTTTTCTATCACTCTTTTGTTTCTGCCTTGTTCCTTTTCTTCCTGTCATCGTCTTCTTGACTGTTTTATCCTTCCTGGTCCATTTCCTGCCTTCTTTACCAGAAAGACTTAAAACGTAAAAATTATCTGTTATGCTAAAATAAGATGTGCTGGGCCTGACTTCTCAGGCACTTAATGGCAGCATGACACATTTTTGCTAACACAACAAACAACAATAGTTGCTGTCTGAGGGTTCATTGAAGAAGATGATGACAGACAGAAAAAATTAATAGACATAAATACAGACAGAAAGAGAAAGATAGAGATATAGACAGATCGATAGAGATAGACACAGAAACAAGTAGACAGAAGGAAAGTGAGAGGGGGAGATAAAGGGAGGGAGAATTTGGTTATAAATCCAGGTAGAAAGGGGGTGGCCCTCTCTGTCTCTCTTTCTCTTCTCTGTCCTCTGTCTCTCTGTCTCTCTGTCCTCTCTGTCTCTTCTCTCTCTGTCTCTCTCTGTCTCTGTCTCTCGTCTTCTGTCTCTGTCTCTTCTCTGTCTCTCTCTCTCTCTCTCTCTCTCTCTCTCTCTCTCCTCTCTCTCTCTCTCTCTCTCTCTCTCTCTCTCTCCCTTCCCCCCTCTCTCCCTCTCTCTCTCTTTTGCGTTCCCTCACCAAGTTGTTGATAATTCATATTCACTGCAGCCCATTTCTCTTCCCATTTTACACACACTAATGCCCTCAAATAACCTTGGAAATCATACGTCACAAATCGACCACAGACCCCCCCTTTTTCTACTCAACTCAATCACCCTTGAGATCACAGAGCAGAGATATATTTTTCTGTGACTTCAGCCCAGCTCCATGGATGGATTTCTTTTTCAAAGAAGTCTGTTTGTTTGTTTAGTTCTTTGGCTTGATTTGTTGGTTGTTTGCTTTTTAGCTTCTTCACTTTTTTCCGTTGTTTTTTTTTTCTTTCTTGCCCTTTTTGGTAGCATGTTGATGCTCTTGATGGTTCATTCAGAATAGAGCCATCTGGTGCAGAGAGACCATCAAAGCCCTCCCTACACATCCATGAAAAGTTTGGCAGCATCAATAATGCTGGATTGCGGCAGGTATTTTCCTTTTGATCCGTGCTTTTATCGAGGGGATTCCCTACATCTGACACCTTAGCATGTAATAAGGGTGTATATGTATTTGCATATGAACAGATGCACAGGTGAACGTCAGTTGATTGATAGATTGAGCAATCAATTAATCAATCTGCAGACGCAGAGACACCGGGAGAGATAGGAAGACAAACACACAGACAGAAAAAGACAGACAGGTAGACAGAGAGACAGAGGGGGGAGACAGAGAGACAGACAGCCAGACAGACAGACAGAGACGAAGACAGAGAGAGGAGGAGGAGATAAAAGGAGAAAGACAGATTTGTCTATTAACTAGGGTAGAAAGGCAGGGCTCTTTCTGTATTTGTTTTTTTTTCTGCCTGCCTGCCTGCCTGCCTGCCTGTCTGTCTGTCTGTCTGTCTGTCTCTGTCTCTGTCTCTGTCTCTTCTCTCTCTCTCTCTCTCTCTCTCTCTCTCTCTCTCTCTCTCTCTCTCTCTGTGTTGAGTTCCCTCACCAAGCTGTTGACAAATTCATAGCAGCCCATTTGTCTTTCCATTTTACACACACTACTGCCCTCAAATAACCCAGGAAACGTATGTCACAAATCGACAGCAGATGGGCCTGACTCGTCAGCCAATATTAAGGGAAGGCAACACATTTTCGGTCACATGACAGACAACAATAGCTGCTGTTTGAGCGTTTGACAATTAAGACGAAACTTATGTTTCTTTTTCGTCTGTGTTCCCTGGGCTGGAATAGAGTGCCTGGTCTCCTCCTGTGACTATAGCTCTGCCTTGCAGGAGGTCTTCCTGCCGGCTTCAGATGAAACATTTTTACTTCAGGGCAGCTTATGACCAGTCTAGCCCGCAACCCCTGATGGTAGAGGATTGTGAGCGCTAGTTTTGTCATCGCGCTGGTTGTTTGTTCGAGCCAGTTCTACCTTTGCCATAGTTTGAGGCCGTGCCCAACCTGCCCCATGACCCTGTCAAGGTAACACCCATCTTAACTAACATGGTGTGGAGGTGGGACTATGGAGTTCAATCCCGACCCAAGACTGTGAGAGATGGGAGGGCCAAAAAAAATCAAGATAAAATAACAACCATTTTCTTTTTTTACCTGGTTTGAGAGGAAAAGAAAAACGATGGGAAGACAACATCAGAGAGTGGACTAACCTTGAATGGACTGCTTTGATACGGAAGCTGAAAACTGTGAAGAGTGGAGGAAGCTGGTTGCAAAATTAACTCCACTACATGGTAATTGACGAAGGAAGGTGAAGGGGTCATCAACAAAGAAGACTCAATGAAGGAGGCAGTTGTGTTTAGCTGATTGAGAACGTGATTCTGATAACCACCCCCCTCCCCCCGAAATAAATAAAAGAATCAAACTAACCAAACTTCTATTCTTATTTTTTATTTATTTTATTCTATACCACTTTTTGTCACAGCAGATTTCTCTGCGTGAAATTTGGGCTGCTCTCTCCCGGGAGAGGGCGTCGCTAAAAGTGCAGCGCCACCCATTTTTTTTCCCATTTTTCCTGTATGCAACTGTATTTGTTTTCCTATCAGAGTGGCTTTTTTCTACAGAATTTTGCCAGGGTCAACCCTCTTGTAGCCGTGGGTTGTTTTACCTGCGCATATTAATTATGTGTAACACACGGGACCTCGGTTTATTGTCTCATCCGAAAGACTAGCACCCAGACCACCACTCATGGTCAAATGGATGGGGGAAAGTTTAGGGCCCAAACGAGATTCCATTCACCGCACACTCCGACCCGGACTTTTCGCTTTGCAGGCAGGCGCGTTACTTACCTCTATACTAGACCACCGATCTCTATTCTGTTGAGAGCTGACTTGAGGTAAGAAAGGATAGTGCCATCAGTAAAGAGTTGTCTAACTTTGGCCGTTACCTGGTCTCTGCAGGAGTTCCAAACTACTCCACACTGCAACATGACACAGAAGAACTCTGTGGGCAGAGTCAAAAGCTATGAAAAATATACCTACATATCTAAAGTATTCTTCCTTCTCATCAAAGTCTCAGAAATTGCTGACCGAAATTTTGCATTGTTGTGTTTTCCTAGTTCAAGGGAGGTAGGGGTTTCCTTCAGCAAAGCTGGTTTTTGCTCTTCTCTTCTACTCATTAAAAACCACCACCACCACCATCATCATCATCATGATCATCGTCGTCATCATCATCATCATCATCATCATCATCATCATCATCATCATCATCATCATCATCATCATCATCAACAACAACAACAATAACAACAGCAACAACAATAACATCACCATCATCATCATCATTATCATCAACAGGATCAACATCATCATAATACATCATCATCATCATCATCATCATCATCATCATCATCATCATCATCATCATCATGACTACTTTGCCGGTTGGGAATGGCAATAATCCTGGAAAACTGGAAAAACAAGACCTGTGCAGTGGATCATTCTCTTAGCCAGCTCAACAAGCCTGAAGAATCCCACAATGTCAACAGACTTTCAGATCCAAACAGATGAACCCCTGTTTATCCCCAAAGTCCACCAGGCCAATGAAATATCAAAACATCCAACAATATCAAAAGCAAAACAGGCAACGGATCGAGAAAAAAAAATCCGCTGCCACAAAGACAATACTGCCCAACTTGCCATCAAAGAACAAAACTTTTTGACCAGAGAAAAAAAAAGTAACAAAAACGCTGTAGCCACTGCATAGCCCCCCCTCCCTCCCCCAACCCACCACCACCACCACTTTCTCTCCCTCCTCTAGTGGAAAAATAAGCCGGTTATTGATTTTTGTTTATAAAGATGACCTCCTCAGGCAAAAGAGAGGAGGAGAAGGCGGCTAAAAAAACAAAGCTGTTGAAGCCATCATGTGCGATTCAATGCACGCCACTGTGCTCCAAATTCGCCAGTCGCCTTTGGCTATCCACACAGAAAGAAGCTGGTTTTTTCCCCTCCACCGTGGAGAAATTGTCCACACAGGCGGGTTTCAAGTTGTTGATTTTGTACCTAAGATGCTGCAACCAGAGAAGAGAGAGGGGAAAAAAGTGTCAATCCCGCGCGACAAATGCCGCCCATACAACGCATATCACGCGTCACTGAGCGACACTGCCGGAAGGACCAGGCTTACCTCCCCTTGCTGTCATCGATCGCTGGGTCTGTTTTGAAAGATCAGCCTACTTTTCCTTTCTCTTCTTTTTTTTTCTTCCTTATCTAAACTTTTTAAATGTTCTCTTTTTTCCCCTTTTTCCCTGTTAGTTTTTGTTATGTGTTTGATATAATATGCTCACGCATATTCCGTTACATTGACTGATATGTGCACATAAGCACATGATGAGAGAGAGAGAAGCCAGCTTCTCCTACACTCACTTTGATAGACTAAATGGCTGATTGATCCAGTGGTTATTTGATTTATTGATTCATTCGTTCCTTCCTTTATTGGTTAATATGGCTTATCGGTCAATTGACTGATCGGCTTATGGACTAAAGGACTGCTGAAATATCAAATATTTCCAAGGGTAACAGACAAGTAATTTTCTGTTTCATCATGACCGTATTCGTAAGAAGACAGTATTATTGTGATACCAACTACCAGTTTTCATCAATTGATAACCATCATTATAACTGGTATGCGGTGAGAACGCTACAAAGAGAAATCAAGACATCAATCATGATCAGCAAACCAACAGAATCATTTTAAAACGACACCCCCCCCCCCCCCCCCCCCCGCCCTTGGGATGCCGGCAGCCTGTAAAAAATAGATAGCATCCCCACCTTCCGGAAATTTTGTGCAAGAAATTCTCTCTTCTCTATCCCGTCCTTGTTTCTGCCTTGTTTCTTTTCTTCCTGTCACCTCCTTTTTGTCTGTTTTCTGCCTTCTTGGTCAATATCTTCTGCCTTTTTTCCAGAAAGACTGAAAAGATAACAGTTTTTACCCATGCCGAAGTTGGATGCGATGGGCCTGACTTGTCAGGCACTTAGCGGCAGCACAATGCATTTTCGCCCTTATGACAGACAACAATGGTTGCTATCTGAGTGTTCGACGAAGAAGATCTTCAAAATACTGAATCAAGTTGTAAAAAAAACCCCACAAATAACAAAGGGGGCGACTTGTAGGAGGCATGGCCCGCAACCCTCCAGAGAATTTATAATGCATAGCATGAAACAACCAAGAAAAATTAGCATCACCCGTCTGTCCTTGTTTCTTCTTGTTTTCTGTTCTTTTTGCTTTGTTGTGTGTATGAGGCCAAACATGAGGAGGAAAACAGTTGTAAAGGCACACAACTTCTATCAGAAACAGTACTACCACTATGTATATTTAGTTGCTTTGCATTTTAAAAGAAACGAGAGAGAGAGAGAGATGAGAGAGAGAGAGATGAGAGAAGAGAGAGAGAGAGAGAGAAGAGAGAGAGAGAGAGAGAGAGAGAGACAGTTAGAGAGACAGTTAGAGAGACAGAAAGACAGACAGAAACAGACAGACAGACAGACAGACAGACAGACAGACAAATAGATAGATAGATAGATAGACAGACAGACAGACAGACAGATAGATAGATAGATAGATAGATAGATAGATAGATAGATAGACAGACAGACAGACAGACAGACAGACAGACAGACAGACAGACAGACAGACAGACAGATAGATAGATAGATAGATAGATAGATAGATAGATAGATAGATAGATAGATAGATAGATAGATAGATAGAGAGAGAGAGAGAGAGAGAGAGAGAGAGAGGCAGGCAGGCAGGCAGGCAGACGGGTGGGTGGATGGATGGATGGATGGATGGATGGATGGATGGATGGATGGATGGATGGATGGATGGATGGATGGATAGATAGATAGATAGATAGATAGATAGATAGACAGACAGACAGACAGACAGACAGACAGACAGACAGACAGATAGATAGATAGATAGATAGATAGATAGATGATAGATAGATAGATAGATAGATAGATAGATAGATAGATAGATAGATAGAGAGAGAGAGAGGCAGGCAGGCAGACGGGTGGGTGGATGGATGGATGGATGGATGGATGGATGTGATGGATGGATGGATGGATGGATGGATGGATGGATGGATGGATGGATAGATAGATAGATAGATAGATAGATAGATAGATAGATAGATAGATAGATAGATAGATAGATAGATAGATAGATAGATAGAAGCAAGGCAAGGTAAAATTCTTTCTTCGAGGATAATAGATAAGCACTCGTGTGCTTTATTTACATCCAGTCCCCGCCCTTTTCAGGATAACATCAAGATAAAAAGATAGCCTCAACTAAACAACAACAATTATAATGATCCAAATACCAAGAGCAAGAAACCATAACAAGTATCAAACAACAGGTAAGAAATAAGACAGAGATACAATATTAAGGTACTGCTATGAAAAGGCACTCATTCAGAAACGAAAATAAGAAGTAAGAATCAATGATGGTTTTAATTTGAATTAAAAAAAATAATGATAAAAAAGGTGCAATGAAGAGCAAACATGAGAATATGATGAGGTTAAATGACTGAAAATGACTGAAAACATCAATCCACCACCATCTATCATCAAAATAGATAGATAGATAGATAGATAGATAGATAGATAGATAGATAGATAGATAGATAGATAGATAGATAGATAGATAGATAGATAGATAGATAGATAGATAGATAGATCATGTAATAAAAACAGAACTATAACTCAAGCATCTCACTTACAACAAATCAACCTGACAACTGCACCAGACACAACCACTATATAATCCACATCTCAGTATAATGACAGTTATTTTCTGTCCTTGGTTAGAGCTCCAAGGTTCACCAATGCGTATGCGACCGTTTTTCCCCACCATGAAGGTAACCGCGTCCCGACTGCGGGGATATCTGCTGGGTATGTTCGTGTTTCCGTAACCCACGAACGCTGACGTGAATAATGAAATCTTTAACGGCCATATTTTGCTCTTCTGCATGTGTATATACACGAAAGGAATTATGAACTGGCAGGCCAATACTTGAAGGTGACTCGGGCGATCTCGTAAAAATAAACTCACCCCTTAATTCACAAGAGGCAACCCCCAAAATTCGAACCCACGACTTCATAGACAATCAGAGAATTGAAGTCGGACGGTCTTAACCACTGGGCTACAGCGTCTGTCGTGATGGGAATTGAACGGCAGCTAGAAATACTGCTCCTTACCACTCTGCCACCACAGCTGGGTGAAAAGAACCAATGAAATCAAGCGGTTGAGCGAAGGGGCAGGCAAGCATGAGAGGCTGATGCATCAGGCCTGAAGATGTTGTGACAGAGAGATCCCTCCCTCCCTCCCTCCCTCTCCCTTCGCACTGCTCTCCGCTTCTTTCATTCTCTGTCTGTGTACTCCGACAGTATATTATACGTAGGTGCACGTTTGTTGTTTGTGGGTTGTGTATAGTTTGTTTGTCCTGTTGTGGTTAATCAGTAGTTGTTTCTATTATTGGCTTTCTTTTCTTCTTCTTCTTCTTCTTTTCTTCTTTTCTTCTTCTGCTTCTTCTTCTTCTTCTTCTTCTTCTTCTTCTTCTTCTTCTTCTTCTTCTTCTTCTTCTTCGCTTCTTCTCTCTTCTTCCTCCTCCTCTCCTCTTCTTCTTCCTTCTTCTTCTTCTCTTCTTCTTTTCTTCTTCTTCTTCTTCTTCTTCTTCTTCTTCTTCTTCTTCTTCTT
This sequence comes from Stramonita haemastoma, assembly GCA_030674155.1. Taxonomy (NCBI): domain Eukaryota; kingdom Metazoa; phylum Mollusca; class Gastropoda; order Neogastropoda; family Muricidae; genus Stramonita; species Stramonita haemastoma. The sequence continues at coordinate 33,923,076 of CM060316.1, forward strand.
CTTCTTCTTCTTCTTCTTCTTCTTCTTCTTCTTCTTCTTCTTCTAATACAATTGAGTGTGGTGTGATGCAATATGCTTACAATAAATTACTTTGTCACTAATCTCTTAGAAATAAAAATATGATTGCAGCTAACATTCATATTATTTAAATTAAACTATATCCCCTTTTTGTATACACATGGAGATGACTAAATATGCAAGGTAAAGATCCTGTATTTTATATCAGCGTTTGGTGGGTTACAAGAACACGAACATACCCAGCATGCACCCTTTACCTGGCGAAGGATGGGCTCCGCCAAGTTCAACTTGCCCAAGAGGCAATGCCTGAAAAACTCAATGCAGTGCCGCAACGCCTTTTAGGGAAGGTAAGGGACTTATAGTAATTTTATCCAGTAGCTAAGAACAGTTTTGTGTAACAATTAATACAAAGAGGGTTTCAACCCATTGGCTGTATACAATGAGACATGTGTTTATTTATTTATTTATTTATTTATCTATCTATCTATCTACCTATCTTATGTTGTTGTTGTGCGTTCCCCAGCTTAACACCCTAGGGGTCATCCAGAATAAGCACTCTTCACTCACCCATCCCATCTGGGAATCACTGTGAGATAGAAAGTACACCGGATGGAAAGTTTTCATGTATCACTGTTTTCAAGTACCTCGCCATATAGGCAGCCCTACTCCGACTTCAGATGATCTTTTTCTATGTTAAAAGAGAGTGCGAGTTGTTATGTTAAGAACTTGTCATCGCTGAAGGCAATCTCAACACATTTTACAAGATAAGTTTTATTGTATGCCTAGGCAATCAGCTTGAATTAAACTATATCCCCTTTGTCCCTTAGCTGACATCAATAAGTAGCAAAGCATTTGGCCTGGGCCAACCTATCTTATTATCTGTTCATTTGTTTTCTTTTATGTTGAAGATAATGGAATGATAACTCATGTGTTTTTTGTTCTTTTTAGAACCAGTCCTCGTGTGGATGTTGTTTTGTAAATGTTGTCATCTATTCCAACCGGCACAATATGGTCTACTTTTTCGAAAAGAATAACAGGTTTTAACGTGTGCGCAATAGGCTGTGCGGGACCTCGGTCTATAGTCTCGTCCGAAGGACTTTTTTTTTTTTTTTTTTTTTTGGGGGGGGGGGAGTCAGCACTGATGTTAACTCCAGGGGAAAATCCCCTTGAACGGGATTCGAACCCGGGTCAGCAGATCACGAGCGCAATGCTCAACACTCTCACCACAAAGTAATCCAGAGAGAGAGAGAGAGAGAGAGAGAGAGAGAGAGAGAGAGAGAGAGAGAGAGAGAGAGAGAGAGAGAGAAGAGAGAGAGAGAGAGAGAGAGAATCAAATCAATCAAATCAAATCAAATCAAATCAAATCAAAATTTTATTTCCAGATGGTACATTGAGTAAGCAATAAAGTTGCTTTTTCATCAAGCCATCTATCTATCTAAAAAACAACAACAACAAAAAACAGCCCCCCCCAAAAAAACAACAACAACAACAACAACCAAACAAACAACAACAAAAATCCAAACAAACAAACAAAACCAAAAGATACAAAAATCAAACAAGGTAACAAACAAATTTTTTAAAATTAAAAAGATGAATAAAGAAAAAAATGAAATAACCCCCCCCCAAAAAAAAAAAACAAAAAACACAAAAACAAACCACTTAAACAAAAAACAGAGAAGCTTAAAAAAATGATAAATAAATAAATAAAAATTTTAAAAATAGAGAGAGAGAGGGAGACAGACAGACAGACAGACAGACAGAGACAGAGACAGAGACAAAGACACAGACACGGACACAGACACAGACACAGACAGACAGACAGACAGACAGACAGACAGAGACAGAGACAAAGACACAGACACGGACACAGACACAGACAGACAGACAGACAGACAGACAGAAAGACAAATTGTAACGTTCTACTCACAGAGTTACACCAGTATATATAAGGTCATGCAGTAAAAGCGAGACTAAAATCGTCTTTGATGATAACTTGACACCTAACTCAACACTATCAACATTGTTATATGCGCACACAAACGGAACAGAGTAAGCATATCTATATACCTGCTAATTCACCGCAGTCTATTTCGGCTATAGGTGTTTCTTTCAAATTCCTTTTATGTGTTGGTGCTTGGTGATTTGATTAAAGAAACTGGATTTTGCTTGTTTGTTTGGTATGTTTTTCTTTCTGTTTGGTTGTTCGTTACTTTATTATGTCGTTATACTTTGATGGTTTACTGTTGATGTTGTTGTTGCTGCTGCTGCTGCTGCTGCTGCTGTTGCTGCTGCGGCTGTTGCTGTTAATTTGGTTGATTGTTTTCTATCCTGGTATTTTGATACGAAACGGACGGCAAGGCTTTAAAAATAATGCTGCTGCTTGCTCTTCTTCTTCTTCTTCTTCTCTTCTTCTTCTTCTTCTTCTTCTTCTCTTCTCTTCTTCTTCTTCTCATTCTTTGCATTCTTCGCATTTTCCTTTTTTTCCTTCTTCTTCGTATTCTTCATCCTCTTCCTATTCTTCTTCATGTAACTCTCTAAGGAATTAATAATCATAATAATACATGGAACTTATATAGCGCTATATCTTGTAAAAAACAAATTCTGGTTAGGATAGTAGTACACTAAAGACCTCTTCACCAGATTCATTGCATCATGTCAGTCATACCAAAGCCTAAGTTTCTACAAAATTAATGTTCTTATTTCCATCTCCATAGTTGCATTTGCAAGCTAGAAACAAAATATGTCTGAACATCTTGCGCACACGTTAAATCCTGTTCCGCTTTTCGTAAGAGGAGGCCATTGTGTGCCGGTGGGAACAGATGACATTTCCAAAACTGCATACACACGGGGACTGGATGTAAAAAAGCACATGAGTCCTTATTCCATTATCCTCGATATAAAAGAATAAATGCAAAATGCGTGCGTACTCTGATGTGTGTTTTAATATTCTTTGTTTCCTACAAATGGCCAAGCCATGACAAGGAACCTTGACCTACATAGGCATTCATCAAACCAACATCCAGAGATTAATCGGCGGTCTATGAAGGGTAATTTCCAACATGGTTTTGACCACCTCACCTCAACCGCGCGCGCGCGCGCACCACACACACACACACACACACACACACACACACACACAACACACATATATATATATTTATATATATATATTTTTTTACACGCACACACACACACATACACACAGACTATTTACAATATTGCAATGACCAACACACACACACACACACACACACACACACACACACACACACACACCACCACCACCACACCACCACCACCACCACCACCACCAACACAACAAAACAACAACAACAACATACAACAGCAACAACAACAAAATCCATGTGCACACTTAACCGACAACAATCGCTAGAGTAGCAAATGAACAACGCGTTACTAACCATTACCAAGTAACCATGTATCAAAGTGCACACAGCAGGATGCCTTGAGGGGATCAAACGGACATGCAAACAGATCTATGGAGTTAATTATCAGCAAACTACTTACTATACGATCTGTGCTAATTACCAACAAAGGCATCCCCATGCCCACCGACTGGGAAATGTGCTGGGAAACTGAGCGAGTAGAGAGACCTAGGTCACGTTTAGATCAGATCAAGAAAAAAAAAAAGGGTGGTGTTCGTATAGCGTCTGATCATGAAAGGCGAAAAAAAATGGTTTATATATATATATATATATATATATATATATATATATATATATATATATATATATATATATATATATATATATATATATATATTGTTGTGTGTGTGTGTGTGTGTGTGTGTGTGTGTGTGTGTGTGTGTGTGTGTGTGTGTGTGTGTGTGTGTACATATATAATATATATAATAATAAAAACGAGACTGTGTCCAGTTTCATCTCTTTATTTTCAGCAAATTTTTGCTTCTATCCTGAAGCTTCCTCAGGCTGAAATATAATATATATATATATATATATATATATATAATATATAATATAATAATATATAATATATAATATATATAATAATAAAATAATAATAATATATATACACACACTCACACACAGTGTGGATCGGTGGTCTAGATATAACTGCACCTGCCTAGAAAGGGACAAGTCCTGGTCGGAAGTGTGCAATGGTCTGATCCCCGTTTGGGCCCAAAACTTTTCCCCCATCCACTAGACCATGAGTGGTAATATGGGTGCTAGTCTTTCGGATGAGACAATAAACCGAGACCCCGTGTATTACACATACTTATTTAGCCCACGTTATAGATTCCACAGCAACAACAGAGCTGTCCCTGGCAAAGTTCTGTAGAAAAAAAACATTCTGAAAAAAGGTACAGCTCTGTGGAAAAAAATCTCTCGGCGAAAAAAACAAACGTCCTGGTAGAAAGAAAGATCTATCTCAGTGGGACAAGATAAATACCTCAGTTTAAAAAAAGACACATCTTCGTGGCAAAAAGATCTTAGCAGAAAGAAGAAAAGTCGTGGAAATAAATAATTTTGAAAAAATCTTCGTAGAAAGAACAAACATCTCAATGAGAGGAAAAAAAAGTTCCGTGGAAAGAAAGAAGTCTCTCAGAGGAAAGGAACAGATGTCTCGGCGGAAAGAAAGAAAGAAAAGATATCGACCTATGTAAATGTTAAATTCACTGTGTCTGCATAAAGCAACAATATAAAGTTACCATGGAGTGGGGCGCAAAACAAACAGCAGCTTGATGCCTTTCCTCTACCATACTGCTGTCGGCTTACGATACATGTATGTAGATCTATATTGAATAAACAGTTTTTAAAGCCAGAGAGTCACGGGCTTTTAAAAAAAAAAATTATACCAATTTATGTCACAATAAATTTCTCTGCGCGAAATTCGAGCTGCTCTCCCCGAGGAGAGCATGTCGCCACAAGTGCAGTGCCACCCATTTTTTTTCTTTTTCCTGTCTTGCAACTGTATTTGTTTCCGTAACACAGTGGCTTTTTTCTACAGAATTTTGCTAGGGACAACTCTCTTGTTGCCGTGGTTTACGTGCGCTAAATAATGATGTGTAACACACGGGACCTAGGCTTATCGTCTCATCTGAAAGACTAGCACCCAGACCACCACTTATGGTCTAATGGATGGGGGGAAGGTTTTGGACCCAAACGGGATTCGAACCACCCGGACTTTTCGCTTCCTAGGCAGGCGCGTTACCTCTAGACCACTAATCCACCGACTTAAAGGTGTCTTTCCCGCAAACCACACACCTCACTATCTGAAGTCCTCCCTGGGCTGCCGAGAGAGAGAGAGAGAGAGAGAGAGAGAGAGGGGGGGGGGGGCTGCACGGTGACTGCACATACACAGAGAGACGACCCTTTCCTTCCTTCCTCCCATCCCTCTGCCAGCCAAAGAAAGGCCAGGCAGGGGCACACGGAGCACAGATAGTTCTTTCTTTTTTTTGCATGTCAGCAAGGCAAGTGGAAAGTGATAGGAGCTGTGTTGGCTGCAATGGCTGGCTGGACTGGTATAGGGCTGGGCTGTATCATACCATACATAATCATATCAACCATACCATACCATACCATACCATCATGCCAATCTATCATCCATACCATACCATACCATTATCCATACCATACCATACCATACATACCATACCATACCATATCATACCATACCATACCATATCATACCATACTATACCATATCTACCATATCATACCATACCATACATATCATACATACATACCATACATACCATATACCATACCATACCATATCATACCATACATACCATACATATCATACATACCATACTATACCATACCTAACCATACCGTATCATATCATATCATACCATACCATACCATATCATACCATACCATACCATACCACACCATACCATACCATACCATATTGTTTATAGCCCAACCAACCACGAAAGCCATACCAGGGCTGTCACCTCATTCAGGTCTGTGGCTCTAGTAACTTTCAACTGCAGGTTTAAAAAACAACACCTCATACCTTCAAATATCTAACACCGTTCATCTGCCAAAAAACAACATTAAATGACACAATACCGTAATTATTTCATTCCTAACACTAATAAACAAGGCTGTGTTGAGGACGCCAGCCATTCTGTTTAATATTATGCCCAGGTTACAGAGAAAAAACAAAAACCAAAAAACACACGAAAAAAGGGATAACAAACATGTTAAAGTACAAAAATATACATAAAAAAGCCACATGAGCAAATACCACTGCAGAATAGCCATCCTGTGCCCATCCCAGTGTCAAGTATCACCACCTGGTCACCAGAACAAATGAACACAGGCAAAATGTCATGTAATGAAAACAGATTATTTTTTTTGGATTTGCTTGAAAAAAGGCAAGAGAGCTGACTAGGAAACCAGTAAATAGGCAAGAGAGATGATACAAAGGAAGGCGAAAGACAGAAACAATTGGAGAGACAGAAAAGTGGAAATTTCCTACACAGAATTTCCAGAAGGTGGGGATGCTATTTGTACTGAAAGAGCCCCCTGCGTCCCCACGGGGGGGTAGGGGGCGGGCTGGACTGACTGGGCTGGCAAGGATGGCTGGACTGGTTAAACTGAATGGGCTGGCTGGGTTAGCTCGCTTTTTGTAAGAGTAGGCCATTGTGTACCGGTGGAAACATGACAATATTTACAAAACTGCATACACATGGGGACTGGTTGTAAAAATGCACGGGAGTGCTTATTCCATTATCCTCGATATAAAAAAGACAGGTTGGACTGGCAGGGGTGGCTGGACTGGCTAGTTGGACTGGGTGGGCTCGTATGGGTGCCTGGACTGGCTAAGATGGCTAAGATGGCAGGGCTGGGCTTGGTGGGCTGGGCTGGCTACACTGGCTGGACTTGCTGAACTGGCTGGGCGGGCTAAGCTGGCTGGGCGCCCCTCTCCCCTAAAAAGAAAACTGCTGCAGTAGATTAGGGGTGTGGAGGTGTCCAAAAAGACCAGATCAAAGAGATATATATGTATGTGGCCCGCAGGCATGCTGCACACTTCTGCACCCATCCTAGCATGCTTGTTTTGGTTGGGGTGTGTTGTATGGTGTAGTGGTGCTGAGGTGCTGGCTGTATTGTCTTTTGTCAGCAATAAAGAACTTTGGCTGCTTTGCTGGAGGGAGTTGGGCGAGGGGGGGGGGGGGGGTAAAGAAAGAGATAGGCAGTCAGGTTGTGGTGGATGAAAAACTTCAGATTCTTTTCTGCTTTACACATTTGTATTCCATTTTGTATTAATTACAGTCACGGACACAAACACAGATTGTCACACAGACACGCAGAGACACAGAGACACACAGAGACACAGACGCAGACACACAGAGACACAAGACACACACACACACATAATATATATATATATACGGTATTGTTATAGAATTATGTCATCAAACCTGAAAGAGAGGGGAGAGGAGATACAATAATAATGTGGTATTCAGGGACAGAGAGAAACAAAGCTGTGCGCTCTACAGACCATCAATCACAGACACAAACAGCATTACACAGACATGACACAACATCCGCCAGTACATTCACAGTTCCATATAACAGCTACATTGAGAGAAGAGAACAGCGAAGAAAAACAGCGAAACAAACGAATGCGTTTCATTTTTCTTAGGTTCATGAAGATGTTTTTTTTTTTATTATCAAATTGTCTCTGAAAACTAAAATTTGTAATGACCAATTAAATAGTATCAGCCGTAAAAAGTCAAAGTCATGATAATTAAGCAAATACATGACAATTGAGTCATCATAATTAAAACAAGGCTAAAATCTTTACAGACAGCACATCACATGTTATTTACCTTTTGAACTATTCCTAATACAAGATTTACACAAACAAATACGAGACAACATCACAAGCTATAAATCCTTTTTAACCATGACACACAGACACAATATGTCAGATCAACATCACAGTCTACATCTGTTTTCATTTCAGATAACACATTATCAATTAGTGCATTTAGACTATTTTTAAAGGATTTAATAGATACAGATAGATAGAAATAGGACTGGACAATGACAAATAGATTATAGTTATAACAATTTAATTATAGACAATAGACATACAGAAAGAAGATATAGATAGACAGATAATAACACACAGAACATAGATAATATGATATAGATAATAGTACAATAGATAGATATAATAGTAGTATAATAATATAATATAATATATAATACGCACACACACACACACACTCATGCACCCACACACACACACACACACACACGCGCGCCCGCCGCGCTCAAACACACGCACACGCACAGACACGATACTGTTTATTTATTTTGATGAGGTTGTGCTTGGATTTCAATCAATGTTGTTAACCTTTTTCTTCTAAACAGATTTGGTGATTTCTGATTTTGTCCTTTAATTACTTTGTGAGAAGAGGTGTGTGTGCGTGCACAAGTGTACACTTATGCACGCACGCAAGCATATATGCATACACGCACACACGCACGCATGCATACGCACGGGAGAAAGAAAGAAAGAAAGAGACAGACAGACAGACAGACAGAGACAGAGAGACAAAGACAGAGAGAGAAGGGGGACAGAGACACAGAGAGACAGAGAGACAGAAATAGAGAATGTCTGTATGTGTGTGCATGCGAGTGTGTGTGGGTGGGGGGGGATGAGAGGGGGACTACAGCTATTACCATCCAAGGAGAAAACAAAGGAAAATAAAAGTAATGAACATATCAGTGTGATAGGTTACCTGTACTTCTTTCCCACCCTGCTTCAGCCGTTTGTTTTTCCACTTATTCCATAGAAGGCGGACTGTAGTAATTAGAAAGACACTGAAGCAATGAGGAATGCTTTCAACTTTATTTCAATAGGATCTTGGTTTCTCTATCACTTCAGCTGTACTGAACAGTCGCGTTTTTGATACATTTTAATTTCTTCACCATCTTTTTTTAATTGGAAACGGAGCCTTAAGCTAAATGCCAAAAAGACCGGAGTGGTGCACATCAATGGTACGGACATCTCTCAGAGTATCGAAGTCAAAGGAACATGTCTGGAATACATTGAACATTTCAAATATTTTAGGCTGTGTAAAAGAGAATAATGGCTCCTGTCTGCAAGACTTCAAGGCCAGAATCGGCTATGGCCAAGCAAAAGACGATTCAGTTAAACTATATTTTAAAAGACAGAGGCATACCTGAACATCTCAAGATTAAACTTGTAAAATCACTCGTATGGCTTGTATTGTTTTAAGAGTCAGAAGCCTGGACACTACGGAAAATAGAAAGAGACAAAATAAACGCAGCCGTAATGTTGTTTTACAGGCGACTTCTAAGAGTCAAATGGTCAGACAGAAGAACAAACGAAAGCATTCTTGATGAACTCATCAAAGACAAATATTAGTTGAAACTGATAAGCGCAGACTGAGATATGTCGGTCGTTTAAACAGAAACATACGGACAAATCTCATGACGACAGTTCTACCAATGTAAAGGCTGAGGGCAGAAGGAAATATAAGCAGAGTATCAGCATTCCTACATTGCCAACATTCACTGAGATCAGTGGTCTGGGAGGACTACAAAAGATAATAGAATCATGCAGAGACAGGGAGAGATGACGAACCCTGGTGGCATTGCATGGAGCTCCTACCGAGACAGCGGTGATGGAGACAGGTGACAGGTAACCTCACAGTACGTCACATCCTATGACGTCATTCTCCCCCAAACCACATCTCATCATCTCATAACCTGTTAACCACATCGCCTCACTACGTCACTCACATCACCTCGAGTTATGACATCACACTTCATAGTAGTACGCCAAGTCACCTTGCATAACATTAAGGTTAGTATCACATGATTCTATATTATACACCCTACACGGCTTTATACATCCATACCACATTTCATTAATTACATCAGATCATGTCACATCACACTTACATTACATTACCTCTCAGCTCACCTCCCCATACTCGTATATCGTAGATCCGTTGGGGCACCACTGAAGATTTGCAACCAGCTTCCTCTACTTCTCGCGGTTTTCAGTTTTCAGCAAGAAGTAGTTCTTTCCACCCAAGGCCAGTCAGTCCACCCTCTGTGTTTCTTTTCCCCCGTTTTCTCTGACTGCCTCTTCGTCTCCTTGTTGAACTGTTTTTCCCCCTGAAGAAGAACCGCCTTTGCCAGTCCAGATGTTCGTTTGATTACATTGTCTTGTCACCATGGTCAACTAATCACCAGAGACCGTGATTGTTTATAGCGGGTCTGATAACACATTACATTATATTTCACCACATTACACTACATTACACCGTCAAGGTAACGGCTGTCGACAGTGCCCCTAATAAACGTTACAGACAGACAGACAGAGACGGCAAAGTCCTGTACATGTCACTAGAGTCAACATTTCCCCCGCGACAGTGATGGTAGTTTACTGCCCTGCCCCCCATACCTCCTTCAGCCGACTGATGAGACAGCGTTGAAGTCAGCCCACCCTGCGACCTCCAGCCAATTTATGTGCTAAACTCGTGGCCAACGGTCTTTGCTTTCCTTTGAAACAATGGTACTATGGTTTTCCCCCCCGACGCCCTATCGTAAATTTTCTTCTGTTGTTTGGTAAACTTCTACTACTAGTTTGTGTTGTCGGGTTTGCAGGTGGTGGTGGTAGTTGTGGTGGTGGTGGTTGGTGGTGATGGTGGTGGTGGTGGTGGTGGTGGTGATGATGATGATGATGATGATGATGATGATGATGATGATGATGATGATGATGGGAATACATTGGTGGGTAATTTGTTTCGTTTTGTTTATCTCTACCTCCCTCAACCCCCCCCCCCCCCCCCACCCCACACCTCCACACACACCACATACACACACATACACACACACGAATCAGTGTCAACACACATACACACACCCTCTCTCTCTCACACGCACACACACACAACACAGACACACACACACAACACACACAAAACGCACACAACGCACACATACACATACACGACACAACACACACAAACATACAAACCCCCTACACACACACACACACACACACACACACACACACACACACCACACCACACACACACACCACACCACACACACACACACACACACACCACAATGGCCTGCACGTTCTCATGATCATACTCCAGTGTCTTTGTCGCTGTGGACAGGCAAGTCTTTAGCCCCCAGGGGGGCGGAAAGCTTTTAATGGACCACGAAATTGAAGACGATGAAACTAACTAAAGCAAAAACAAAACCCAAAACAAACAAACAACTACAAACAAAGGGCAAACTATTCATTATAGCTGACGCACACACACACACGCACGCACACACACAATACACACACACACACACACACAGATACATATGCGTTCCCGCACACATACACACACACACAAACACACACACCACACACACACACACACACACACACACACACACACACACACGACACACACACCCGCGCGCGCGCGCGTACACAGACGCACGGATATATGCACACACGTATGAACGCACGCATGCACGTCTGCACACACACACAAACCCATGCACATGCATGTAGCCACGAACAAATACACATGTTGAAAGTTCTGTGCCAGGCACATAACATTGATGCAAGCAAAAACTTTATTTGAAATATGTATTCTTATATGAAAGTTACAAAAAAACAAAAAAAAACCGTTCATAATCAAAGAATCAAACTTGGATGTTTTCCATTGGCCTACGTTTTCTTAAACAGAATCAACAAGAGATACTAGGCATAAATAATTAAACATTCATGCTTTGTCTTTCCTTTCATTAAGTGTTGCTTCTTCAGATAAAAAAAAATCAAACAAAGCAAAGTAATGGTTTTTAAATAGTCTAGAAAATAAACATAAAAATATCACACAAAATAAGCAGATACAAGCAGACAAATAAAGACACAACACCCAAGTGTCTGGCGGAGCAAATTTTCGGTTTATTTCAAACCTTCTTCAGGCTAAAAGATTGGCCAGCTCATATAAAATAAGCAGATTTCAAAATTTCCTTCCAAGATTCAAGATTCACTGCCTTTAGGGGTATGGAGGATTACAAGCATATTTAACAGAATAAACCTAACAGCAATCGTCATTAAGTATCAGAACCAAGAGAAACTCAGAAACAAATGTTTAGTATGAAAGGAGTAACTAAAGTGAAATAATCAACAAAAAATACAGCAAAAATGCAAGCCACCCTAAAAACTGTTGTATGCTTTTTTTTTCAAAGATGCAATCTGAGTGAATTCTCTGGGGAAAAATGTACTCAGTTATGAAAAATAACAAATTTTATTTTTATGGAATACAGGAAAATCTTATCAATTTTGATGGATTGACGAACTTGTCGAGATTTACATTTCATCAGCTTACAAAAATCATAACTTGACATAGGCTGAAGGGATAAAATGTTGTGGCAAATGGCTGAAGAAGGGACATTCCATGATAAAATGAAATTCACCCCCTACAACAGAATAACATTTGAGGCATAATCTGTTTTCCCGTGGAATAATTATTTTTGAAAACGGGCAACCTCAATGACAACTTGTGACAACTGCAACGAAATTTGATAAAAGCGCAGACATATACATCTGGTAGACAACTTACGCAGTTTTCCATACCAAAACTGATTATAATTATATTTCTTATAATAAAGACATCTACTGTTGCTGTGCGCTCGTTTCCACATTCATTAACAAAAGTATTGATTTAAAAGGCTTTAACACGTAAGCTTGTAGAAATTGATACTTAATCAAAACTCTCCCACAAATAGTCAAATCCCTTCATTCAAAGATATTTTTAGTCTTATTTAACCACGTTGACTGAATTTTAAAAATTTTCATTTGACAATCATTTGACAATTTTTCGAATGAAACTCCATCAACTGCATCCAAAAACAGAAAGCAAAACAGAGAGAGGAGATATCTCTATATACCAATGAAGTCGACGCTGTACGCTTCAAACAAAAAAATATATATATTCTAAAAATTGTAATTGAAATTAATCGATGATTGCTAGGTTTTCACAAGTACGACCATTTTGTCGACTAAATCAACTGTCACATGTATAAGTAACTCTCTGTACATTGCAGTTTTTATCAAAATAAATGTGGCCTTAATAGTAACTAGTAAGCATTTTTATAACAGTTTGCAAAAACAAAAAATAGGCTTATTACTCTGATCCCACCCACTTTGTCGAGGTAAAACATGTTACTGTCACGTCAAAGCTGTTGAGTATATCTCCCATTTCTGTTCCAACGATGAAATCGATGGCTTATTTTCACAAAGAAGACAGTTTAATGCAGCGGTAAAGGTAATTTCTTGCAGCGAGAAGGCCGATTTACGCCGTCAAACGACTGAAAAGGAATCCCTTTGACATTCATTTAGCAGAGAGAGGAGGCGGAGAACTGTGCCGGCAGTTTTAAAGAATGAACGCAACTAAGCAGAATTCTCTCTATCTCTGTTCTGTCTGTGTGTGTGTGTGTTGTGTGTGTGTGTGTTGTGTGTCGTGTGTGTGTGTGTGTGTGTGTGTGTGTGTGTGTGTGTGTGTGTGTGTGTTTGTCTCTCTCTCTCTCTCTCTCTCTCTCTCTCCTCTCTCTCTCTCTCTCTCTCTCTCTCTCTCTCTCTCTCTCTCTCACACACACACACACACACATACACACATACACACATACACACATACACACATACACACACATGTATGTATGTATGTATGTATGTATGTATGTATGTATGTATGTATGTATGTATGTATGTATGTATGTATGTATGTATGTATGTATGTATGTATGTATGTATGTATGTATGTATGTTTACACAGACGCTGAGACACAAAGAGAGAGACTTCAGGCTTTTACAGTACATGGACCTTATATCCACACACAAAACACACACACACACACACACACACACCACACACACACACACACACACACACACACACACACACACACATGGAAATCAATCTGTTGTTGTGCAGAGAAATGAACAGCAATGCTATCTACCACTTCAAGCTTCCTACAGAAAGAAAGCTCAATATATTGAACATAACTTTTTTTTAGATAGTACTAACAGTACCCCCAGGAAAGTGAACTTCCATCCTTTTATTTGTCATGGTAAGACATAGTATTGTCACGTCAAAGGTGTTGACTACATCTCCGATTTCTGTCTGACAACATCAATGGCTTGTTTTCCAGAAAGACAGCAGTTTAGCACAGGTGTCATCTGATCTTGATGGCAGGAGGAGAAGGGGAATGCACACCACTAGACGACTGAAGAAAACCAATCCCTCTGACATTAAGGAGAGAAGAGGTGCAGAGATATGTGGGCAGTTTCTTGAGGGTTCACTTTAGATTTACACAGAGAAAAAAAGCAAAGGGCAGTTCTGTTTCTGTCTCTGTCTTTGTGTCTCATTCTGTCTCTGTGCCTCTCTCTGTCTCTTTGTCACTTTCTGTCTCTCTCTGCCTCTGTCTCTGCCTCTGTCTATCTGTCTCTCTGTCTCTCTTCTGTCTGTCTCTCTTTCTCTCTCTCTCTCTCATTCTCGGTTGTTGTTTTTTATTTATTATTTCTCTCTTCTCTTCTCTCTTCTTCTTCTTCTTTCTTCTTCTTCTTCTTCTCTTCTCTTCTCTTCTTCTTCCTCCTTCCTCCTCTCCTCTCTCTTCTCTTCTTCTTCTCTTCTTCTTCTTCTTCTTCTTCTTCTTCTTCTTCTTTTCTTCTTCTTCTTCTTCTTCTTCTTCTTCTTCTTTGCATTCTTTGCATTCTTTGCACTCTTCACATTTTTCTTTGCATTCTTTGCACTCTTTGCATTCTTCTTTGCATTCTCCCTCACATTCTTCTGTGCACTCTTCTTTTTCGTATTCGTCTCCTCCTCCTCCTCCTCCTTCTCCTCCTCCTCTTCCATTTTCGCAGTTGATTAATGCCTGCTTGTTCACAAGATTTGGTTGATTTGCAGAGTGCTTGAAATTTAAGTCAGACTAGACAAAACTTTATTAAAGAATACCACATAGGCAATTGTTTAAGACTTCTTTTCTCTTTGTTTTCATTTGCTGCCTCATCTTCTGTGAGCCAGGGAATCAGAGGCAATTTTTTTCTTGCAGAATGATCATTGATGATGATGTAACAATATTGCTATGGAGTTGCATCTACTTTGAGACTACGTGACATGGCTCTAATCTACGTCTCCAATCATGGTACCGGTCCCCACAGATACCGAGACACCTGCAATGTTTGTCAGGTCATTTAAAAGCAACGCTCCCAAAACTGCATTCATAAAGTGGATGAAACTCAACTGTGTGGTCCTAGTCTTCCCAATGAGCCTATAGCAAACTCACTCTGGTTAGGAGCCAGCAGGCGGAGTCTGAAAAATCCACTAAGAAACTTGTAGGATTCGAACCTGCAACCTTCCAATCCGTAACCCACGGCGCTAAACACAGCGCCAAGATGACTGTTGTCCATAAAGACTTTGTGCTTTTACATTTTTTCAGCAATTATTGATAAACTGTTTATAAAAACGATGCAACGTTTCATCAACTTACCTGCACTTTTTTTTTTACACTTTTTATTTTTCAGACAAATTGTGGACAAAAAACGAAGAGAAAGGAACGATACCTATCCACTTTCACCCCCACCCCCACCCCACTCCCCAACCCCATAAAAAAGGGAGTCAGAAGCAAAAGTTCCAGAAAAAACCAGGAAGTTTTCCTGGCAGAGAATTTTCGGAAGGTGGGACGGAGTATGATGATGCTGAAAGCACCCCTGGCAGCCTGAGAATCCCTAGGGAAGGGGGCTATTCTGAAGGCTTAGTCAGTACAATGGATTTGGGCCTTTTGCTTTTGTAGGAAAACGATGCTCGCTACTGTGCTTTTATTCTTTACTGTAATAAAACTTTGGTCTGTCTCCGAATAAAAATTTTACCTCTGTGTGTGTGTGTGTGTGTGTGTGTGTGTGTGTGTGTGTGTGTGTGTGTGTGTGTGTGTGTGTGTGTGTACATGTAGGTGTGTGCACGTGTCTGTCTATGTGTTTGCCTCTCTCTGTCTCCCTCTCTCTCTCCTGCTCTCTAGTGTGTGTGTGTGTGTGTGTGTGTGTGTGTGTGTGTGTGTGTGTGTGTGTGTGTGTGTGTGTGTGGGTGTGTGTGTGTGTGTGGTTTTAAATGTCACTACTGACATTCCTTGCTGAACCACAATCATAAATGATCATTATAAAAACTGACTATAGAGCCAATCTCTCTCTCTCTCTCTCTCTCTCTCTCTCTCTCCTCCTCTCTCTCTCTCTCTCTCTCTCTCTCTCTCTCTCTCTCTCTCTCTCTTTCTTTCTTTCTCTCTTTCTCTCTTTCTCTCTATTTCTATCTATCTTTCTCTCTTTCGCTTTCTCTCTCTCTCCCTCCCTCACACTCCCAAAACACACACCTACACACACACACACACATACACACACATACACACACACCAGCACTCTCTCATCTCTCTGTCTGTCTGTCTGCTGTCTGTCTGTCTGTCTGTCTCCTCTCTCTCTCTCTCTCTCTCTCTCTCTCTCTCTCTCTCTCTCTCTCTCTCTCTCTCTCTCTCTCTCTCCCACACACACACCCTTACACACACAAACACACACACACACACACTACCCAACACACCACCCAACACCACCACCCCCCACACACACCCACACACACACACACACACACACCAGCACCACCCCACCCCCCCATCCCCCACACACTACACACTACACACACACTCCACACGACACATGAAACCAGACTTTGAGCGTATCTCTTACAGCACGATGCCGTTCATCAAGACTGGCCTATCCCAGGCCCTAGTGTGAGGTGTGACACTTTAATGTCTATTTTAATCGCCACTTCAAAGGCCCGGCTGCCGACTAACATTAAGGTCACGCGCAGCCAATTACGTCTGGAGCCAGACCCGCGAAAGAAGAGACGCTGTAAAATGGTGAAAGGTTGTTTTTGTCAACTTTTTTTTCCCAGGCGCAACCCTATCGTGTTGCCGAGAGAGGATTTTCTGTTGTTGCACCCAGATGTAGTGTTGTGTTTGTTTTGGTTTTTTTGTTGATTTTTTTTTCGGGGGGTGGGGGTGGGGGGGTAATCTTGGGGTTAATGTTTAGGTTGTTATTGTTTTGGAGGATTTAATTTCTCAAGACTTAAGTTTTATGTGAGTGTGATGTCAATTGTTTGTTGGTAAGTTTTACAGGGATGTACAGGTGTGTGTGTGTGTGTGTGTGTGTGTGTGTGTGTGTGTGTGTGTGTGTGTGTGTGTGTGTGTGTGTGTGTGTGTGTGTTTTGTGTGTGTGCGTGCGTGCACGCATGTATGTGGGTGATAGAGATAGAGAGAGAAAGAAACAGACACACAGAGAGACTCGCTGAAGATTATTTTCTCTAAATAAAAACTATTCTGAGCATTAATTTTCTAAAGTTTATGTAGTGGTCCGGTGATCGTCTATCATGAGAAAGCTAGCTCAAAGCAGTCTAGGAAGAGAGAAGCATCAGTCTGAGGACGTACAACAGCATCTGCAGGTACATACAGCCTGCACTGAGGGCTCTTGTCCATCTGTCTAGAGGCAGGCATGTCCCTTATGGTGCTTCAACAGCAGACCAGATCTCCTACTATGTAGAAAAAATGTCAGGCAACTTGAACCATGGATTTTGCTCAGTCTGATTCCAGATCCTAATCCAGGATTGGCTACTCTCAGCATCAGTAGAGGGCCTTGTGCGGATGGTGTGAGTCAACTTTGGAAAAGAAATAGAAAATGGAGAAGTAGTAATAGTAGTCGTAGTAGTAGTAGTAGTAGAAGTAACAGCAGCAGCCACTGCAGCAGCACAAGTAGTAGTAGTAGTAGTAGTAGTAGTAGTAGTAGTAGTAGTAGTAGTAGTAGTAGTAGTAGAAGTAGTAGTAGTAGTAGTAGTAGTAGTAGTAGTAGTAGAAGTAACAGCAGCAGCCACTGCAGCAGCACAAGTAGTAGTAGTAGTAGTAGTAGTAGTAGTAGTAGTAGTAGTAGTAGTAGTAGTAGTAGTAGTAGTAGTAGTAGTAGTAGTGGTGGTGGTGGTG